>OY751316.1:12583747-12697587 GCA_963564615.1 Rhorus exstirpatorius
CTGAAATTTTGAAGTACAAACCACCGATTCAACCGTCCAGAAGGGTAATTAACAGAAACAAGAATTAATAATTAATTTATCAAGTATTTTGGAGCAAGTAGAAATGATTTTTTGCCGGATACGAAGGAGCATGAAGATTTGCTTTGAAAGATCGTAGATTACTATCTCAATTTCAATTTAAAAAATACGTTGAACATGATTATAGTACGATATTTCAATTTTTAATTATGTCATGTCCTCTTATTAATTGATGACAATTTTTCATTGATTTTTCATCCCCCCATTCGTGAATCTTCTGTTGTAGATCTTTGACATTGACATAGATGAAAAAAAAATAGCGTTGCAGTATGCCGTCGCGTTGCGATATCTCTGAAAAATATTTTAAGGCATTGGCGGTGTATATTCTATCATTTTTTCCACGAGTTATTCGACCAGAAATTACTTTATTTATCATTTCGCTGTCATGAAGATTTATTACTATACTCTGTATCAAATGTATCGCTTTTTCACCAGTGAATAGCTAAAGCGATTTCACCGATAGCATAATCATGGATATTTTTTATAGATAATTTCTCCGGTCGACACAACAGGATTAAAACTGACGCTCTATCAGTATCAGACATGTCCCTTTTGCTGTAAGGTTGTAAAAAAATATTCATCGGCTTAAAAAAAATAAACTCATTATAATTCGATCAGCCGCGTTCTGACGACTCTTTACCCTGATACTCTTAGGTCAGAACGTTTTTGGACTATTATGGATTGTCGTATGACGTTATCGAGGTCGATCCAGTTTTGCGTGGTGAAATCAAATGGTCGGAGTATAAAAAAGTTCCGATACTCTTGGCTAAAGTCGGCGATGGTTATCAACCTCTCAATGACAGTTCCATGATAATATCAGTTTTGGCATCTCATATTCACGATACCGAACACAAACTCGAGGAACTCGCAAAATATTATCCGAAAATAGGTTTACACGACGTCGGTGGAAATTTCAAACACGACATAGTCAATAAATACTTCCTCATGTATCAGGGTTCAGTGCCCGCAAACAGATCATTGGACGATATTGCGTAAGTGTTGGGGAAAAAATGCATCTTCAATCGTCTCAAGGAAATTTTTCCTTATTTTATTAAAATTAAATTTTTTTTTTTTTTTTCTTTTTCTTTACAAAAACAATAATTTATGCAGAGAGGAGCGAAAGTGGAGAAAATGGGCCGACGAAGTTTTCGTTCATACTTTATCGCCGAACGTATACAGAACTCTCGGCGAAGCTTATCAAACATTCAATTGGTTCTCAGACGTGAGTGGAATACTTGATGACACGAGTTTCTCAAATATTACTAATAAAAGCAGAGTTATCTTATACATTCGGTAGTCAGTTTCTAAGATTCTAAAAAAAAAATTCTATTTCCACTCGGGCCCACTCAGTTTTCCAGATATTTCCTTCAATTTTCGAGAATGAATTAAAAATATAAATCCAAACTTTGACATTGATCAATTTCTCGAAAAATTTGCGAGTAATTAAAAAATACGCGATAATACTGGAAAAAAAAAAAAAAAAGATTTCTCAATACTCATACTTTTGCTCCATTAACGATAAATAAATGAAAATTTTATGTATATTATGAAAGTTGCGTCTTAGCATTACTAAAATGCGTGCCAAAGGAAAAAATTTACAATCGATATCTTTTGTTCCAGCAAACGCCTTACCAGTTTTGTTTTTTTTTCACATAGGGTTCAAATGGAGAAAAACCCCAAAAAGCCCAGCAGTTGGCACTAAAAAAATTCATAAAAACTCACCGGGTGGTTCGATTTCAGCCCCCCCCCCCCCTTCGCTTTCTCGAAGCGAGAAGAATGTAGCTTTCATTTGACGTATTAAAATTTGTAATATTTTGCTTACAATTAGTTTCAGAGCGAGCATTTGAAAAATGAGTTTTTTCGGGGAAAAAATAAAAAAATGCCAAAAAAGCTTATTTTTCAAATGCATGTATCTCCTAAACTAAGCAAGATATTTAGAATTTTAAAACGTCAAATGAAAGTTGCATTCTTTTCGCTTCGAGAAAGCGCAGTGGTGCTGAAATCGAACCACCCGATAAGTTTTTATGAATTATTTAGTGCCGACTGGTCTTTTTAGGTTTTTTTTTTCTGTATTTGAACCTAATATTAAAAAATTCAATACTTTACAACGTTTGCCGGAACAGGAGATAACGATTGGAAATTTTTTCCTTTCGCACAGTTTTTAGTGGTGCCAAGACGCAACTTTTCCCGTGCTATTACGATACGATCCGCGAAAATTTACCTTTTTCACTCCGCCCAAATGTACATATAATACATATATATATATTTTTTTTACAAAGATCGGTAAATGGGAAGAGTACTTTCCCGCATGGGAACGATTTATAATGATAAACGTTGGTGCTTGCGCGATGTGGCTGATCGGCAAGCGTCTAAAGACGAGGCATAATCTGAAAGATGACGTGAGACAATCGTTCTACGACGAGATCAACAATTGGCTGAATGCTATAAATTCTCGTGGCGATCAATACATGGGTGGGCAAAATCCTGATCTATCGGATCTTGCTGTTTACGGTGTACTGCGAAGCATCGAGGGCTGCGACGCGTTCAAAGATGCTCTTGAAAATACAAAACTCGAGTCTTGGTACGGAGCCATGAAGGAGAAAGTCGATAGTCACAGCGGCAGTGTACTTCTTCCTGGTTGAAATGCATTTCTTTTTTTTTTTTATTTCTTTCGAGACTAAGAGTTTACCTATGTACGTATTTATTCATCCAAAACCTCTTTCACGCACCGATCACCATCGAGATATTTTATTATGTTCTATTCGGTATCGTAAATTTTTTTTTTTGCATTATTCCACAGACCAGTTCTGCTTATTCGTAGAAAAAAAAAAAGAAAACAGATGAGCTGTAATTAATAAAAATAACAAATTCGTTACAGTGAAGAAAAAACCAATGATTTTTTAATTAAAAAAAATAATAATAATGCACAGCATAACGAACGGTATAAGCTTTTATTTTTGATCAAAGGGTGCATGGAATTTGACGATATTTCAATATGAATCCTCGATTCTCAAAGTCGTTTGTAATCCCTGCAGTTTCTGGATTCGTAACGACGTACATTACGAACGGTTTCGAGCTCGCTAAGTAAATTAAAAGTATATTCGTAAAATAAATTATCAGATATATATATTCGCAACGCAAATTTGAAAAAAAAAAAAACCTTATATCGTAAAATTATCCTCACATGTTTTCGTGACGAAACCATTGCCGCAAAATCGGTCAACGTTAACGGGAGTTCCCGCCACTGAAGGATTTGGAATTATTACAAAATTGTGATCGCACGTCGTACCGGACTCGGCGAAATCGGTTCCTAATTAACACGAAAATTAAAAAACAATGAAAGTCTTGGAAAAAAAATTCATCGATCCGTTATTTGACTCCACGCGAGAATTAAATTTAAGAAAATATTTAAAATATTATTTTTTCATTTCAAATCTCAAAAATTAACTTCTATTTTTGTGGAAAAAAGAAATCACGCACGGTTAACATTTCTATACTCGATATATCGACTGCGTTTCAATATTCTTTCATTTGCAAATTTTATTTTCTACCAATATATCTATATGATGCATATATTTTTCTGAGAAATGTTTTTCGTTTTTTTTATCGGGAAATGAAAATATTTTACCAGCATTTGGATCCAAGACTCCGGTATCGCCGGAAATCGCGAACGAAAGTGGATCCGCCTGTGACCATTCTATCGTGCAATATCCCAGAGCCATTCTGACGCAGACACCATAATTGAGATATTGCATTTGTCGTGTGCCCATTGTACTGCCCAATGAAGCTAAAACTGTTACATTTTTTTTTTCTCTTGTAGTTGCACATTTTTTTCCCATATTTTCGTAATATTTAATTTTTCGTTTTCTCGTCTGAAAAAAAGAAATTTTACCTCGTGGATTTGGCACTGTGCCATAATTGAAACTGCTGACCGTGCCCGTGAGAGTCTTGTAGTATTGGAGACAACCGTTTGGAGCTTAAATTATACGGATAATATTTTTATTTAATTTTTTTTTTTTTTTCGTTTCATGATTTTTATTTTCTCTCATGAAACGTAATTGTGCACGTATTATACCTCGCCATGGGGAATCGCACGCGATTTGCTGAATTCTCAAGTTCCAACGTCGATCCATCGTGTAATCGGGATCGGTAACGAGTGATATGGTTATGGGATTCGCGCCATTAAATTCGACGTAAACTGAATGAAAATCAACAATTTATATTAAATCAGAAAAAAAAAAAATTAAATAAAAATACCATCGTACCATGTTGATTCAAGTCGTCGCCACATATTCTGGGTACTTTTGTAGAACCACGTGAAACGAGAAGAAAATCGTGATCGCAAACCCCCTTCGCGTTTGGCTGAGCGAGACTAAAGTCCAAAAAGTCTATTCGCAACTTGAACGTTTTTCGTAACAGGAAAATTTATTAATTCACGGATGAATAAGAATTTACGGGAAAAAAAAATATGTTTCTATATATTAAACGCAAATAACGATTAATTCAAAGAAAAAAAAAAAAAAAAAGTTCAATACCTGGCATATATCAGAATTGCAACGAGAAACTTCGAGCGTGCATGTCTCACCTCCCGTGTATGTCATTGGATATCCGGGATTAACGAAATACGTATTGTTCATGTTTGTCGTTGTTCCACAAGATTTACGAACTTGAAAAATTATCGGTTTTAAATTATAGTATGAATAAATGTAATTGTAAAGTAATTATCATATAATAATAATAATCTTAACTTGTCAATGTATCAATATTTAACTCGCAAAAAAACATCAAGCTCATGAAAAATGGAATATCGATTTCTTTTGGAGTTGAATTTTTTTTGTTTTTCTCAATTTAACGAAACGTTTTTATAATCTATGACATACACACGCAACAAGCTCCAAGGCTACCCGCGCACGATCCATACGAAGTTCCACCGTAATTTTTGCATTCTCGTGCCGTGAAGCACGTACCATGAAAATTGTTACTCGCGAAACAATCGTTGTTTGCAAATCTCACGACACTGAACAATGGAAAAACTGTACGAAAAAAAAAAAACAAAACAAAAATAATAATAATGATCCTTCAATGCAAAGACTCGCTTGATGAGAATTAATCTCATTTGATCCCCGAGGGACGTACGAGAGAAGAGTTAGAACGCATTTTTTTCACTCAAATTATTTTCCCTGGCTCCGATAAGCCTATCGAATCTTGAGAAAGTATTTTTCAACTTGTAAAATTATTTTCAGCTTGAAAAAGTTTTTTCCAAGCAAAAAAAAAACTTTTTTTTAACTTAATAAAAGTTTTTTTTTGTAAACCTTTTACTGAACGACGAGCTAGGAGGCTTACATTTTCCTTGACGCTCTGATTGTGAATTATCTTGCGAACTTTCCTCCAAACTTTCCATCGAAATAGTAGCATCCCCCAAGGATCTCTTCCAGAACGTTGTCTCACCCGATACGATCGTTATCGCTACAAGAATAACACCCAATACAACGCCCAACATCTCGACTCAAAAGTGACTGATTCGCTGTGATCTTTGGAGCCTCGCGATGAAAAACCCTCGAGCTAGCCAGCGCTTAACGGTATTATACGAGGTTTGCTCGAAAAATCATGACAATTAGCGAGTTCAGGTTAAAACTGGATGCTTCGGTAAGAGAGAATTCATCTCACCAATGAGACTCTGTGGTTACCCTTTTATATAGTATATGTTTTACCGCTACGCAAAGACAAAATTTGTTATTTTGACGAGCTACGTGGATTTTAGTGATATTCATCGCCTTCCATCTGTCCTATCAAGCGAAAAATTTGAATTTTTTTTTTTTTGCAATTCTCATATCTGTGCAATAAATTAATAAATCTATCCAAGAACAGGCCTATAATTTATGCAGGATCCAAGAACAGATAATAAATCTATATGAAAATTTGAAATCTGTAATAAATTTAACCTAAAATGTCAAATTGATTAATTTTATTTTAATCATCTGAAAAAAATTGATGCCAAAGAAAATAGGAGAAAAAAAAAACGTATTGATAAATCAATCATATTTATTGGACGGATTGTCATTGTTCATTTGAAATAAAAAATGAGCAACTTTGTTCGCTTATAATGACTATAAAAAAATGTCAGGTACGCGAATAAAATTCTAGCTGGAGGAAATGTTCGGAGCTCGACAGAACGGACAGTGTCCGTGTCGAAGTAACGCCAATTCGTAATCGTCCGAATGAAACAGCTGAAAAGAAATTAATGATAATCACAAAATTTTCAAGCTTAAAATTTGTCTTTTTTTTTCTCGTAATTTTTCCTACCTTTAAACAAGATTTGCAGAACGTTACTTGCAAGTCGGTCAACAAATTTCTAAAATATCTTATTTTAAATGGCTTTGGCCATTTTACAATCAACACGCTCGTGGGTTCCATGCTTTTCAATACACTTCGTCCCACTCTTATAGTTGAACCACCCAATTTTTCCTGCAACGTATAAACAAGCGGTGGAATAATAAAATTAACGAAATTAATTCGTCAAATTGTTATAATTAACAAGGGGATTCCAATATAAACGTTAAGTTATTTTTTTCTAGAAAAAAAAATGAATTTTTTTTTTCTGGACACGACTATTGTTTGGCCATCGTTAAAATTATAAATTTTCTCAAAGGTATATATAATTATTTGTGGCGATAAACTATCGGTCAAACTCACCTCGTATCGCATTAATCTAGCGGTGAATAGATCGGCTTCGTTCGACGATAATGTCAATTGATCCTCAACGAGGACAGTACCGTCATCAACGGATATTGGCTCTTCGATCAATCTCTGTGCTTCCTCGTCCGTTATACTCTCGTCAAGCTCGAACTCGATGAGCGGCAAAATTTCTATTTAAACCTGGACGTTAATAAATTCCGTTCCTCACCCGGTGTGAGAGAAAATATTTTTCAAACCCACGACTCACCGAACATTACGAAGGAGTGCTGAAATTTGAGACCGCATTGAACGCATCGATTGCTCGGTGCATCGTTGGCCGGCAAAAGTGCATTGAAAGTCGAGCATCTGTAGCAAAGAGGCAACAATTCTTCCGGATCTCTGTACTGATAAGCTCTCGCTCCGAGTGTCGAAATTTCGATCGGCGCCAAGAGATTTTCCGGTATTTTCATTCCTCGCAGACGCTCGAGCAATTGCATTGCCAATTTGTTAGCGCCCAACAAGCGTGCTTGCTTAACGAGAGCGTAGTTTATGGTTAATTTTGATATTCCATCAACGTGAATACCCTGAGTTTTTAACAGCAGGTATCTCGATATGTTGAACAGAGCTTCGGGCATTAAGGACGTGAAAGGCTCTTCCTGCGAGTAAACAAAATTATTCTAAATATTTTTTTTTCAATTGAAAATCAATAAATTGATTCAATTATAATACATGAATTAAAAAATTCATTGTACTCGTGTGATGATTTTTTTTTTTGTTCTTATGATTCGAATTATTTACCAAGTACTTGAAGACCTCGTGGTATGCGTAATAGACGTCAGCCTTGTCGGAATATGAGAAAAACGTTAGTTTCATGTCTTCGGGATTTTTTGACAAATTTAGACTGAGCTGAGATAAGAGCCAATAAAAATAGGAAGCATCGCGATATCTTCTCTCGGTCACGGCATTTCTCGCCAGCATCGTAAGCACCCCGATAGATTCTTCGGGCTGACCAGCCATTTGGAAAGCTTAAAAAATATATATATATATATAAACAAAAATTTGTCATTTTTATTATTTTTTGCTCTTCAGCGTAACGTTTATCAGGCTTCACCTTCCTGTGCCTCGGAAAATCTTCCAGTTTCCGCGAGCCATCTCGCGTATGGGCCGTAAACTCTTGATTTTAATTTTGGATTTCTCTCGGCAAGCTCGAAGGCCTCCGGCCAAGCTTGAGCGTCGACGAGAACATCCGCAACGTCGGGATCATCGCCGAGACGACTGAATATCTCGGCTGCACCGTGAGTCGCACCGAGCTGACGTAATTTCTTCGCGATCATCGACAAACTGTCGCGCTCGGCTTTGTCCAATTGTCTGCCAACTTTTATAAGCATATCGATCCAGCCGTATTCGGCAATAATATTTATCGCTCTTTGCACATCACCGGCCGAGAGAAACATTTCTGCCGCCGCTCTCGGCTCTCCCAGACTCTTTGCCCATTCGGCTCTGCGTCTCAGTAGAATCGTTCGATCCTGAAATTAAATTTCAAATAAAATTCTAATCAAGATCGAGATAAATTGATGAAAAATCATAAAATTTATATTCCGTAACTGCGGACAAATTTTCCTCAATTTAAACAGAATTTTTATCTGTGCAGAAATATTCAGTTTTTTTTTTTTTTTCATTAAAAAATCGCCAACTTTTATTCATTGAAATATGAATAAAAGTTCCCTGGAGCTTGGATCAAACTTCAGTCTGACTAAAATTGATTTTTCAAAAATAAAAATTGCACAAATACCTGCGTATTGCCAGTTGCAATGAATTCCTGGGCAATGTCAAACATTCGTAAATCCGAGTACATGTCGAGTGCGTACTGTTGCAATCCAGCTTTTTGATACAATCTCGCGGCATCCCGAAGTCTTCCCATAGCAGCTGCTGCAGTTGCCATGCAAGCTTCGCGACCCCATTCACCGGATTTAAGCTTCTCCTCGACCTCGGAAACGATCTCGATGTAACGAAGTTTCTTCATACGGGCAAACGCCGAATACGCGACGTTAAGCTCCAATTTGTCAAGGGCAGCTATGCCGAGGGCGAGCCAATCGTTTTCCGCTACGCCGAGACAAGCCACGGCGTATGCCTCCTCGAACATTCCTATATCCAAATATTGATACATCGAGGACGAGAGTGGTATCTGGAAAAGATTCGAATTTTCTCGTTCATTAAATGGGTTCTAGTTAAATTTTAAAAATGATTCATTATCGATGATTTTTAATCATTCAATAATTGCGAATAATTGACCAACAGATCGGTCGTCGATTAACACGAGAAATTCTGTATTCGATGGGAGGTAATTTTTTTTGTTGTTTTTGTTTCTACTGGACGTTTTTCTTACCTCGACCGTGACGATCGATGGTCCGTTCAAGCAATAAAGCTTCGAGCCATTGTGACCGACCACGAAGCCACTAAATTTTTGCTTGTACTCTTGAAAATTGGCGACTTTAATGGCGAGATAGTCGGCACCCGAGAAACACATCATGTCCTCGAATGCTCGATTAAAAGCGACACTCGTTACGTCCTCGTATTCTCGAATTTTTTCATCGGTACAGAGATCGAACAGCGCGAGTAAACCGGTCTCGCTTACAACCGCGAGTTTCTCTTTCAACGAGCTTATATCCAGACATCTCACCGCACCATCGACTTTTGCGAGATGCGCGGGAAACGGATTATCCATATATATTTTCATCACTTGACCCGTCTTTAGACCTGAATATTAAAAGAAAAAAAAAAATGTAATCGATCAAATCACACGCAATTGGCAATAAATTTAATTGAAACTTCAAAAACTTGTCGACATTAAAAATCTTTGATTAATTAATGGATTTATTAATCGTTGATTAATCTTGGAGTGAATAACGTGAGAAAAAAAAGTAGAATTATCAACCTGCTATCAGACATTCCTTTCCCGCCGGTCCACCGGCAACTTTGATATACGTTATCGGACTGTCGAGTATCCATTCGCGCTCGATCGAGCCGGCAAACGAAAGACTCTGCAAACGTTTCTCGAGACACAGCACAAGATTATTCGACGTTACGACCAACAGATTACAGTCGAGTATTTGCGACAATTTTTCACGTATACGATAGTGCATACCCTCGCTGTTACCCGATGGCTCGTATATTATAACTCTCTCCGGCAATTGTACGGCAAGACGATCGCGATAAACCGCAATTCTGCAAACAAGATCTTTGCACTTTATACGAACTTTTTGATTGGTCACCAAATGCTGAATTATAACGTCGCTCATGTTTTCACGATAGGCATATCTGTCGCCGTATAAACCGTGAACAACGTTCCAGGAAAGCTGAAGATATTTTATTGTACCGTCTTGACAACCGATTGCCTGAAAATATGAATATTCATTGTTTACCAGGCAATGGAAAATAATGATAATCGTGACTTTTCAATTTTATACATATTTCCAGAAATCTAGGCTATCTTATTATTATGATGAATGATTTTAATAATATCTTACTACGTGAGATGAGGAAGGATGAACCGCGCAGCTCCAGACCCATGAGAAAAATGGCTCACCCACAGTGGCCAGCTGTATTCCCTCGTGGGTCATTAGAAGACATTTTTCGTTGCTACCGCAAACGAGAATGTACTGACCCTCAGGAAAATGTGTTACTTTCAATGGTATGAAATTCGTTACCCTCTCTCGACCAATTTGTCGTCCAGCTATCGTGTAAAATGATATCGTTCCTCCCCATTCGGCGATGCAAATTACATCGACCGAATCGTCCCTATAAAAGCGAATTAACGAATTTTTCATGAAACTAATCGCAATTAATCGATTGATTAATTTCCATCACATAAATTGCTCGATTGATAATTTTATACAAAATTTCGTATAATCACGAAGAATTGAAGTTATCGTTACCTCAAAGGACTCCAGGATAAACTCCATATCGATGATCCGCCTGATCTTTCAATCCGCGTCTTTTCATCCCCGTTCTGCAATTAATAGATCAGGGATAAATTTATGAAATACAGGATGACAGAAAGTTTCATAAAAAAATCATTGTTTCATCGAGAACCGGCGAAAGTCTATAATGAAATTGATCGTAATGTTTTTTTTTTTTTTTTTTTTCATCCGATCCTCTTTACCTTATTTCTGATCGATACATAGCCGGCTGCTAAGCCGATGGCCAAATATTGTCCGTCCTTTGTCCATGCGCAACAATTGACTCGACCTCCCGATTTGTGTTTTTGAACGGCTTTCTGTTCGGACGACCAGAAAGCCATGTCGGAGATGGAACAACTGAGCAATTGATGAGACACGGGATTGAATTGCATCGATTGAACCGCATCGTTGTGTCTGGAAAGAAAAAAAATTCATAAAAATTGTTACGAAATACGAAAAAAGTCTGTGAAAGAAAGTTCATTTGAAAAAAAATCATTGATAAACGTACGAATATTTTAATATTCCTTCTAACTTTGATGTCCAGATTATCACAGATTTGTCAGCTCCGCCAGAGGCAAATTTTTTACCATCTCTGGCGTAACATACACAATAGACGGTGTCTTTGTGACCTGTAAAAAAAAATAATTCGTAACGGAACATAGTTTTTCGTAAATAAAGAAGAAAATGATTTAATTTTCTTAACGAGTAATTAAATCGTTATAATCTAAAAATGAGTTTCATCATTATTATTTATTTTTGCTTGTAGAAATTATTCCAAATATACTCTTTCGATAAATCGAATAATTCCAATTTCAATTTCAAGCATTAATTTCAATAATCATTTATTTTTAACTATTTGCATTGTTAGTTGAACAGATTCATTGATATTGTTACCTTTGAGGGGCTGTATAAGAGCACCTTTGGTAGTTTCATAAACGAGTACTTGTTGACCAGCGGCTACAACTAATTGAGTGCCTTCTGGGTTGAAGCACAAATCGTATATGCTAAAACGAGAAGTAAACAAAAAAAAAAGAAAGAAAAACATTGAAATACTCACACATTGAGGTGTATACAGTTTTAGCGATTTCATTTTTTTTTACCATTGTTCTGTCTTATCCTGAACCTTATCCACCCACGTTGGATGAGCTCTCATTCTTGAACTATATATTAGCGATTATTTCACGTGTTCGAATCTTGCGGATCTACGAACTAACGGGGGTGGCATTGATTCTTGATGACGAACGATTTGTTTTGACATCGGTTTATTATTTCGTTGCCACGGAAACGAAAAATCGCTTTCGGAGGACGGATTGAAAAGTTACCAAAATCCACAATGTGTGTTTTTTTTTATAGCGAGTTACATGCAAAAAAATTGGACAAGTTTCATTTCTTCTCCCTTTATTGCATACAAATTTTTCATCAAAACATGTTATGACAGTTTAATCTATACAAAATGTGTTATTCTTGTTTATTCTACAACTGTATTCGTTTCACGTATAGCTGTGTTTGGAGTTTGGATAAACAAAAAAAACATGCGTGAAAAATCTCTCGACGGACGTGACATTAGACAAATTGATCTGCAAATAAATAGACAAAAGAGGTCGCTCCGTAACCTCCGTGCATCTAGTCGAAGGCGACGTGTTGCCGCGTTGCGTGTATCGTTATATCCCTTGTCAAAAAATTTATTAGGTTGTTTTTTTTTGTTCCACGTAAATAAGTTGAGAATATTTTTCTTCTCGTTGATATAACGCGTCAAAGCGACTATAAAAATATTTTGTATGCCTCGTTACACAGCGTGCAAGCTCAAAAGCCTAACATGATTAAATTATTTTCGTTGAAACAAGCGAAAAAAGATGGCGAATCACCCAAGTCAGGAACGCAGAAAAAGGCATCCGCGGCACAGCTGAGAATTACAAAAGGTATATAAACATGTATATACGTATAAAGTGCCTCGCGAGGGAATTAACGAAATAAATAAGAATATCCTAATTGTAATTTACAAAATTTAATTGAACTACGCTCGCTCTCTCTCTCTCTCTCTCTCTCTCAAAACTACCTCGGCTGATCGATCGTAATGCGTCATAATTTTTTTTTTTTTTTTTTTCACCACACTGTCAAGCAAAAAGACAATTCGTTGCATTTGTGAATTTGTTAAATTTTCCTTACAGATATAAATGAACTTAATCTTCCAAAAACATGTGGTACAGAATTTCCTGACCCCGATGACTTGCTAAGTTTTAAGTTAATTATCTGTCCCGATGAGGTGAGTAAAATTTTCTTTTCATTGTATCAATCTTTCAAGAACATATTCTTCGAACGAAGGACAATGATTAATCATGGAGTCATTGGAAAGAATAAGGAAAATGGTGTTAAATTTAGAGGTACTTTTTTTTTCAAGGGCTTTTACAGAGGCGGAAGATTCACATTTAGTTTTAAGGTCGGACCTAATTATCCGCACGAACCTCCCAAGGTCAAGTGCGAAACTCAGGTTTATCATCCAAACATCGATTTGGAGGGTAACGTGTGCTTGAATATCTTGAGAGAGGATTGGAAGCCCGTTCTAACTATCAACTCTATTGTATACGGGCTCCAGTATCTTTTCTTGGTTAGTACAATTCGACATGGAAATATACCGTTCTGATTTCATTTTAAAACAAAACAAAAAAATGGTCAGTATAAAAAAAAAACTTGATAAATTATCAATTTCAGTTACAATAGTAATTACAATGCTTATTCATATATTTATCCATTTACATGAAGAATAATTTTTTTTCATTGAATTTTTTTTTTTTTCTTTTTTTTTAAATCCAATATCTATTCGATCGCAGGAACCAAATCCGGAAGATCCATTGAACAAAGATGCGGCCGAGGTTTTGCAGAACAATCGTCGTGTTTTCGAGCAGAACGTTGCGAAAGCGATGCGCGGCGGTTACGTAGGATCCTTTTACTTTGAGCGATGTCTCAAGTGATACAAAGCCGGTAAGACGACATTGTACAAGTTACTTTGGGGATTCGCGTTAACGGAAGATATTACGAATCAACGATATGACGAGGGACAACGTCGTGTACTCATTGTCTCCTGTAAATCTGCGCTATACATACTTACATTCTTTACATCTTGCCAGGCCTCTAAACATTTAATCCATCAAGTATTTTATGCTTTTGCCTGATAAAAAAAAAAAAATAATAAAGAATTCAATAAAACCACCAAATCAATGGAAATGTTACAAAGTATAGCAATTTTTTGTTTTTTTCCTTTCATTGGATAACCATTTTTCATTTAAATTTGATATTCGTCATACACGGTCAAATAAAAAAATTAAAAAAAAAACAAATTTTCACGCTTCACTATGTCACTCGCATGTGGGCCTGAGCAAGTATGCAAAGATTATTTCTCTCAATCATCCTTGGACGATCGTTGCGTGACCGCTTAGTGTCGAATAGCCTCAATCTTCATTGAGCTCGTATTTCTTGGTCCGTGCTCTCGGTTAGCATAGATTATATCGATATAATTGTATGTACATAAATATATAGATGTGTGTAGAGAAAATATAAATTCTTATATACATGCATATATATATATATATATATATATATATATATATATATATTCATGTATGTATTAATAAATTTGTTTCTTATAAGCGCCTGTGTAGAACTCGACAGAGCGTAAATGCAAATCGCGCCTAATTGTTCGGGAAGTTCGATCGTAAAATGTGTCGCTCACACACCAGTAATCGTTCCATTCACGAATATTTGGACAATATATATGCATAAAGATTGCAATGATTAATCGTTGTTCGAAAAATTATTGTCACTGCTTATCATTATTCGAATATCAATTCATCATTGTCGTATCATCAAGCTCGTTTGTACGTGTACTTTGTGATTTGCATTATTCGCCGTTTCCCTAAATATTTAAGTTTCACGATATTCGTTCTCACGTTGTACGATTATTATTATGAATTGATTAGATGGGCAGGTAAAGAGAACGCATGGATTGAGTCTCAAGTACTCGGTATCGTTTAGATAATTTCGACGATTTTATTATTATTATTATTATTATTATTATTATTATTACCACGAATAATGAATATAGAGCACAATCAATGAATAACAAGAATTACGAATAAATAACTGTTGCAAATAATCATTCGAATAAATGAATTATTTTGTATTGACGAAATTGGCGGTTTTCTTTTTCTTTTTCTCGACTCGAAATATTGTCCAAAATCGTTGAAAAGAGCTATGCCCAATGAGCAACGGTCGCGCGACGATCGAGATGAAAAAAAAAAAAAAAAAAAACAATCTCAAAGTGGCGCGAGTGACACCCTCTAAATTATTTTCGAATGAGGAGAGAGAAAAGAGAGAAACGATTATGAATTAATGTATCGAGAATTTTTTTCAACCTGTGAAAACATTATGGGAAACGAATTTGAACGATTCTCATCGCGCAGCCTCTTTCATTCGTTGGACGCTGTCGTCATTATTTATTAATATTAGAAGAAATTATGCAATCCCTTGTAGATTGCTATTTATGAATAGAAGAAAAAAAAAAAAAAAAAAAAAAAAAAAAAAAAAGAATTGAATGTAGGCCGATGTACAATGTGTACCTTCGAACACAAGTCCGGAGAAATATAAACTTTTAGAACCAGTAAAAAAAAAATGTCTATCATTCGTCAAAACGGTGTATGCTACGTTTTTTTTTTACTTCTCAGAAAGATGCTAATTATATCTCTATTGGAAATTAACAAATCTCCGCGATTTTTATGGATTAAAAAAAATAAAATTATATATACATGCATAAATACACAAATGGAAAATATATTGAACGAAAATGGTCGGAATAATTGTTGAATCAATTCTCGAAAACGTTCTCGGGATTTCGTAAAGTTGCTTATTTAGTCTGTACAGTTAAAAAGGATCAAGTCGATTATTCAAAGAAGAAAAAACAAACTCGTATCGATCTCAGAGGGTCACCGATGATTCTCGTAATTTTATATACTCGTACACACCTTTTTTTTGCCTGCTTAACGTAACAGGTTTACAGCAATCCTCATTATCAGCGAGGAAAATTTATAACGAAAAAAAAAAAAAAAAAAAAAATTGTTAAATCCTTGATCCACGTATAACGAATGTAATAAAGGTTTCGGTATAATAAATTACGATTAACAGACATTTTTTTTTTCTTTTTTCACGAATTTATCCTCACGTTAGTTCTGTGCCGAAAGCCTCGGCGAAATATTTCGAACGGCAAGTCGAGGCAGAGATGTGTAAAATCAAATTTTTCAATTACATTTTGAAGACTGCAATCTCAAATTTCCTGTTAATGAATTAAATACAGATTATATTGCCGGGTACAATTTCTGGAAAGAATTCAACGCGGCGCAAATTATCTCGAGGAACGGTGTAATTGAAAATTATACGTAAATTTTTTTTTTTTTTTTTTTAAATATTGCAATTGTAAAATTAGACGCATCTCTGCGCTTCTTTGCAGCAGCGAATAAAAATTAAAAAAATTTTCACGGGTATGTTCATAAAAATTAGCTTTTCGATATATTTTCACCAACAATTTAACACTTTTTTTTTTTTCAACAAACATTGTATAAAGTAAACGGGGAGGATTTGCTATTTCATTGTTTTCTTTTCAGCAGGATGTATGATCGAATAAAAAATGATAGTTTTGTGACAATAAGAAAAAAGAAAAAATATATATATATACTTATATATATATATATGTATAAAGTATATACGACGCGTATGAGACGCGTTTGCATAGTGCAATGTGGACGATACTGAATCGGCCAACTACCCGTTTGTTTGCTTGTAATTTTTCGTTTTTTGTTTTTCTTCATACAAAGCCTCGATAATGTTGCGCATGGACTGTATATCCTGCACCAAGTCGGGAAAAAGAGTTCCCAAAAGAAATGGAAAAAAAAAAAAAAAAAAAGATGTATAGATGTTTACATACATATATATTTATACGATTGAAAAATAAGTTAGTATCCCAAAGCTTGTTTTTATGTAAAAGAATACGTAGCCTCGTCGCCATGACGAAGCTGTATCCGATCGAACTTTTACGTTTTACAACAAAGCAAAGATACAAGATTCGCGATTTTTTTCTATCTTTCCTCTTCTCTTTCTCTTTTTTTCCTCCCCCTTTTTTTTCCGTTTTTCCTTAACTTCGACGATATTGCCACAATAATTAATAATGTTTAACAAAGTTATTCTCGTCGTGGGTGCATAAGTAATGTACACTTTACTTTACACAAAAATAGTAGTTAAATAGGAAATGCCTTCGAAATGGTCAGATGTCACAGAACGCGTACTAAAATTTTTTTTTTCTTTTCGTTCGTTCGTTTTTTTTTTTTTTTTTTCCCCACCCTTTTTGTCGTCGTCGTCGTTGCCTGTTGTTTTGTTTGTTTGCCGTTATAATTTCTTTAATTACTTACTTCCTAGTATAGAAATGTTTAAGATTCTTTATCGACCTAGGGGAGTACCGCCGAAATTAAATGAGGTGGGCACAGTCTGAGAGTGGAAGGCGTAACCTGCGAAATAAGCGAAAAACAATGATATTCGGTGTTTCGAATTTTACGTGAGATTTTTGAGAATTGGGAAAAGAAAAAAAAAAAAAAAACAAATTTCTCACCGCCACTCTGCTCGATTCTTTTGCTCTCGAGAGCAGCTTTGCGCTGATCCGCGAGAAGAATGACCTCCTGGAGGGCCTTTTGTTGCTCGGCGGTCAATTGGCTCGTTAAGGCTGCGTACCAGACCTGATCTGTCCTTTCGATGTCTGAAAAGCAAGCGGAAGAAAAAAAAAAAAAAAAAAAAAAAAAAAACGAACCGATTTAACGAAATGGGTTTTTCGTTTTTCGTTTCTTGATTTTCTTCGAACTTTGTCGAATATCGTTACTCACTTTGCATTACTTCTTTGAAAACGACGTACTCGTCCTGATTGTTCTCGTCAAAGTCAAGGGGCGTGATGTAACATTCGAGGGTTGTTTCCTCGTTGCCCTCGAAATCGGAATCATCGTCGTCGTCGTCGTCGGATCTGTGACTATCGTATATCACCGAATTAACGTTAACTCCCTGCTGCGTCGAAGCTTTCTCAACCTTGTCCTGAAGCTTCTCCAGATATTCCTGACTAGCATCGTCGATCTCGTCCTCGTCCGATGACAATACTTCTAAAAAAAAAAAAAACAAAAAAAAATGATTTATTCCTCAGACAATTTTTGATTGGTATTTTTTTTTTTCAAATTTCATGCCTACCCGACTCGTTATAATTTACTAAATATTTCGTTCGCTCACCTTCCTCGATGTCGCTTTCCTCGTCCTCGTTCTCCTCTTCCTCGCCTTCGGCTACCTTCGCCGCGTAGGCTCTCTTGAGACCGTCGAACAGCAATATCAGTGAGGGAATTATTTGTTGAGCGCATTCGTTGACCGCCGCCGGTATCGCCGGACCCATGCTGATCAGAGTGCAAAGACCGAGAACGCAGAGCTTGCGATCGTGCAGTCTATTGGGAAATTTTGGCATTTAAAAAATTAAACATCCAATATACGATCGAATCGTCAAGTATGATCAAAAATCTTCACGACTTTCCATTGTTAAAAAAATATTCAACTCATATTCGTTTCGATCGATGTTCGGATCAAGGCTATAACCTCGTGCTAAAAAATGTTTCATGAAAAGAACGAAAAATCCTTGAACGGATTGTATGAAAAATTATTTTACCCAAGGAAACAGTCGGTGTCGTGAATCCATTGCTTGATAAAGTGCGAGGCTATCGGCTCGGTCGATTGTCCAAGCGTACCCTGAAGTCGATCCATAACTTCGAGACACAGAGCAGGATTGTAATACAAAGCTGCGATCACAACTTGAAGACACATCGTACGGAGTTCCGATGTCTTAACTTCACGTGTCAAACGCTCGAGGACCAGTTGTACCATCGAAGGTATGCACTGATGAATCGAACAATTATTTTTATTCGATAAAATTTCATTTTTTTTTTTTTTTCTTACGTTTTCGTGAAATTTTTCACTGAATCTTTGAAAAAAAAAAAAAAAAAAAAAAACGATATCCCGAGAATTGAAAAGTTACGATTTCGAGTTCTCGACGATGGGCCAAGAACGGAAATAGAGACAAACGTTACGGAGAAAAGAATTACCTGATCTATGTGACCTTTGCATTGCAAAATTATGACTTCTAATAATTTAGCAGCGTGACATTCGGGATCTTCACCGGCGTCGCCTGTGAGAATCTGTCGTTGAGAAATAATTTATTTAAAAATCGTTAATATCGACGAGATTGCATTTTATTTGCGAAAAAAAAAAAAAAAAAAGATGACTCACGCTTTTACACATGTTGAACATGGCTAGGATGTGATTCTCGTTCGATAAAAATGCCGGGGTATCGACGGTGATGTAATTGTGAAGAGCCGGCATCATGTCCGTGAAATAATCGAAACCGTCCTTCTGGAAAAGCTGATACATGAGCTCCAGTACTTTCCACATATCCTCGGAGATCGTTTTACCCGTTAGATCGTACACCAATGACATGGCCTCCTCGTAAAATTCTGTGAAACACAAAAAATTCATTCAAACTCCCGGCTCGTATGAAATAATTGTTTTTTTTTTTTGCTTTGCTCCGTAACCGCTTTCTTACCGATAACGCTTTGACCGAAAATATGCGCAACGACTTGCAGTACCGTCGGCTGCAGTTGCGCCATTATTTGCGGTTGATCCTCCATCACCGTTAAAAGCGTAGCTATCGTATTCAACAGTCCCATCGCCGCTATCGCTTTCTCATCGCTGCCCTCGTCCGTCTCGAGAACTTGGCTGAATGTCGTGGCCTGGAGCAAAAAGAAAGAAAGAAAAAAAAAAAAAAAATCATTCCAATGAAAAGTTTCTTCGCGACGAAAAACCAAAGAATTTCCGGTCATTTACGCACCAAATGTTGACAAATCTCAACGGCAATCGGCATAAGTTGCTCCGTATAAGTGCAAACGATCTTTTGCATCACATTCGTTAGATCATCGTTCTCCGTTTCCCTTATTATATTCAAGAGCTCGAGAGTTATTTGCTTTATCAGAGGTTCGATGTATTTCTGTGCCTTGATCTGCGCATTCAATACGGTCTGCACGCAAACGGCCGCCTCAACTTTCACGGGAAGATCCTGATCGGTCAGGAGAGCGTTCGTCGTCAATCTTATCGCCTCGTAGAGCACCTGTTCCTGCTTGAATTTAATCTCGGAGAAGTAGTGCAAGACCCAACAAGCCTGTGAAACGTGACGGTAAAAAAAAAAAGAAAAACATAAAAAAGTTTCGTCGAATTAAAAAAACAAACAAACGAACAGAAAAAAAATATTTAAATCAATGGAAATCGAATTATTGCGATGCGGTTCGTTAAATTTTCGAATCTGCTTACTCTGGCTCTCATGTGACCGTGGGAACTGTTGAATTCCGGGAAAACGTATTGCACGAGTATCTTCTCCATCTGTTCTTTGTATATTTTTCTCTTCAGCAATATATCAGCCAAACTTCCCACCATATGAAGAGCACCGTCCTTTTGTCGCGGATCGGCATTCGGACTCGTCAATACCTCCATACAAAATTGCATTGTCTTCTGCAGCATTCCCTTGCGCTTTTTGCAAGCCGAATGAAGCAACGTTTGCGCCGCCGTTACCGGCGACACAAAGTCCTCGAAGATATCTGCGCGAATTGAAACGAAAATTATACACAGCTTTTTTTTTTTTTTTGCATTTTTCAAGCACGAAAAACATTGAAACGTGAATCTAAAGTGTGAAAAAAAAAAAGATAAAAGGTCTTCTTCAGTACCGAACTTGACGCGAATGTACTCGTAAGGATCGTTGTTCCAAAGTTCCTCGTCGGCAGCCGAGTATGACAATATTGGGAAAAGTACGTCTCTGATTATCTCGAACATATGAGGCTTCAAGAATTTCCATGAAAACGCGTGACTCACACTGCGGAAAGATAGAAAGATCGATGAAAACTTTTCCCAACAATCAAGTGGTTATTAATAATAATAAATATAAATAATATATATATATATATATATATATATATATATATTATATATGAGTCATTTCGCCAAAGATTGGCCAAAGTTGTACCGAGTGGTCAAAATTTCAAAAAATTAAATTTGCCTTTCGAAAGATAGTACTCAAAAAGATATCCATGATTTTTTGAAAAATTTTTTGGCCAGTGGTTTTTGAGCAATGGTGGCGGAAAATTTTCGAGTTTTCGAAATTACAAAATTTTCAACTCGATATATCTTTTTTCCCTGAATAGATAGAAAAGAACTTCAAAGACCTTTTTTTTTCGTAAAACTCTGAAGTTTTAAACAAAAAATATATCATATGTATAAATATGTATAAAAATATATATAATGTAAAAAACTCTGAATTTTTCGAAAAAAATATTTTCAACGATCTAAAATTGGAGGCAAGGGCTGAAAAATCGATTTTTAGATTTCAACTTTGATTTTCGAGGTTATAAACATAGCATTGGATATTGATATATTTTTTGTTTAACACTTCAGAGTTTTACGAAAAAAAAAACGTCTCTAAAGTTTTTTTTCTATCTATTCAGGGAAAAAAGATATATCGAGTTGAAAATTTTGTAATTTCGAAAACTCGAAAATTTGCCGCCGCCATTGCTCAAAAACCACTGGCCAAAAAATTTTTCAAAAAATCATGGATATCTTTTCGAGTACTATCTTTCGAAAGGCAAATTTAGTTTTTTGAAATTTTGACCACTCGGTACAACTTTGGCCAATCTTTGGCGAAATGACTCATATATATTATAAATATATATATTATATATATTATAATAATAGAAATATATATATATAATATAAATAATAATAAATATAAATAAATTTAAAAAAAAGGTTTTTTTTTATAAAGATAACAAATCCGTTGAATGTCCTTACCCTTGATGTATATAATTGATGGATTGCTGTACGACCCTCGGTGATACGTAAACCTTGCGACGATATTGATCGAGAATTTTCAGCAATACCTCGAGTATACCGCCGCTGAAGGTTTGCAGATACCATTCTGCAAATTCCTTGTACTCGGATGTAACGCTTCCGGGACTGCCGTAACTATAATACATCGTGACAAAAGATTGATCATTTGATTCTTCGTTACAAATTTCTGTTTTTTTTGCAATTTTTGCCTTACCGTTCGAACATTCGATGAAGAATGTGAAGAGCCCACTTTTTGCATTTCCACCATGGCAACTCGCCGCGCTCATCGTCATCGATATCGGGCCTGTTGGTTTCCGGCGGTACGGACCTATCGGCGACCTGTCGTACAACGTCCATCCATTGGGAAAACATCTCCTTCGATATGAGATCCAGAGGGAGCGAGTACTGTTCGACGAAGCAAAAAAAAAAAAGAATTGAACGAACGTTTGGAAATTTTTCACAATTTCGAGTTGGATTTTTTTTTTTTTTTTCTAAACCAAGCGAACAAAAATCAAATAATCCGAGACAGATTCATCGCTGTCTTTCAATATTTCTTTATAAAATTTTTCATCCGACTCTTTGTAGCATTAATATTATTGCAGATTTACAAGCGTACCTGTGTTATAGCGAAAAATATTTTGAGTATTTGCTTCTGAAGTAGCACGGATTGTTCCGACGGATCGGGCAAAAGTCGTAATATCAATTGGTAAATCATTGGAAAAAGTAGATTCATAGCTTCGTTGAGGGGTCCTCGTTCGTCAGCTTTTTTGTACCTGCGCCAATGTTTGAAGGATTGATGATTATTTTTCATTTGTATATCGAAAGAGGAGAATAGCGAGCGAGAACTGACTCGAAATTTTTGACGAGCTGATAGAGAGCCAGCAAGACTCCGGGCCAGCACGAAGCATCGGGATTTTGTAGATAAATTGTAATCTTGTCCACGATTTGCGTCCATCGTCCGGGAAAGTCGTGTTTCACAATGCTGCTTATGCAGACGGCAAGCTGAACTCTGCGATGAATCGTACAAATGTGATTACAATCGTTTGATTGGCAGATATGGGGGGGTGGGGGGGGGGGGGGGACAAGATGTAAATTTCGACGCTCCATTGCCCATTTTCATCGTACCTTACTTGTTCCGGTGCATGCACAATAGCGTCGACGATCGCATCGCGTATCATGGCGCGATCCTGCTCGTGAATGCTGAACGGCACAGGTCCGTTCTCTACCTCGCGCTCCATCCATTTTGTACTTATTAAATTTTTTAAATAAATGGCACCTGAGATGAGACAATAATGCAATATTTGAACGTTTATCCGATGCTTCGTCGGTACAAACCGGAATAGAATGGACTATGATTTTTTTTTTTCCATCGATCGATTGAAAAAAAAATTAAAACTTGTACTTTTTTAACTTTATAGGCTTGTAGATTTTGTAACTTTCATCGTTACTGATTGCGATGAACGAATAATCTTCGAGAAGTGCGGCTGTAGAACTGATCATTGCAGGAGTTTAAAAGTTTCTTATCGAGTCATATGAAATATCTACTCGATAATAAAAGTGCTAGAAAAATTGTTTTCGTCGAGTCATTTTTGTTGCCTAGGAAATTGATCATTGAATGACCTCGAAGCTTTGTGAGCTTGATATAATCTTTCTACTAACAAATATGCCAGGTATTTATGATATTCCTAACATTTTATGAGTCATACAGCATTTATATATTAAAAAATTGTACCCAAATTTCTTTAAAAAAGAGACGATATCTGGCAAGGATCTGAATTCTTGCTGGCTTAATTGATCTTGTATCTTTTAATCAATAACGTGTACCAAATGCTGAAAGAAAGGGGGGGGGGGGGGGGGAAATTACATCTGATACCTACCGGCCTGTCTCACAGGCATCTCAACTTCCGTGGACATGACCACTTGCAGTAGAGTAGGAGCAAAACCAATGATTTTGTGGATCTGAAAGGGCAAACAAAATTCATGCAAAAAAAATCATCCTTCTCATGAAAAAAGATCTTGGACTCGGAATGATCCGCCAGATATATTAAACATTCTCGTAGAATAAACAAATAAGAGGCCATGAGTCATGTTAAATTCCGATTCTTGCTCACATAGTTCTATATATATATATACATTTATATATATACACGAAAATAATTGCTAAATCCGCGCGTAACTCCGAAATAATGATCGAAGATGAAATTATTCTCGAATCATATCGAGATATGAGAAATCTCGCAACGATAATATCGCGAAAATAGAAATAACGCAGAACGACATTTTTTTGGCACGTTACGAGAGCGGGTACGGTTGCAAAGACGTTTTGGCTCGTTCTCGAGCAGCCCCCGGGTTGCACGGATTACGAGGTTGTAAAACGTGCGCGTCATGAAGGGAGAAAAAATGTTGAATTTTTGATTTTTTTTTTTTGCAACGCGTCACGAGACGAGCTAATGGATTTTTTTTTTCTTTTCTTCAGTCTTTTTCGGTGAGAAATCGTGATTGATGTGAGAGGGTTGATACGAGACGGGCAGCAAAGTCGTGAATGAATTTTTATCATGCCCCGGCTGTCCGAGCACGTTTTTCGCCCGTGGCACACGAGAGCACAAAACTCACCTGGTCGAGCTGTTCTTCGGCTTGCTTCTGTTGGGCCGGATCTATCGTTGCTCGCATCAATTCCGTCAATTTTCGTGGATCCATGACGATGCCTCAATCCGCGCGAATCTTACGGCTCGATTAATTTTTTTTTTACACGTAAATATTATTAAAAAATTACAACGCTTGAAAATTTTCTCGTCGACTTTCCCCGTTTCGAGAATTTGACCCGGCGCATTCACCTTCGCTGCGCTCCCTCGTCGCTGCTCGTCACGTGATACACAAACAACATGGCGGATTCCACTTGTATATAACGAAATCACGGTCTTATATATTTAATTTTTTTAATGCATAATTAATCCCTTCCGTTTTCTTTCGAGCAGAGTTCCAACAGCTATATTTTCATTTTTTATCGTTAAAAATATATTTTCCGCATTGATTCTACAGTGCTACCGAGTATTTGGCCTGTAATATTCGCATTATTCGTATTCACATCGATACGGTCATGTGACCGTGGCAATCTCGGTTATATTACCGACCGTTCGTTGAGAGCTTTGACATTTATTCGCAGTGTGGCGCGACGATCGAGCTGCGCGTCAGGATCGGCGCGTTCCCACCTATATGCTCCCTTTCCCCCTCTGCCGCTGCTCGCTACCTCGCTATATATACTCAAGAAATCGTGTAGAATCGAGTAAAATGCCTCTATACATTCGCTGGCCTGTGTTAATGTGAGTTTGTATTGCGTCAAGAGCGAAACCGGGGGGGATATCGTATCAATTCGATGAGAACGGTGAGCCTCCTCCCCGTCGCGCGCTGCCTCGCAGCGAATGCACCGACAAAACTAAATAATCGACGTCAAAAAATCTGTCAAATATGGCGTTATCCATGGGTGGTTGAGCCCCATTGATACTTGCACACGGTTTATGTAAATTTTACAATATTTAACATGTAGATATAAAAATCGTCTATAACATGCGTTGATAGCGAGTTGGGAAATTTTTACGAGAAACCGGGGGCGTTATACTCAAGTGTCTCATCGTTTATGTTGTGCTGTCGTATTAGTCGTTCGGTTCTTTTTTAAAATATATTTTAGTGTGAGGGAAGTGAAGAGTGCGCGTGAAAAAAAGGTGATATCCGAGCTACACTTTCTCGCGAAGATGTACGAAAAATTGAAGAGTACAATTTCGTGGTGCATAAACTTTTGAGCGACAGAGGGATAACAATATAATGATATCGTGCAAGGAAAGATCGGGTTGAAGTTGTAGAGACAAAGAGAGCGAGAGAGAGAGAGAGAGAGAGAGAGCGAGAAGAAGTGCAAGTGAGTGAGGGGGCAAAAGGGAGAGGGAGCGAACCCCCGGTGTATAAGCGGTCAAGAGGCACCAACACAGAGGCACACACGGGGTTGCCGGAAGTCAGCCGGAGTCGATCGCGAACGTCGAGCACGAAAAAAAAAGCTACGGAGTCTGGGGAATTTGGGAAAAAGCGTCATTTTACTTTTTTAATCCGATGTTAATCGCGACGGAGTGAGGATAGACCGATGTACCGTGGGATATATTATTAAATATAAATATACGAGGGGATCGGCGATAAAAGGGTGTACGGTGGGTGGGGGTGGAGGAGGAGGGAGGGTATGCTAATAGGGAAACTATGGGTGCTCAACAGACTAAAGACAGAGTGATACCTGCCGGGTCAGCGGTACGACAAGCTCGTAAACAGCCAAGAAATCCAAAAGAATCGAGGCTCATCGGTTCCAACATATTCACCGAGCACAGTGGTGAGTTTTTTCAATGTTTCATTTTTTTTTTTTTTTTATTACATATTTATAGGCACATCGAAAAGCTAGAATCCTCGCTCCCGTTCATACTTACGGGAACTTTTTTTTTAAATCAATTTTTAGATTTTTTTTTTTACCATTTCATTCGAAATGGAGCGAATGGACGATGGCTATATATGCTACGTACTTACTTCCTGTCAGTTGACCGGAAATTCCAATAGCATTTTTTTCTCTCCCCATTTGATTATCTATCGTTCGATAAGAGCATCTGCATGCTCCGAAATTTATGAGCTATCGTTCTATTTATGTTGAATTTATTGCCATGTATATTTGTATTATCATATTGTTCGTGTTGAAAGTTATCGTCTTAATCATCGAAAATAGATAATTACGATTTTTCAAGTTGGGCAATTTGTTCGTTTCTTTTTTCGCGATGTTGAATTTAAGGAGTTTCGATGCCACTTTTGAAAATGATGCCATCAACTCAATTTTTTTTTTTAACAAGTGACAAATATATAAAACGTGAACTGCTCAAATTTCAAGTCGATCCTCCATGTCGTTTTTGTAAAAATAATTTTCAAAAATTTGGCTTATACACAAGAGTAAATGGGAGCAATATTTGTTTGAGCTGTCAATTCCATTAAAATACTACCACCCGCATAAAATTTATATCAGATCTTTATTATGACTGTCAACAAATTTGAATAGATTTTTCCATCTGGTTTATTAGTTACAAGCCAAAACATAAGCTCACTATTGAACATGAACGGTCGGACTCTCTTTTGTTTTATGCATGCCCCGCTCACCACGTGCCGCCGTACCGTCGTTTCTGCTTATTCCCGTCACCGGTCTGTACCGAAATACCTTAAATTGCTGAGACTTTAATCAGGGTTGAATGTAATAAGAACGATCGATCTTTCGTAAAATTATTTAATGAAAATTCGCGAAATTATTTCATAAAAATTCAATATTAAAAAATAATACAGTTTCAATCTAATTTTTTGACAATAATTCACGACTCAACCCATCCGATTGCCCGGTACGTTTGACAAAGATATTTATTTGTAATCATTTCATAGGCTTAAGAATCTCTTAAATTCCCGCCGTACCCTTGTATGTATCTCCAAATGTCTAATTCATGATTCTCATCGAAAATTATCGCGATATCTCTCATTTGTAATTCCATGAGGAAAAAAAAAAAATTGTAAAAATTGATTACGCGTCAACGTCGTTGACAGGCCGTACAGAATTAAAGCGAAAACACCAGGCTATTCGTTTTTCACAGAAGCCCTTCTACAGAGCAGGCCTCTGCCTCACATACCGGCATTACCGGAGGGTGATCCGCCGAGCGGTTCCAGCGTCCAATCCATATCGCAGCAGACGAATCTTCAGCAACCTCACGCAAATGTATCGAGCGGCGGTCTCCTCGAAGCTGCCAACAGGTCCGTACGAATATAATTTTTCAATTTATCGTTTATAAAACTGCAGAAAACTTATTGTTTTTTTTTATTTATTTTTTTTAATTATTATTATTTAAATATACACGACGTCCTTTGGTATTTAGATGGACGAGTAAGGAAAATCTTCTCGCTCAGGAAGAGGATGATCCTCAATTGTTCGTCGCTCTTTACGATTTCCAAGCCGGCGGAGAAAATCAGCTTAGCTTGAAAAAAGGTACGCAGAAAACAACGATTTTGCGAAGACCCCCCACACACAATTTCCACTGGAAATAATAATTTTTATTATTTATTTTCGATAATGGATGAAATTAAGGTGAGCAAGTTCGCATATTGAGTTACAACAAGAGCGGGGAATGGTGCGAGGCGCACTCGAGCACCGGCCAGGTTGGCTGGGTACCATCGAATTACGTCACACCCGTAAATTCGTTGGAAAAACACTCGTGGTATCACGGAAGAATATCGAGAAACGCCGCCGAGTATCTTCTCAGCTCCGGTATAAACGGGAGCTTTCTCGTACGAGAATCCGAGAGCAGCCCGGGACAGCGAAGTATTTCGTTGCGTTACGAGGGACGCGTCTATCATTACAGGATCAGCGAGGACAGCGAAGGAAAAGTACGATTTATCCACCTCGATCCACGAACTTTTTATAATTTCATCGGAAATATAGATTCGACGAAGATTAAAATTCACAATAATTCAGAATATTAATGAAGAAAAAAAAAAAAAAATTAATGATAATGCAATTGAAAATAATTTATTTGAAAAATTGCGTCCGATTAAAAGAAATTTCGCTTATTGCACTTCGGTGAAATTGGGAGTTCCGTATTATCAGTTCATGTAGTCTCATCACGAATTTAACCCGATTAATTTCTGTAATTATATTTTTCGTTCAATTATTTTTTACAGATGTTCGTCACTACGGAAAGCAAATTCAACACATTGGCAGAGCTCGTGCATCATCATTCCATGCTGGCGGACGGTTTGATAACGCAACTTTTGTATCCGGCACCAAAGCACAACAAACCGACCGTTTTTCCCCTCAGTCCAGGTAAAAAATAAAAATAAGAAAAAATGAAGAACAAAAATGTGAAGAAAAAAAAAACGAGTTTACTCATTTTTTTTTTTTTTCTTAATCATCAATATCAGAGCCAGACGAGTGGGAAATCAATCGAACGGACATCGTTATGCGACATAAGCTCGGCGGTGGACAGTACGGCGACGTGTACGAGGCAGTCTGGAAGAGATACAACATGACGGTTGCTGTTAAAACACTCAAGGTGAGAAGGCAATATTGTGAAAAATATCTCGACGATTTTCTATTTGAAATTGAAAAAAAAAAAAAAAAAATTATACATATATTTGTTCATTCCGAAGGAGGACACAATGGCGCTGAAAGATTTTCTCGAAGAAGCAGCGATAATGAAGGAAATGAAGCATCGAAATTTGGTACAGCTGCTCGGTGTTTGCACCCGGGAACCCCCTTTTTACATCATCACGGAATTCATGAGCAAGGGAAATCTATTGGATTATCTACGAAACGAGAGCAAGCATCAAATAAACGCCGTTGTTCTGATGCACATGGCGACGCAGATAGCCAGCGGAATGAGCTATCTTGAGAGTAGAAATTTTATTCACAGGTGAGCAAAAATACTCTTTTGTCAGGCTAAAAATGAAGAATTATCGCGATTTAATTTTAAAATGTACATCGATCGGAACAAATTTACCAAGTTTTTTTTTTTTTTTTTCGTTTTTTTCTCCTTCCCTCCCCTCGCAGAGATCTGGCAGCGAGAAATTGTCTCGTCGGTGAGAATCATTTGGTAAAAGTGGCGGATTTCGGATTGGCACGATTGATGCGAGACGACACGTATACAGCTCATGCCGGAGCGAAATTTCCGATAAAATGGACGGCACCCGAGGGTCTCGCTTACAACAAATTTTCAACGAAATCCGATGTCTGGGCTTTTGGTATATTGCTGTGGGAAATAGCGACTTACGGCATGTCACCGTATCCCGGTGTCGATCTCACCGACGTTTATCACATGCTCGAGAAGGGCTATCGAATGGAATGCCCGCCGGGCTGTCCGCCAAAGGTTTACGAGCTAATGCGCCAATGCTGGCAATGGCTCGCCGTCGAGCGTCCGACTTTCAAGGAAATTCATCATTCGTTGGAAAATATGTTTCAGGAGTCCAGTATTACAGAGGGTAATTCGAGCGACGAAAAAAAAATATTATTTTTCACTTCGAAATATTTTTTTTAACAAACCAAACTTTTTTATTGTCAATAATTAATGATAATGATAATAATAATAATAATAATAATAATTACAATAAAATAAAAAAAACGAAAATGTCTTTTATCCTACCAATTATAACGGAATAATGATAAATTTCGACGTTTTCGAGATTCTATTGAGAATATTTGTCTCCTCAAATCTAGAGGTAGAAAAGCAGCTACAGGGCGGAGGTGAAATTCCTTTGCTATCATACAAAAAATCGCACACCGGAAGCACGGGAAATATACACGGCCTTGTGCTCGTTACCGATCAATTGTCAATTACGGGTCTGACCCAGGGTACGTAATTAAATTCTTTTCGAACATGAATATATTCGATATTTATCGTTTTTTTTTAATTTTTGTTTTTTGTTTTTGTTTTTTTTTTTTTTTTTTTTTTTTTTCAAATCTTTCATTAAATTATCCTCTTGTCGTTATAAATGGAGCGAAAATAATTTTATTCGCAGATGGCTCGAGCACCGTGACGAAACTCAGCACTTTTATGGGCGGCCTCTCGAGCAAAGCCAACAACAGCAGTATCGTGCAGATGAGACGTTCGACCAACAAGAAGGGAAAGCAAGCTCCTGCACCACCGAAACGTACGAGGTACGGGGAAAAAAAAAAAAAAAAAACAAGCAAACAATCATTAGATTCGATAAAAAAAATTAAAAAAAAAAAGATGAATAAATTTCTGTATACGTAAACGAAAGCAGCTGAATTTTTGCAAAGCTTGTTTTGGACTCGCAACTCTTACATTCTCGAGTTAACGTATTTTTTTTTAAATACCATTAACATTGTGAATAATTTATTTGTTTTACGTCAAAAGAATTTGTTAAAATTTCATTTGAGCCAAGTAATTTAGCTCTTATTGAATTGAAAAATTAATAAAATTTGATACTTTCTGTGTGTGTGTGTGTGTGTGTTTTTTTTTTTTTCAATTTGAAGATTTTCCTTAATCTCGTGAAAACGAATTAAATGCTTTTTCTTTTTCTTTTTATTTCTTTCGCACAGTCTCTTGTCATCGTGCAGTTCGTTCCGCGACTCTGCCTATCAGGAGCAGGATCAACGTGACATCGACATTGGTGGTGTTGGCCTCGATGACGGAACAGATGTAAATGGTATTGATAAGATTTTTGAAGGTATTTCATTACATCAATCAAGCGTTATGACGAAAAGAAAAGAACAAGAAAATTTGCACGTACCGCTTATACTTTCTCATTTCGATTCTTTATCTCTCTATCTATTTCCTTGTTAATTTCTCCATGCCTCAACGTTATTCGCATCGTATATAAAATAGGTCAAAAAAAAAAAAAAAGAACGAAAAATATAATTGAAATGGTTAAAAATGCTCGATGATGAATATACGTGGGTCATTCTCCCGGAATTTTGATATTTTCGTGTGTCCCTAGCTGCCCCCTAACCCCCCCCCCCCCCCCCCCCCTTCGTTAAATTCGCTCGCTAAATTCGAAATTTAGATATTTTTTTTTTTCATTTGACGCACATGTAAATTATCATTCAGTGATACGTAAAAATTTGTCGCACATCGTAGCCGACCTTTAGCCCCTCACTCCTTAATTTCACGTGAGCGTGATTGACAAAATTAAACATCATAGACACAAAAATATTCAATTTTTTCATCTCATTAATCGTAAAAAATATATAAATAATACATTTTGTATGCATGGCATCAATCTAGAAGAAGTAGGTTTTTTTTTTTTAATTTCGTTACCCCTGGTCGTGTACGCTTTATTTTTCTTCCTATAGATCACATTCGTGTGATATATTTTTAAATAATACATCCGATGTGAAAAGACTTTTGTTGGATTTATTTGTTTATTTTTTTCTCATTCGTCGCAAAAATCTCACACGTTCAAGCAGTGTTACGTGAGTTTACTGTAATCGCATCGTTTACTGTAAATAGTTTCGATAATATCATGAACGAAAAAAAAATCACACGCGCGTCATTGAGCGATTGGAAAAATGTGAATCATCGTAGATAAAATCATTCGCCTTGAGAGCACGCTCGTTACGATAAATCCCATTTACAAAAGCACTAGATCGCATCGCTTTGCCAGGAGTCATTAAAAAAAAAAAAAAAACAAAAGAAGAAAGAAAAAAACACTACGTCACAGATACCAATTGCTTACACGATTTCGAGCACACCTTTAGCTATTCTCCTCGCTCAAATTCTCACTATCGGTTCACGGAGAATGACCCGAGAAATTTTCGTGAAAAAACGATTGAAAAAAATATGTAAACGTAAAAAAAAAAAAAAAAAAAAAAAAAACAAAAAAAAAGGACATTTGATCGAGAAAGAACGCGGTCGTCGTACTTTTCAAACGCTTTGCCACCGTCTAATCGATAACTGCTACTTCTGCTAATAAAAAGTACAAAAACAACAAAAACAGAAAAAAAAAAAAAAAAAAAATCGTAAATCAATGGATAAGCTTTGTGAGAGTACACTGTGTTTCTCTATGCACGAATGACCAACTCAGGTATCACGCGAGATCTCGTGACAATGGCGACACAATCGATAACGGCGGGAGGCTGCGATTTGGACGACGACGGGGACGGATCCCAGGGGACTGCGGAGCCAAATTATCCTCCGCAGCCGTCTGCCTCGCCGGAGCCAGTGCCCAACAAACAGAGCAATCTCAAACAAATTAAAACACGACCCTACCCATCTAAGGAAGTACTACCCCAGAAGGTATTGAATGGTGTACGCCATGTCCGTGCGAGGAAGGAACAAAAACAAAAAAAAAAAGCAAAAACGTAAAACAGAAAAGCAAAGCAAAAAAAAAAAAATAATCACGAATTCGATTCATCGGTCAGTATTTTCAGGGTATATTTCAAAAGACAAACTTGGAGAAAATTCTTGCGCAAATATTATTCGTTTGGACTTGCGGAGATTGAGTAACGATCTAGCACTGCTTGAATCGCAAATGAAATAAAAGCGAAAAAAAAACAAAAGCGTGTTCTCCGTACGCTTTGAAAATGACTCGTCAGAAATTCAAACGATCACGAGAGACGTATTTTATTTATTTATATATTCATTTATTTATTTAATTAGTCTTGTCATTCTCGAGGATGCACGAATAATTAATTCCCGAACGAACAAAAGAAAATAATAATCATTATTTTTTCGTATAAAAAGTAGAATCTTTAAAATTATTACGTTTATCCAGACGCCGATCGGGATGCGATAGCCGTGCTTTCTTGAGGGGAAAAAAGAAGAAGAAAAAAAAAAAAAGGATTTTCTGAATAAAGAAAATTTCTCGCTACAGGCACGATGGAATCTTTACATTATCAATATTTATTTATATTGCTTTGTTCATATAAATTTCAGCTGGTACACGTGGGAGCCCTGGAAGTGCAAAATGTTAAGCGCGCGATAAATCGTTACGGCACATTGCCGAAGGGCGCGAGAATCGGGGCTTATCTCGAGTCTCTTCGTCAGAGCGGAATGCCATCCGGTCAAGAGGGAGCACCGATAAACTCCTCGTCGTCCTCGTCCTCCTCGGCGTCGATATCTCAGCAGCAAAATTCCCAAAATCAACAGCATCAGCAGCAGCAGCAGCACGATATAACGAGTATCGTGGGTATAATGGAAACGCCGCATCATCGTTCGCTCTCGCCGCGTCAGAATAATCTGCGCAATCAGCCGCAAATGACGCGCAGCAATTCGTCGAGCGGTGTCGTCGGTGCTTATCAACCGCCGAATTCGCCTCGAAGTCGGGTCACGAGTTCGCGAAAAATCTCCAACGATAACATTGGATTGCGAACATTTCGCTCGGGACCGGCAAACGCGTCGACCTTCCGTACCGCCAGTCCATCGAGATCGATACAGCCGACTCTAGCTGATCTTGAATTTCCGCCTCCGCCCCTCGATCTACCGCCGCCCCCTCACGAAGTCTTGCATTCCGGTGATCAGTGCGATCTTCCGTTATCCTCGTGTTCACCGAGCATCGATTCCGTACCGACAAAATCCTCGGGATCTCCTCACGGTGGGAGAAAATCTAAATCCGAGAGGCGCACCAGAGACGAATCCGAGCATCAGCAGCAGCAGCAGCAGCAGCAGCAGCAGCAGCAGCAGCAGCAGCAGCAGCAGCAGGATACGGAAGATCGTGGAAATGACGTCAGAACGGTCGAGCCATCGGTGAGAGAGGCGAGTTCACGCTTCGGCGTTAGTCTCAGACGACGAGAGACGCAAAATAGCGACCTTTCGTACTCCAACAGTTCCGCGAAAACGATCGAGGATAAAAAGATTTATCGCGGCAAAGAAATTTCAGGACGTAAGTACGAATCGATAATGTCACCGCCCGATGAGTCACCGCCGCCACCGCCGCCTCCACCGCCGCCTTTGCCCCATATCGAAACTTCAAACGAGACTTTCATCGATAAGCCCGGTATGAAGGAGATGCTCGAGTTGAAATTGATAAACGAGATAAAGAATAGCGCGGATATGAAGATGATCGGTGGTACGAGCAAAGTATGCCCGACGAATAGCGTCGCTTCGATATCCCTCGATCCTGCCTCGCAATTGTTGTCCGAATTATGCGCGAGTTTCAGCATCGAGGCTACGACCCGACAGGCTTCACAGCCGAGCGAATACGCAATATCGACGCTTAAACCCATGGAAACAACGTGCAACGAGATGACGCGCGAGACTAATGAGAAGTATGCATCGACGAGCCTGGCAACGAAGCAGGATATCGGACTTGCGGTATCACCGATCGTCGAGACGATAGTCCCGAATTCCGTTGGTTTCAGGCTCAAACGCGTCGAGAAAGCGCGCAGCAATCCACCGAAGGAGGAAACACCCGAGGGACAGATAATTGATTTTAAAGCGCGTCTGCGAAAAGTCGATAATATGGAAAAAGTAACGGACGAAAGAGCGAGCAAACGGATCGAGGAAGTTTCATCGACGACGGATTATTCGGGTACGAGCGAGGAGCAGGACGATGACAAACGTCGCAGCACCGGTAGCATAAGTAGCCTCAAGAGATTGTGGGAGAACAAGGAAGCCTCGTCGATCGAAAATCAACCTCTGAGCCCGAAGCTTGGTGCACGGGGCACGACGAAGCAGGATACGACGGATCCCGGCGATGAATCACCGGAGGATCACAGCGGCGCTTCGACGAGAAGTTCAACGAGCAAACAGAGCGACCAGCGTTCGTGGCCGCCAATAACGAGCGTCGAACTCGAGAAACCCGTTGTACCGGCAAAACCGCCAAAATCCCTGGTCGTAACGTCCTCGAAACATTACGTATCGTCGATCTATGCAACGCCGAATTGCGACCGGCAAACGAGTCACTCGGTCGGCGGCGTCGATGACGATACGATAAAGCACAGTGTCGATACGACGAAAAATTCCAAGCACAATGTTCTCGAGATATCGAACGCAATCGAGACCAGCATTGCGAATCTCCGAGGTGCGCCTTCGATCGTTATGGCCAGCTGGCTACAATTGTCCGACAAAGTTGGTCTTCTGCACGGTATATGCGCCGGTATGACCGATACCGCAATATCGCCACACGTGAGATTTCAATTTCGCGATATACTCTCACGTCTCGAGCTACAGGCGCGCCAATTGCGAGCCGCTGGCACGCGAAATATCACGGAGAACACGAGACTGCTCAGTGACGTACAGAATACGATCAAAGACGTGACTAATATGGTGCAGAGATAAGCTTGCATGACTGATAAGTGAATATATGCGTGTGCGCGTGTGTGTGTGAGAGAAAGTAATTTCCGAAGTAAATGGAGAAAGAATTTGGAGAAAAGGATGAGAGAATCAAAAAAAAAAAAATTCAAGGAAAGCTTGAGAAATGGATATGCGTTTTATAATAATGTAATCCCGTAGGGTATTCAATTTATATCGTGCCACTAATGGTGCGAGGTCGTAAAAGCCAAAAAATGTGATTCGAGCTATTAAAACTGTCTCGCTTCGCATAGTCGACGCGGTTCTCGGAGTAAAATAAATTAAAAATAAAAAATTGAACGCTCGATCACGGTTATTAATTTTGGACTTTTTCTAAATAACTATTTACTTTTGATTTTTTACACGTCGAAGGACAAGTTATTTTAAAAAAAATATCACAATATTTATCGAGTTTTCAAAATGTTCAAAGTATTTTTTTTTCTTTTAGATCGATGCTGATTTGACTTTTCGAGGCTGTAATTCCTTAAATGGCAAAAAGCGCATATATATATATATATATATATATATATATATATATATATATATATATATATATATCAACATTCTATAAGAAAACAGATGAAAAGCCGATCATTTTTGTTGAAAATTTAGAGGCACAAGGGGCGCGAGAATGCCTCACTGGAATTTATGACTTTTTACCATTAGTCGCGCGATATATGAGCTGCGCTATGCCAGCGTCAGGGTCACCTGGCCTCAAATTGTGTATCGATAAATATTATATATAATTATATACGTATATGTATATGCTTATAAGCATATACAAATATGCATATAATATATTCTAAGTCACTCTAGTGGACCGGAAGAAACGATATTTTGCGAATCTTTCGGTGCTCCTCGTTGCGGATACCTCGCGACGAACTTGGTAATTTTTTTTTTTTCATTTCCCTTCGGATTATCCCGAGTTTCGCGACTCTGTTTTTTTTTTTTTTTTTTTTTTTTTTTTTCCCCCAAGTAAACGTCCATTCGTCAGAGTCGATGAAATTAACGAAGGGAAATAAAAATAACTATAATTTTTTATAATCAAACTTGAAGAGGTCCGGAGACACTCTTATATCACTCGAGCCAAGTTGTAACGAACTTTTAACGCGAAAAAAAAATGCTTATTTCGATATAACGTTTTACTCGCTAGATCCATAGAGATCTCAGACTTTGCAATTCTATATATGTATATAAACACACACACACACACACGTATATATATATATATAATAGCCGCTCAGTATAATCAAGGTGTATGTGTGCGTGATGAAAAAAAAAATAAATTTCGACATCGTAGCTTTGCCATTGAAAACCGACAATTGCTTTTGAGACAATTGAATAGTAACGAGTTCTTAATTTCCGAAAGACTGTTTTACGCCAAAGTGCGAGCAAGACGCGGCAATCAAAGAGAAAATGAAAATTTACGTAACGCACCCACACACGCACCGTGAGAGACGTGATCAAAAAAACAGAATTCGTCGATTAGCGACACAACGATCGAGGAGAACAAGAAAAAAAATGAGAATCTCGATATTTCTAGGTATAATAAACCGTCGTTAAGTTTCCTATCTATCGTAACGTCATCCTCATTTTACTTAAAGTGGCAATTTTTACAAGCAATCGCGATTATCATCGACGATTTAAGAAAAAAACAAACAAACAAAATCCACGCTCATCAATTATTCGTAATCTCGAAAGAGAGAGAGAGAGAGAGGAAAAAACAAATAAATAACCGCCATAGAGTAGAATACTATTGATACCGAGAAAGAGAGAGGGAGGGAGGAAGGAAAAAAAAGAAAATCTTGCTAAAATTATAAGCGAACATTTATTGTGTATCCCGATGGACAATATAAACACTTTTGTATTTGTATAGAACGAGAAAGTCAAGAGAGTTCGAATAAGTGGCTCGGCTAAATATTAATTGTAAACGCCTTTGCATTTGAATTATCCAATGTGACACCCTCTCGCTGGTATTTAACGAGCTGTAATTAATCGACGTCTCGAGTGGGATTGCTTACACCGAGGGGAACGAACTTTTTTTTTCGTTATTACTTTTTTAACGTTCTTCCAGAGAAGCTTGAGCTCGGCGAAGAGGGAGAAAAATGGGAAAACTTTTGTCCCGCTCGATAGATGCAACGGGAAATTATTTATTCTTTCTCGTTGTACACCATTTATCCCCTATTTGCCGAGATCGCGCTTCGCATCTAACGAGAATGCGATTTCCTGGTGGATGAAAACGATTATCAATGAATTTACTACTTCTTACGTCACTGCCTATATTTGCATGTAAACATCTAATCATTGCATTCAATTTTATCGATAACTTTTAAGAATATAAAAAAATGACAATTTCGGTCCAGTCTACTAGTTTAATCGATTAGTATACCTGTGATAAACAGTTTCAACTTTTTGGTTGATTTTTTTTTCTTATTTTTCTTTTCTCCCTTCTCGATACTTTCAGCGAATAATATTTCTTTCATGTCGTATTTTTTTAATAATCGTCAATCGAAATTGCGCTGCATCACGATCCTCCAAGAGCAATCCGAAGGTATATCAGTCATTGAAATTTTTCATTACTCCCCATATGTTATCGAGAAATATTTTATTATTATTTTAACAATCGGACGAGAAAAGGTGATACGAGGAAACAAGAAAATCTCATTGTTTTATATGAATTTGTATATTTGCTTTATCGTTATTTATACATGTATTTATTTTATAATCGTCGATGTAAAGTTATAATTATTATTATCATCATTAATTATATATATATATATATATACCCATACACACAAATCGCCTGAGATCGATCGACCAACGACTCATTCGCTCATGGAAAAAGAAAAAAAAAAAAATCGATACAATACTACTGCTTTATACGGTAAATACGATAAGAGAATAAAAATAAGAATCGAGAACGATTCGTATCTTTGATTGTGGAATTCAGGTGTGATGGATCAAATTAATTTTTCGAATTGCCATAATCGATTTTAATCATTCAATTTTGCGTCGACGAGTCATGTTGATTATGCTTTTTACATAGAGGCGTCTATGGTTTCTTGTATCCTGAAGCAATCGCTGACGATCTTCCATTTGTCCGCCATTGCGGTTATCAGAAAGGTTTGATTAAAGGGCCTGCCAGTTTTTTCCTGATACTTCACGCGACCGCTGACTTTAACGAGAAACGTCAACTGATCCGCCACCGCGGGACCTACAACGATACACGTATGTCGACTATAAAAAAAAAAAAACTATATCTCGTTCCCATTCATCCGAACAATTCCCGTTGATCATTAAGAAGTTTCGGCTATTGAAAAATTTCCCGCTGCATAAGTAGATATATTTTCATTGTATTTTATTTTTTCCAAAGCTCATCAGTCGAAATAGTTAATTGGCCAAACCTTTTTAACCTGCCACAATTGAAAATTAAGTAAAACAATGACTGGAACATTATTTCTCGCAAAGAATATATGGCAAAGCTCATTTATATATTTTCCAATCTTTTGTGTCTAAAACTTTTTTTTTTTTTTTTTTCATCCAAACAGATGGATCCTTACCTGTGATGGGCTGAGCGTCGAGAGTCAGTATACTGTGTTCAGAAACCGGCAGATCGATCCAAAATTTTTGTATGTTGTCTTTACCTTCTATACCATTTCCGTTCCATATCAAAATTCCGGTGTCGAGATATAGCCTCGACATCAGCTATTAGAGAACGAGTATAATAATAAAATTATACATTATTATTCTATCCGTATATTTGAAAAATCACCGGATCCATCGAGCCGAGAATTATGTTCCGTACGGCGTGAATATTATTTCACTTACGTATCTTCTTTTATCCAAACTTTCATAATACACTTTGGTGAATTCTTCCGCTGTACGACAAGCCTGATCTATCTTTCCCTTCAGATCCTACATACAAATGAGGGTATACAGCTTTTTTTATGTCATTGTTAAATAGCTGTTTGGATCGTTAACCCTCTTGCTTCGTAATGGTTAATTATTACTCGTGCATACATTTATTTTTTGTTTTGAATGAATTTAACAACTTTCGTAAAATAATTATGAATTATTTTTCTTTCAAATCGATGATTGATTGTTTTTTAAAATTTATTATTATAGCTAATAATAATTTAATGGAAAGTAAACAGAAAATGCACGTGAAAGATTATAACGAAATACCTGTTCCATATTTGCCAGAAGTTTGTTTATCTCTGTCCGAGTGAACTATCCAATTTATTCGTGTTTAAATTCTTCAATTTTGCTAAGCAAAATTTATAACATTTACCGTGTAAATACCACTGTTTTTTTACACGATCGCTATCGAGACATCTCTGCTCCAACGCTTGTATTTTCTTTATACCAGTTTGGTTAATCCCTATGAAATAACTAGCCACTCTTACCAACCATACTCTACTAGGTTACCATGAAGGGGCTCGATAAATTTTACAGTTCGCTATATCTTTATATCCGGATTGCTAATCAAAATACTTGACATTGATAAAATTAATAACGAATAGTTTCATGATGACTTTACAATGACAGGTAATAAGATACAGGAACGATTGTTTCGAGACAATATTCTTCATATTCTCCCGGTATATATATGCAATTATCTCTGTATATGCGCAATTATATCCATAATTGCATGCGCGCGCACATCGATCTCATGATTCTTATCCGCCATATTTTACACAAGTCTGGGGGAAGTGAACAGAGCCGTACAAATATGTAGTGCTTCTTCGATGACAATTCTCCAACAAAAGCATTACGATTACGCCAGAATTCATGAAATCGGATCAATATTTCAGAAACCTGCTGCGATAAAGTTAAAAAATTATTTACAAGCAAATACCGATGTCGTAATCGATGAAAATTCTACAAGATTTTAAGGATCGTACAGGGGACATGGTACTCGTTGGAGGTACGGCCCTATGACGCGTGGCCGCAAGCCTTCACGGCGAAGAAAGGACAACGAGAAGTTTCGGTCTGGCCATTGCTAGGGAGTTAGCTCAGTTACTAGGCTAGGCCGCGTTATCGAGATTCGAGAGAGAAACGCGCTATATACATTTTCGTGCGGACTCGCTCCCCTGTTCGCAGAGCGCGACGCGACCAAAAAAAAAAAAACTATTTGGTTATTTAGTTTTACGATTTTGGGATATTTTGCGATAGTAACCGTTCCCGTAACAGGTGCCCTTGGGAAAAGCATGGATAATAAGAGCCTCACGGATAGTTTGATAAGGACGAATCAGGCGATTCTATGCAGCGGATTGTTCAATGGCCCACGTCTAACTCCAACCGGCAAAATAAGTCACGCCAAGACGCGCGTTTACACCCAACGTTATCGCAAAGAATGGGAACAGATGCCGGATTTCAGAGGTAAACAAGAAATATATATGCATTGTTTAGGAACACGGTATATAATGAAACAATGCAAAATAAATGCTGAAAATTAAGTTTTGTTCTCACGGATGAGTTGAAGCAGTAACATTGGCACGTACGGATCCGCTGTGAAACATTGCCCCCCCCCCCCCAGGCATGTTGCAAAGTGGCGCGGTGCCATGGCCTTTATTTATAGGGAAAGCGCGAGCCTCGGGGATATTTTTGTCACTAAAAACTAGCATCAACATTTCATGAAATTTATCTTGTTTTTCAACACGAAATATAATACCAAATTCCTAGTAAATATAATAGCAACAGTGCCGAGTAGGCGACTGTCAACTGTGACGTATGTCCCGCATGAGAAACATGAAATTCGTCCTTTTAATTATTCCAAAATGACCGTTCAATCGCAAAATAATATTGCGAAATTTATTCAAATATCGTTTATTATAAACGATCCTCGCAATCTCATCGGGTCATCCGCCATTTTGGATTACCTCGTGACGTCACTGTCGTAGAGATGGTAGCCGCGAAATATGAAACTTTGAATCAATTTGAAGTAGTATATTAATTTATTTTCCCTCCCTCACTCGATATTCGTCTGTTTATTTTTTTTTATCGTTTCTTTATTTTGTTTTTTTTTTTTTTTTTTTTCTTCCAGGATGGTTAACTTCAGTGCCCAATCAGGCTACTCGAGCCTATTGTACCGTTTGCAAGAAAAATCTTCACGCTCATCGTCTATCGTTGTTGAAACACACGTGCACCATGAAACATCAGAGAGCGGCTATTATGCATCAAAATGAGATGAACGCTCGGCAAGGTACGGCCGTCAAGATCACCGAGCTCGAGGCCGGATACGCGGAGGCGGAGCCCGAGGTACTACCGGTCGTATTCTTGTATTATTTGAGAAGAAAAATCTGTATACGCGTCGCATATACGTGAAATACATATATATATATATTTAATATTGAATTTAGACATGCGATTCTTCTCTGAGCAGATAATTCGCAAGGAGATGGATCGCGAGTGCGAGGAGGACAACGATGATTTTGAATACGTGGTGGAGACCCTGGAAATGGAGGACGACGAGTTGAACGATTCGCAATGCAAGGAGTTATCGGGGAAGACTGAAAATGAGGAGGATTACGACGAGGAAGCCGATATTGACGCCTCGATGGAGGATCATAAGCCGCTGGATGCAAAGATCAAGATCGAAAGCGAGGTAAGGACAGAACAATCCTTGCGCGAAGAATCCTTTTGAGAATACTTGAAATACGTCCGACCTCCCAATAAGAAACCCGGCAATAAGAAACCTTCCCCAGTTTCGTGCTCAAGCACTTCCCCCACTACGACTCGAGCTCCGAGCTCGAGAATTTTTTGCGCGAACCTCTGGTGAAGAAACCAGCCTGGGAGAGATTATTCGGGCAAAATAGAGTTAACATTGTAGTGTAAATTAATGTGTGCGTGCGTGCGTGAGCGTGTGTGTGTGCGTTTTTGCATGGGCGATGTAAACAAATTGGAACTCTTTCGAGAGTTTCTTATCGAGAGGATCGCATGGGGAAAAGAGTGAGAGAGACAGACAGAGGTAGTGAGTGCGGAGCGCGCGCCTGGTGGGGGTATCCGAATTCTAGGAAAAACTCTTCCCCTTGGGGGCTTTTGGTTTCTTATTGGGAGGTCGGACTGTAAATAAACGAAGCTTTTGTGTTTCGTTAAAATGAAAAAAAGAAACAAACTAGCGGAAGCAGATACAATCGACTGCGATGAAATGAACGAATTTAAAGATCAAAGTAAATTACGGTGTGAGTGTTTTTTTTTCCCCCTCGTTTCTCTCAATAATAGAGGACTTGCATTTTTTTCAACTTTTAAATTATTCAAAAGATATTTATTCAAAAACATCGTTTTGCAGAGTTTTTCTTGAGTTACACATCATTCAATTAATTATACCAGCTTGAAAATTAAATTGAATTTCTAAACGTATATCACATGACAGTGACGTCACAAAACCCCAGTACAGCAGCGCCTCTAGCGGTAAAATTCATAAATTCAAGCAGCCAATGATTCCTAATCCAAAAAATCTTCGTAATTCGTAAATATTGTACCATGTTTCAAAACCACAACTGTATCAACGCCGGAAAGAGAGTTTATGTGCGTTAGGAACATCTCTAAATCTATTCTTGGCAAAAGAGAACTTGAATTATTTTCAACTTTTAAATTAATTAAAAGATAATTAAACAAAAACATAATTTGCATAGGTTTTCTTCAGTTATTCATAATTATTTAATTAATTATACCAGCTTTAAAATTAAATTGCATTTCAAACGTATATCACATGATAGTGACGTCACAACACCCCAGTGCAGCAGCGCCTCTAGCGGTTCAATTCATAAATTCAAGCAACTAATCATTCCTAGCCCAAAAAATCTTCGCAATTCGTCAATCTGTAGTCTGTAAATGGGGTTCAAACATGATTAATGTACCTGAATTATCGAAGAAAGTGTACAAATATTGTTTTGCACCATGTTGCAAAATTACAACTGTATCAACAGTGGAAAAAGAGTTTATTTGCGTTAGGAATATCTCTAAATCAATTGTTGGCAAAATTTGCAGATGTTGCTTTCATGTATCCTTGATTAATTGTTTTTTCAAGTTACAGCATACGCTGTATAATGTATATTGCACACACTCGTGCACCAATGATTCACTTTCGCGAATTTTTTCACCGACGGATATCCTATCGTTTAACATGGATTATCCGGCGGATAACTATGTCCGGAAGATAATCCTAGGTAAAAAAAAAAAAAAAAAACCGGGCGTAACCTTACTAACCCCTATTAAGGTTATGCCCGGTTTTACAATTTTTACCCCTTGAGATATAATAATTCAAAGAAATCAATTCAATGTTTATTAACTTGAGAAAATATTTAACCATGAAAGAATGATGAGAAAAATGAGAAAATCGTTTACATGCAAGTTCTTTATTAAGGAGGACAATTGTCGGGATACACTCGCGGAGGCGATGGCCCACGTTCACGGGGAGTATTTCGAGAGCGCGGACGAGCAGACCAACGTCGAGATGGAAATGGTCGTCGGGGATGAAGAAGTTATTAACGAGGAGCAAAACGATGCATCGATGAATTCGTGCGAGGATGACGACGATGCGTTGCAGAATAACGACGACGAGGATGTCAAACGGGATCTCAGCGATGAAAAATCGTCGGCGGTAATTGAAACAAAAAATATATCCAAACGTTCTCGTTATTCGAACGATTTTCGAGACAATGGATTCCGTTTTTTTTTTTTTGTTTTGTTTTTGTTTGTTTATTTAATGCTGGCAGGCGGAGGATTCCAGCGAGCCCCCGAGCGAATCCGAAATTTCTCCGGCTCAACGTCTTGAGGAAATTGGAAAATCGTTTAAAAATCTAAAAGACGTACTAAACTCGTCGAAGCTGGGTATCGGGGGTGCGCAATCGCCATTCGGTACTCCGGTCTCGATTCCATCCGGACAGACGAAAACCATCAGGCTCAATTCCGGCAAAACGGTGACTCTCAAAGCCGGAACTCAGTACGTCTTGAGCAATCTCAAGGCTAACGCTATTTCGGGTCTCTTGATGACCGATAGAAAGCCCGCAGTTCAGAGCAACCCGTCGACGAAATCCGGACAATCGACGTTGATCAATCACTCGACGCAAATATTAAATCCTTACGCGGCTCTCGCCGGTACGAGCAAACAAACTTCCAGCCAGGCAAGAGAAATCATTTTTTAATATATAATTTTTTTTTGTCCGCTACCGACAACTATGTATATAATTTTTTTTTTTTTTTTCATTTATTATTGACAAAAAAAAAATAGAAATCTTTGAAGAGCGAAGGAACGAAAAAGCCTTGCATCTCAACTCACGTATTGGATACGAGCAAAGGACTCCCGATCGGTGGCTTGCAAGTTAGCCTCTACAAACTTATGGACGGTAGATGGACGTTTCTCAATGAGAGGTGAGAATATTCAAAATTCATTTTTTAACCTCCGATAAATTTTAATAATCAATATTTTATTGCTAAAAGCAGGCTTATAAAAAAAAAAAATATATAGAAATAAAAAAGTAGACTCGTTGAAAGTTAACACAAAAATGGGAAAATTAAACGGAGCAATAAAGTTCTGAGAGAATTTTTGTTTTTGTATACGATCGTCTGTTTCAATCGCGCATGTGAGATGGAGAAAAAAAAAAACGAAACAAATTGTAATAAAATTTTCCATACGCTTTAGTAATACATCGGCAAACGGTCGATGCAACGATCTCGTCGATCTCACCAAATCCAACTTCACCGCTGGTCGTTACAAAATGCACTTTGACGTCGACAAATACTTCACCCTCAGACGCATCGAGACGATGTATCCGTTCATCGAGATAGTATTCGACGTTAAAAATCCAACGGGAAATTATCACATACCGGTGCTGCTCAGCCCATTTGGCTATACCACTTATCGGGGCTCGGACAGATGAGTATGATGAGAAACAAAACAAAACAAAAAAAAAAAATCACACGTCAGAGGCCTTTATAGAAAAAAAAAAATCCAAGATTAGTTTAATTTTAGTTCACAACGACAGATCTATGCTCAACGAGTGAAACGAGCATTTTTCCTATCGCAGCTTCTTATCAACCGAAAAAGCTTTTTTCATTTTTCGTAAATGCTAATTTGAGTGCAGTTTTTTTTTTTTTTTTTTTTTAAGCAGAGCATATTCATGAAAAAATTATATAAAAGAATAATTCAATCGATAAACGAAATAAAGCGAGTTAACTCGAGCATTGATCGCTGCTCGTCCTGTAAATAATTCAAACGGAAAATAACGAGAGAAAAAAAAAAGTGATGGATATTTTTGTCAAACTAATTGTTTTATTGAAATGTTTTCAATAAACCATCGTGTATAACTTTATGACGAATTTATGTCCTCCGTTTATGCGGTCGAAAGACCAGAAAGTGAATGAAGCGATTGAAAGTTCCATTTTGCTCGGCATTCTCATCGTCGGCCGATATCGCATTAAAAAAAAAAAAAAAAAAAAAAAAAAAAAAAAAAAAACAAGATAGCGAAAGTAGAGAAGAGCAGTAATAAATCTGCTCCGTGACCTTTGATATTGCACCGAGAGCTCTCTCGGTAAGCTTTACAAGCGTCGTTCGTCTTGTGGCTCGTCGCTACGCGCTGTACGGGCACTCGGAGCGAGTATAGCCACTTTGGAGGAAGGTCAAAAATCGACGGTATATAAAAAGGTACAATACATTTTTTTTTTTATTTTTCATCAATTTAAAATGAGTTATTATCAACGGACTGATTGACAATAAATAATCGCGTGTATTCATTGGTGTTCGGCGAAACAAGAGCGTTGAAAATGGCAACAGCGAGAGGTGCGATCGTGACAAAGCCACCGATATCCGTTCACATTTTGGACGTAACAAAGGGAATCCCGGTTGGCAAAGTTTCGGTGAGCCTCGAAAAGTTCGAGAACGAAGAATGGACCCATATCAATGCCAGGCAAGTCTTTCATTGTCTTCAATCGTCTTATATATATGCGTCGAATTAATTTTTATATTAATTTGCAGCGAGACTAATTCGGATGGTCGTTGCATGGATCTCATCGGAACCGGAAGTCCCTGCTTCACCGTAGGACGCTACAGGATTCGCTTCAGCGTCGAGAAATATTTTCTCACGACGAAAACGCCAGCCTTGTATCCGTACATCGATGTTGTGTTTGACATAAATAATTGTCAGGAGACCTATCATCTACCGTTGCTATTGAGCCCATTTGGCTATAGCACTTATCGAGGCTCTTGAATAACATGCGCTTGTGCATATATATATATATATATATATATATGCACGGGGGAACAGCGCACTGTCGATCGCACAAGTAATGTAAATACCTCAATTAAGCAATATACCATAGCTCTATACTTATCTCGATGACATCCGTTAAAGGAATATATCCACAGCAAAACGCTTATCCGTTTATGGGATCGATGAAAACCCAACATTTTTATGTATATATATATATATATATATATATATATATATATTTACATAGATGATTATGGTCAAAGTATATTGGCCTATTTGAAGCGTTATTCGAATTGCGTTTATTATAAACTACTGAGTCATTTTATGGAACTTTTTATAAAAAAACATTAATCGGTGAAATATTAAATCTTAGAAATTTCTTCTTTTCATCATTACAAAAAAAAAAAGCTTTCTCTCATATTTGCATCTCTTTCGATCGACCCCGGAGGTTTTTTTTGTTTTCTGTTTTTTTTTTTAGATAATACAAGAATTATCTTTGTTTACATGGTATATAGCATACTTATTGCGAGATCAATGAGACGATGTGTGTGCGTATATTAAGGATGTATCGGACGTATCTTCCTAACCAAAAGTGACTTTCGTCGACAATATTGCATACTCAATGATAAGATAAAAATCAGAAAAAATTCAACCACAATAAAGACGAAAAGAAGATAACTTTTTAATAATAATAATGCCCAAAAGTTATCAATAAATTGTTTGAACAAATTCTTAGAGAATGTTTTTTTTTTTGTCATGTGAAATGAATTCGTTGATTTTTCTGACTATACGTGAATTTTTTTTAAATTTTCTTATAATTTTGAAATTTCGGTTTTCGAAAATTTGTAAAGGTTTTATTTACGAAACTATTCGTTCAATGCCCTGGAAACTTCTTAATTGTAATCTACAACGTTTTTACGAAAACATATCCAAAATTCACGATTTTTCCTTCATTTTTCAAAATTAAAAAATTTTCGAAAACCGAAATTTCAAAATAATAAAAAAATAAAAAAAAAATTCATGTGTAGTCAGAAAAATCAACAAATTCATTTCACGTGTCAAAAGAAAACTTTCCCTAAAAATTTTTTAAACAATGTTTTGTTTAAACAATTTATCGATAACTTTTTTGAATTATTATTATTCAAAATTAATCTTCTTATTATCTTTATTGTAGTTGAATTTTTTCTAATCTTTATCTTATCATTGAGTATGCAATATTGTCGACGAAAGTCACTTTTGGTTGGGAAGCTACGTCCGATATATCCTCAATAACATAATGCCTTGATTAAATCGATAAGTTGGCCGAAATTTTGTTTTATTTGTTTTAATTAGGCGGAAGATAACTTCTGTCGACTTTGGTGGTAGGTGGTAAGTATGTACTAGCGCCACCTTGGCCGCTAACGGGACGATTATTTCCGCCACCGGTAGCCCCACCTGGGCGTCCATTTCCTCCGCTCGCGTGACTTCCGCCCGCATTGCCGAGTGACGTGGCTCCCGGTCCACCGGGCGTAAGTCCCGGTTTACTGCCACTTCCGGAAGCTCGCGAACCTCCGCTCGGCTTGCCAGCAGCAGTGCCGAAAGTAAAACTCGCTCGATTCCCATTCTCATCCGCGACGTATCTTTTCGATATCGATTCAATGAAAGGTAAGTTAGAAATAAAGTTACGTGGGGAAAAAAAAAAAAAAAAAAAATACAGGAAATCAAAGAGAAAATATCGTGCGCTAACTTTACGGCGATTGGAAGTCCTTCGGGACTGTCGTAAGCGAAATTTCCCTTGACGACTCGTACGAGCTGGCCGTCGACTTCCTTCAATTCCTCGGTCTCCTCGCGCGCAACGCCATCGACCTGGGTCGATGGCGCTGCAGGCGGAGCTGGATTGCTCTGTCCTCGTTTATGTCCAACGTCGGCTGCTCCTGCTACACCCTCGTAGGGAGCTTTTAGCGCCAAACCACCCGAACCCTTGGCAAATGCCGGTGCCTTCTGACCGGGTGATAATTTCTCGGCTAAACAGCTCGATACGTCGAGCAGAACGAGCAACATCACCTGAAGTAATATTTATATACATATAAGTCCTTCGCGTATACGCGCGTCGATGCGTATGCCATTTTTTTTTTTTTTTTTTTTTTTTTTTTTTTCGTTTATAAATGTTGAATGACCCACGCGACGCGTCGCACTTTTTCCGCAATCTATTGACCAATAAAACATTCACTCTTTGCGGACGCGATATGAACTCGGGGAATGAGCCATCGAGCACTTTCACCGATGACTTTAACCGATAATTTCGAATGATTTAGAGCCCCCCCGAGGCGTCTCTCGCGACCAAAGAGTTCAATTTCATCTATGCTCTTTATAACTCTGTGACTCGCGTTACATGCGTCTGCATTGATAATAACATTCGGAGATGTCAGCAATCAATAATCGCAATTATCCCGGTCTTTGGGGCTTCTTTTTTTCAAAATCGTTTTCATTGGATACCACTTTTACTTATCGGTAAATCGGTGACAATGCACCTTCGACCCTGAATCATAATTAATCCTCACACAATTCGTTCGCGCCTTTTTTTTTTCACGATTCATGTCCAAAATTTACAAGATCTACTTGGGAGAGGGTAGCACTAATTCGTTAATTTCATTCCCCTAGCGTTAAAGGAGACCAAAGCGTAAACATAAAAAAAGTCACTTTTTCCAATCAATGCTAGATGCTCTCTCCATAAAAAAAAAAAAAAAAAACCCCCAGTTTTTCTCGTGCATTCAAACTTTAGTGATTTGTGAAGGCGTTAATGTACCAGGGTACTTGCCGTTCTTGCTACGCGAAGTTCCATTGTACAAAGTAAAAAAAAAGACTATAAATATATATCTGTATGTATGTATATTTATATGTGAAAAACACTTGGCAAATTGTCACACTGATTATTGGATCACTGAGAAAAATGTCATGCCGATAACGAGCGATGCGCATATATATATATATATATATATATATATATATATATATATATATATATATGTATGTATATATATTGTTTTGTTAGGTGTACGACGAGCGCGCGGTACTCATCTCACGGAATCCCTATCGGTAGTCTCTGCCTTTGGCAAATTCATCTGCCTTTTTATATTATAGCGTGTAACAGCGGCTATAGAGATGGCTCGACGTGTTTGTGGAATCGTTGATCCACCGTTCCCCGTATGATGCTCATGAATGTAATACGTGTGTGCATCTTTTATCGATCGATTGACAATCGTAAAGGCATATGTGCTACGTGTAAACGATAGACATTGAACTCCTCTCTGACGTTGGCTCATCCCGTTGCATCTATATCTATATTTTATATGGGGGACACGGATGATCTTGTGTACGATATTGTATACCCCCATCGTATATTGAAAAAAAAAATATATATATATATATATCTCGATGGATTAATGGCAAAGGGGCATATCGGTCATCTATAAACGAAGCTTATACGTCCCTATGAAATTTAGCTATCGATATATGTGTGTGTGTATATATATATATATATATATATATATATATTCTGCTTTCGTGTGATAATATTATTCACGTCGAGAACTCGAGAAAGGGCTCATCGCACATGCGGAGTTCCTTTTCGCTTGAGACGAATCGTTGTGCATAGTTTACATTTGCGAATGTTCATAGTTGTTGTGCCATTCTCTTTTGACAGCAGGTAAAGGCGAGGAGACACGAAAAATCGCCCGGTGAACTTTTGTCAAAGAAACGCACATGTCTCACCGCGTTGCGGGCAAATGTCTCAATTATCTCTGCGATTATAATGCCACACGAATCTTGGCACGGGCATTGAATTTTTCTTGAATAATTGATATCCACGGGTTATCTATCCTACGTGATCTCGTGCCGCATTTAATTAATGCTTTTGACCCGGCAACGAAATAAATTTCTTTTTCTTTTTTTTTTAGCTTTTTCACGGAAGATACCTGACGCCATGACACATGCGATTGGTAACCCGAGAAATCGGATGAGGTCATCGGAGAACCTTATTGCACGCATATAAGGAGCTAAATTGCGAAAAGATTGTGAACAAATAAATTTATGAAAAATTCCTTAATCCTTCCTGGTTTCTCGTCAGAGAACTCGGGAGCCTTTCTGGTCATACGAGGTGCATCTCGAGGTCGCGATCTCGTTGATCCGGATCAGCCGGGCGAAACGAAGACACGCGATCGTTTTTATCGGCTTGAAAAAAAAAAAACAAAAAAAACCTTGGCTCGTTCGATAAATGATTCCACCACGCATTTTCTTTTTTTTATTACCCATCAATCCTCATTGCCTGGGTGTAATCGAAACATCGAAAGTCTGGTTCCGTATTATTGTTTTCAAGAAAAAGAAAGAAAATATAGCTTAAATTAGTCATTTCTTGCGATAATATCGGTTTATTGATGGAACAAAACTTTTACAAAACGACCCGCGAAGGATATTCGACATATATCATCGCGCCGGTAAACTGACATATATAGCTCTGGAAAGTCAGCGCAAAGGTGTTTATTCAATTTACTTCGAGAGAGGGTGAGGAAATGGATTGGGACGATGAGATTAGAGGGGGAGATGAGAGAGTCGGCTCTTTAAGTCCGCGTCACACTACACGAGCAAGATTGAATTTAATGACGCGAATGATAATGTGATGTGTACACACGGAACGTCCAAATAGAGATTGATCGAAGTAGGTTGACGAGAAAGAAGAAAGGGCACAGGTTGATTGTCAGATCGCGACATCAGCGCCCTCTCGGTTAGATATATACGAGATGAGCCACCAGATGTCTCTACGTTTCGTTTTTTTTTTCTTCTCCGCTACATGGACTCGATTATTTATCGTGGAATATAACGCGAAATAATTTATTGTTTCTCTCGATATATAAATATATATATATGCGTTCGTTATATATACAGGCAAAAAGGCCAACGTCGTCACGAATGATCGGATCCGTTTGAGGGCACACACGTTCTCACCAATATATATATATATATATATATATATATATATGATCTCTGAACCTTTAATAGGATGCGTTTGCCGGTTTCTGCTCTCACTCGTGTGTGTCAACGACGAAACTATATAGAAAAATTTCTTTACCATTGCCATTTTATACGGTGTTGACATTTCCACGTGTGCTCTGCTGTGTAGCACTCTCGTGATACGTGCCATCGTGTATACCTTCTCGCGACCAACTTTTGCTCCTCAACGTTTATACCGAACCCACATTCCTTTTTGCACGGTAGCCCATCCAAGGTTTGCCATTGATCGTTACAAAACGCCGCGTCTCTGTTTTTTTTCGTTCTCGTTCACAAAATGCATATATATGCGGAACTCGGCAGGTTGTAACTCTCTGTTGAATAAATATCGAACATCCGGAGCAAAATGATCAATGTTCAACGTATTATTTGTAGAAAATTCGATATAATTCAGTAAATATAATTATCGTCTTGAATAATCGAGCGCAAGAATCACGAAAAAAAAGGTTTGAACGGTGGATACAAACAAGTTGTGTTCTGTGAGGTATATATAAAGTGTGTGTGTGTGGGACGAATCTCTCTGCGTTGCATCTTCGATCGTATGCTCGCGGATCGTCAGATTCCATCGATTGCTTTTCGCGTTTGCATTTTAATTGAATTGAATCTTGGCACAATACAGTGGAGACGATAAATAAAGCGTTTGTCTCGTACGGGCACGCCTTATTGGCAATGATCGCGTCACGATCGTAATTATAGATATATATTTATGTATATATAGATGCACAGAAGCGCTGTAAAACCATGATTAACTTATAAATTTAATTTAATTACCGTAAATCCTCACGGGTGTGGATCAATAGCGAAAAGTGGGACAATGGTTCTGGTATATTATTTATAGGTTATGGTTATTATGTAAATTTGTATTTATCACATGCATTTTTGTATTATCCATTGAACGTTTGATCGGCGATTTGTTTTATCATAATAAAAAAGCATTTATTCATATATTCACGAAATTCTTCTATGACTTTTATTTTTTATACCCCCCCCCCCCTCTCCCATACCTGTGTACGTGAGAGGTGAAAATAAAGAAATAAATACTCGACTACCATATACTCGTTGCATTTACAACTAATTTTCATGAATATGGGCAAAGATATATTTCTTTGTTAAAATAAAAAAATACAATTTGCTTTACAAAGTTTCAAAACGGATTTTCAAGCCTCAATTTTTTTAATAACATATAATTCGATTGTTTATTATTATTATTGTTGGAATTTATATTGAAAATTAAAAGAAAAATTTCTTTGTTTATTAATAATCGTTTATTATCATTAACGTCCGATAAAACGATAATACGATTATAATTTTGCATACTGACAGTAATAATAAAAATCAAATTTTGATGATAATAATAATAAAAATAATAATTGGATATGATAGTAATTATCATTGTGTCGTGGAATTCCGAGGCTTCGAACACGCTTACAGCTCGGCCGTTATTTCGAGCGAGAAAATTGCGAGAAAAGACCTGCTACCTACTCCTGTGATCCGGATACCAGGCGAGATTTTCTCGCTCCCGCCACAGTCTGGCCTGAGCATTTTGCGCGCCTTAATTGTCGAAAATTCAATTAACAATGAACAAACAAATCAATTATATTGATTTTTTTATCATAATTAATTGTTTTTTTTATTAAATGTATTTTTTTTACTAATATAATAAAATTGTTTATTACCAATCGTTTATTATTATAATTAACGACCTGCGGGACGATTACACGATTATAAAAATTTCAATTATAATTGCAATTTATTATAATTATCATAATTACTAATTACAAATATAAAATTCGATTAAAAATAAACAAATAATTGATGCTAATGGAGGAATAATATTGGAAATGATAATGAGCGATTAATAATCCACAAATTAAATTTAAAACATTCATTTGGTTATTGTTAACCTGATTTTGCGAAACAATAGGGTAGCGAAATATTGAAAAAAAAAAAACAAAGTGATAAAAATAATGCCAGCAACAACAATAATAATAACGACAGCAATTATTTAAATAATCAAAATTATAACAATGATTAGAATTGCATCATTTGCCCTGCAAGTCCTCAAAGAACACGCGCGGCCGTATTCCGAGCGAGAAAATCTCGGCTGGTATCAGGGTTACATGAGAACCGAGGAGGTATCGGTTGAGCGCGACGACCTCCGCGCCTCTCATGTAATCCTGATACCAGCCGAGATTTTTCTAGCTCGCGCCGCGGCTGGCCTGAGCATTTTTCACGGGTTATATGTCGCAAATACAATTAATAATTTAGGAATCAATCTTTACAATGAATATTTTTTATCATAAATAATTACTTGTTTATTGCATTGATTTGATTAATACAATCCGATTAATTATTATCATTCTAATATCGATGCATTTATATCACAAAAATTATTTGTTAATACACTTTTTCATATGCCATCGTTAAAATTTATTTAAACATACGATTTTTTTAATCCACATCTTCATTATTAATCGTTTATTGGTATTTTAAAAATTTCTTCGTTTACTCAAACTTTCTTCATTATCATTAAATGTTTATCATATTCATATTTTTCATTAACAAAATAATGCGGTTTATTATTAGTATTGTTTAAATTTATTGAATAAATATTGCTTGGGTAAATAAATAATACACAATAATCATGGACAATTGTATTTTATTGGTAAAACAAACGAATGTTGGAAAAAAAATATTCGAGCTTAATGAAAAAAATCAATTGAAAAAAGATTATTCGTTCTCAATAACATTAATCGATAATAATAAACAGTTTAAGTGGCATTAAAAATGTATGTAATGCACGAATAATTCATTATAACGTACGAATGAAAATAAAAGATTAATTTCTATATCATTAATTGAGTTTTGGACATATAACGCCGTGCCCAAATCCTCAGGCCAGCCGTGGCGAAAGCGAGAAAATTTCTGCTGGTATCCGGATCACAGGAGTAGATAGGAGCTCGTCGCGCGTAACCGATACCTCCTCGGTTCTTATGTAACCCTCATACCAGCCGAGATTTTCTCGCTCGGAATACGGGTTTCTTTGAGGACTTACGGGACAAATAATACAATTATGATCCTTACAATTAACTATAAAATTATTATCATTAATTATAATTTCAATTATTATAATAATTGTGATTGTTGATACTATTATGATTATTATTATTGATTTGTTTTTTTTTTTTAATATTTCGTTACCACACACGAGGCACAGCGGCACCTCCACATGAGGAATATGAAGTTTACCCTACAAAATAATTAAGTGCTAATTACATGCTAATTAAATCCAATTAGGATTTAATTACCGTGGAATTACTATTGTGAAATCACCCACCCCTAGTAGAACTGGCACCATCACAGGTTTTTTTTAAACGCGGACCAACAAATTCGGCACTAGAGCATTTAATTAGCATCTGATTGGCATTTAATTAATTCATAGGTCATGCTTATCATGTGGCGCTGCCGGCTTGACAGAGATCGAACTAATTGTATCGCTGAATCAGTTTAACAATAGTCGAACAAATTCAATAAAGATGTCATCCGTGTATTATTAATCGTTTATTATTATTTTAAAATTTAATTATTAATAAGCATCAATTATTTGATTATTTTTGATCGAATTTTACATTTTTAATTTGTAATGATAATAATTACAATAATTATAATTATAGTCAATTGGAATTATTATAATTGTATTATCATTCGATGGGTCGTTGATAAAATTAAACGACTCATCATAAAAAAATGTATTATATTAATCAAACTTATTAATCCAATGAACAAATTATTAATTATAATAAAAAATATTAATTTAAACAATTGATTCGTTCATTATTAATTGAATGTTCGACGTGTAATCTGTGTGCACAAGCTCAGGCCAGCGTGGCGCGAGCGAGAAAATTCTCGCCCGGTATTAGGATTACATGAGAACCGAGGAGGTATCGGTTGAGCGCGACGACCTCCTCGCCTCTCATGTAATCCTGATACCAGCCAAGATTTTCTCGCTCGCCTCACGGCTGGCCTGAGATTTTACACGGGGTAATTTTGTCGAAAATTCAATTAACAACAAATAAGTTTTAAAAATTCATTTGTTTATTACAATTAATTATTTGTTTAATATTAATATAAAACAATTTTTCGTTACTGACCGTTTAAAATTATTCGAATAATTCGTATGCCACGAACAATTACTTGTTTATGTCTATTTGTTTTATTAGCCTGATAAATTTTTTTTTACTAGTATCGTTTAAATTTATTTAAACATATTAATTTTGTTTAATTCACGACCCCATTATTAATGGTTTATTGGTATTTTAAAATTTCTTCGTTCATTATCTATTTCTTGATTATCATCAAATGTTTATTATATTCATATTTTTTATCAACAAGATGAAATAGTTTATCATTAGTATTGTTTAAATTTATGTAAATAGTTTTCCTTACTTCACGTTTTTATTAACAATTCTTGCCCTTCAGGGCTTTAGAATATAAACTTTTACATCACCTTGTAACAGCAACCATATTGTTAATATTTTATATGCTCTTTATATATAATATCATACCTATCTCTCTATATTATATTTTATATTTATATATATACTACACCTTATATCAATATAATTTATTCACATTTTTGGTTCGCTCCTGCTCTAATTACAACTTAACTTCCCTACTAATCTTACGTATCCTCCATTCTTCCACACATCCTCTCACACCTTCTCGATAATATGCTTACAATATCATACCATCGTATTATTTTACTTTGCTACTCTCCAAATGAATGTAGTATAAATATTATCGAGCTTAATGAAAAAAATCAATTGAAAAAAAGATTATAAGCTCTAAATAACATTAATCGATAATAATAAACAATTAAATTGGTATTAAAAATAGATGTAATGAGCGAAAAATTCATTATATGGTACGAATGAAATTAAAAGATTAATTTCGTTGTCATTAATTGAATTTTCGACAATTACCCCGTGTAAAATGCTCTGGCCAGCTGTGGCGCGAGCGAGAAAATCTCGGCTGGTATCAGGATTACACGAGACGCAAGGAGGTCGTCGCGCCTAACCGATACCTCCTCGGTTCTCATGTAACCCTGATACCAGCCGAGATTTTCTCGCTCCGAATACGGCCGCGCTGTGTTCTTTTAGGACATACGGGACAAATAATGCAATTATAATAATTACAATTGATTATACAGTTATAATAATTATTATAATTTTATTTATCATAATAATAATCATTGTTATTATTATTAATTTGTTTTTTTTTTCTTTTTTTTTTTAATATTTCGTTACCGCGCACGAGGCACGACAATGCCTTTATCAAGCTGGCACCACCACATATTGTAAGCGCTAATTAGATGCTAATTAAATGCTTTAATTCCAAGGGTAAATTCAAAAAGGTTATTACACGGTAATTAATTGTTAATTAGATGCTCCAAGAATATCCAAAGCCCAAATTTGATCCTCGTCGCTTTCGATTTCTTTTCGACTTTTTCTTTTCAATTTGTTGCTCCGTGTTTAAGAAAAAACACGTGGAGCGACAAATTCGGCATTACAGCATTTAATTAGCATCTAATTAGCACTTAATTATTTTATCGGCTTAACATCATGTTTTTCATGCGTGGGTCCCAGCTTGATAGAGGTATTGGCTTGATGAGGTTTATCGTGCCGCGTTAAACGAAATATTAAAAAAAAAATTAACAAAAAATCAATAATAATAATCATAGCAATAATTAAAACGATAGTCACTATGATAATTAAAATTATAATAATGTTTATAACTGTATAATCAATTGAATTGTTGTAATTTCGTTATTTGTCCCGTAAGTTCTCAAAAAATGCTCACAGCGCGGCCGCATTGCGAGCGAGAAAATGTCGCTGGTATCAGGGTTACATGAGAACCGAGGAGGTATTGGTTGAGCGCGACGACCTCCTCGCCTCTTATGTAACCCTGATACCAGCCGAGACTTTCTCGCTCGAAATACAGCCGCGCTGTGTTCTTTGTTTATTCCTTCATTCTCCTGTCCGGAGGAACAACGCGGCTGGGGGCGGGGCCTAATGTAGTCGCATAAGAAGTATTCACTTCAAAAAAAACCCGGGGCGGTGCCAGCTTGGATACAAGCTAGCAGCGCCGCATCGAAAAATCAACTATGGTGAGTAATTTCAAAAAAGCAATTACACGGTAATAAATTGTTAATTAGATCCTCAAAGAATATGCAAAGCCCGAATTTGGAGCTCGTCGTTATCGATTTCTTTTCGATGGTTATTTTCTTTTTATTTCTTGCTCCGCGCCTATAAGACAACAACACGCGGAGCGACAAATTCGGTATTAAAGCATTTAATTAGCATCTAATTAGCACTTAATTATTTATCGGCTAAACTCAGTTCTCTGTTCTCATGTGTGGGCGCCAGCTGCATGGAGGACAAAATATTGAGAAAAAAACAATAAATCAATCATGATGATCATTATGATAATAAAAACTATAATTACTACGGTAATTAAAATTATAATAACGGTTATAACTGTATAATCAACTGCAATTATTGTAATAGCATTATGACTGTAACTGTATAATCAATTGTAATTATCATTATTGCATTATTTGTCCTGTAAGTGTCCTCAAAGAACACAGCGCGGTCGTATTCTGAGCGAGAAAATCTCGGCTGGTATCAGGGTTACATGAGAGGCGAGGAGGTATCGGTTGAGCGCGACGACCTCCTCGCCTCTCATGTAACCCTAATACCAGCCGAGATTTTTTCGCTCGAAATACGACCGCGCTATGAGTGTTTTTTTAGGACTTACGGGACAAATAATACAATTATAATAATTAAAATTGATTATACAGTTACAGTCATAATGCTATTATAATAATTGCAGTTGAGTATACAGTTATAATCATTATTATAATTTTAATTACCATAGTAATTATAGATTTTATTATCATTATGATCATCATGATTGATTTATTGTTTTTTTCTTAATATTTTGTCCTCTATTAAGCTAGCGCCCACACATAAGAACCGAGAACTGAGTTTAGCCGATAAAATAATTAAGTGCTAATTAGATGCTAATTGAATGCTTTAATGCCGATTTTGTTGCTCCGAGAAAAAAAAAAAACTGTGGTGGTGCCAGCTTGGATACAAGCTAGCAGCGTCACATCGAAAAATCTACTGAGGGCGAGAGGATTCAAAAATGTAATTACACAGTAATTAAATGCTAATTGGGTGCTAATTAAATGCTGTAATGCCGAATTTGTCGCTCCGCGTGTTGTTTTCTCAGGCGCGGAGCAAGAAAATCAGTTTGAAAATAGACAGACGAATGTTTTAGATTTAATTTGTGTATTATTGATCGTTTATTATTGTTTTAAACTTTGTGTATTGATCAGCATCGACAATTTGTTTATTTTTTATCGAATTTTACATTGTCAATTTGTCATAATAATAATTACATTAAAAATTCAATTCTCTAATTATGAATATAGTCAGATGAATTTTTTATAATCGTATTATCGTCCCATGGATCGTTGACAATATTAAACGAGTCATGATAAACAATGGTATTATAATGAACAAACAAATCAATGCAATGTACAAATATGTAATTATAATAAAAAGTATCTATTGAAACAATTTATTCGTTCATTAATGATTGAATTTTTGGCATAAAACCCGCCAATATGCTCGGGCCAGGCTGTGGCGCAAGCGAGAAAATGTCGGCTCGTATCAGGATTACATGAGAGGCAAGGAGGTCGTCGCCCGCAACCGATACCTCTTCGGCTCTCATGTAATCCTGATACTAGCCGACATTTTCTCGCTCGGAATACTGCGCTGTGTGCATTTTTTTGAGGAGGTACGGGTCAAATAATGCAATTACAATAATTACAATTGATTGCACAGTTATAATCATTCTTTAAAATATTAGTTATTATATTAATTGTAGTTAATATTGTTATGATTATTATTATCGATTTGTTTTTTTTTATATTTCATTACCACACACGAGGCACGACAAACCATATCGAGCTAACACCGCTACATGAAAAATATGAAGTTTATCGTATGAAATAATAAAGTGCTAATGACATGGTAATTAAATGCTTTAATGCCAAATTTGTTGCTCCGCGTTGAAAAACAAAGAAATAACAGTGGCGGTGTCAGCTTGGATACAAGCTAGCTGTGCCACATCGAAAAATCAACTAAGTGGGGGTAATTTCGAAAAAGTGATTACGCGGTAATTAAACGTTAATTAGATGCGCTAAGAATATCCAAAGCACGACTTTAATGCTCGTCGTTTCCGATTTCTATTCGATATTTTCTTCATTTGTTGCTCCTATCCGTGTTTAAGAAAAAAATACGCAGAGCGACAAATTCTTCATTACAGCATTTAATTAGCATCTACAGTAGAATCTGGTTAAAAGCAATCTGGTTATAAGCAATTTCCCCTCCGATTAATTTCGAGTCTGCTTAGCGCGGTCCCTCACCACAAGCCAAGGCCAAGTTTCGCGCCAAAAGTGACTTTCATCAACAATATTGCATACTTCATGATAAGATAAAAATCGGAAAAAATTCAACTACAATGAAGACGATAAAAAGATTACTTTTTGATAATAATAATGCCCAAAGGTTATCAATAATTGTTTAAATAAAATATTGCTTAACAAATTTTTAGGGAATGTTTTTATTTGTCATTTGAAATGAATTCGTTGATTTTTCTGACAATACATGATTTTTTAAAAAAATTTCTTATCATTTTGAAATTTCGGTTTTCGGAAAATTAAATTTCACCCTTAAATCCAAGATGGCGACTAAACGAGGAAGGGTGGATTCCCGAAAATCTAGATTTAGACCACCAATGACCTCCTCCAACGATTCCTGAAGGAAAATTACTGCATTAAATCAATGCAATTTAAAACAAAATCCCAGGGACTGTGGATTGTTTATAACCAGCAGTGTTGCGCATTTCACCGACGCACTCACACACATTGAGAACGCTACATCGATGTGCTGCAGTGGGGGAGCCAGATTTCATGACTTTTCTGCGAATTTTTTTCCCCTATAGCCCCGAACGATTGCTTATAACCAGATTGTACTATAATTACACTAGGACCTCGATTTAACGGCCAGTGGTGGGACCGGCTCCGCATCGCACCTTGTTAAATCGAGGTAGCGTATGCCCACCCATGCTGTGATCTGCGCATTGGCTCTCCGTGCTACGGGCCTGATCGGGGAGACTGTAAGCGTCCCCCACCATCTCCTACCACGCGAAAAACCGATCGATAAATGCGACATGGTGGGGACTGTCTATTAAATCGAGGTCCTAGTGTAGTACTTAATTATTTCATAGGCTACTTCATATTTCTTATGTGGCGGTGCCAGCTTGATAGAGGTATTGTTTTGACATGCTTCGTGTGTGGTAACGAAATATTGAAAAAAAAAAATCAATAACAATAATCATAATAATAATGACAACTACAATTATTATAATAATTGAAATTATAATAATGATAATAATTGTATAGTTGATTGTAATGATCATAATCGCATTATTTGTCCCGTGTGTGTCCTCAAAGAACACAGCGCGGCCGTATTCCGAGCGAGAAAATCTCAACACGTATCAGGATTACATGAGAGGCGAGGAGGTCGTCGCACTCAACCGATACCTCCTCGGCTCTTATGTAATCCTAATACCAGGCGAGAATTTTCTCGCTCGCGCCACGCTGGCCTGAGCTTGTGCACACGGGTTACACGTCGAACATTCAATTAATAATGAACGAATCAATTGTTGAAATTAATATTTTTTATTATAATTGATAATTTGTTCATTGCATTGATTAGTTTAATTAATATAATACATTTGTTTATGATGAGTCGTTTAATTTTATCAACGACCCATCGAATGATAATACAATTATAATAATTCCAATTGACTATAATTATAATTATTGTAATTATTATCATTACAAATTAAAAAAGTAAAATTCGATCAAAAATAATCAAATAATTGATGCTCATCAACGAAAAAATTTGAAAATAATAATAAACGATTAATAATACACGGATTAAATTTTTATTGAATTTGTTCGACTATGGTTAAACTAATTCAGCGATACAATTAGTTTGATCTCTGTCAAGCTGGCAGCGCCACATGATAAGCATGACCTATGAATTAATCAAGTGCCAATCTGATGCTAATTAAATGCTGTAGTGCCGAATTTGTTGGTCCGCGTTTAAAAAAAACCTGTGGTGGTGCCATCTCTACTAGGGGTGGGTGATTTCACAATAGTAATTCCACGGTAATTAAATGCTAATTGGATCTAATTAGCGTCTAATTAGCACTTAATTATTTCGCAGGATAAACTTCATATTCCTCATGTGGAGGTGCCGCTGTGCCTCGTGTGTGGTAACGAAATATTAAAAAAAAAAAAAAAAAGAAATCAATTGATCATCATCATAATAATAACGGCAACTGCAATTATTGTAATAATTGAAATTATAATAATGATAATAATTGTATAGTTAATTATATCTCCCGTAAGTCCTCAAAGAACCCGTATTCCGAGCGAGAAAATTTCGGCTAGTATCAGGGTTACATGAGAACCGAGGAGGTATCGGTTACGCGCGACGACCTCCTATCTACTCCTGTGATCCGGCTACCAGCAGAAATTTTCTCGCTTTCGCCACGGCTGCCCTGAGCATTTGGGCACGGCGTAATAATTGTCGTGAAATCAATAATTATGCAATGAAGTTTTTTATTCATTCGTTTGTTTATTAAAATTAATTACTTGTTTATTAGATGTCCTTTTTTTTGACTAATTTAATACAATTGTTTATCATTATTAACGACCTATGGGACACGGTTATACAATTATAAAAATTGCGATTATAATTGCAATTTACTATAATTATAAGTAGTAAGAGTAATTGTTACTATTGTACATATAATTTTATTTTTTATAATAATTAATACATGCAATTGTTATAATTATAATAATTCTATATTGTCGGTCCGAGTCGTCCCCGTCGGTGCTGCGGTGATTCATAAAATCTCACCTGGCATCAGGAATACATGAGCGCCGAGTAGGTATCGTACGCGGCGCTACGACTTACTACCTTTTCGTGTAATCCGGATACAAACTACGATTTTTTGACTCCGAATACAGCTGACCGGCACGTTCTTTAAGGAGGTTTGGGGGGGGGGGGGGGGTGAATGAGTGATAAGCCGAAGATTCAATTAATTATCGATCTTTTCATTATATTTATTTGTTTTCACCAATATTTATACAATTTTTTAAAATATATTTGCTTCATCAATATAATACAATTGAAAAAATATTCATTAAAATTCACACGTTGTAAAAAGAGTAGAATAATTCACAATACTTTTAATTGCAACTATAATAATTATCATCAATCAATAAAATGACAGTTAAATTATTTGTCATGAATATTTTTGCGGTCAAAATAAAAAAAAAAAAAATGTTTTTTTCAGCACTCGTCTCTACCGTTACTGCTCTTTGAAATTTGATTTTCTTTTCTTCTATTAGTTTCTATATCTCAGCGGGAAGTTTTAAGAAAGTTTTTTTAAAAATTTACTTATCTTCGAGGCGTTCCGCGGTGACGTACAATGAAGAGAGAACAAGATTCCGTATCGTCGATACTGGAATGTCTCGTGTGTAACTCTTATTCGATCATTTGCGAGCTTCATCGAGATTGTTCAACGGATTAGACTAGTCCGTAGTTTATGTGACTCGGTTAGCATAGTTGTGAAAAAAAAAAAAAAAAAAAAAAAAAAAACAATCGATACAAGGTGGGTCTTTGTTGACGAGAAACACTTCACGATCCTCGAGTTCGAGGCTACACAAGAGCTCTCTCACCCCGGCAGATTCCACCGATGATCCTATAATGCCGGATTCGTGCTTCGGCATTTTAATAGATCTCTCTCGCTTTTTCACAATCTTCGATATATGTGTCGTACGAGTTGAATAGGAAAAACGTTACCGCGTTTCATCACAAAATAGAAACTAAAATGATTTATATTGGCTTTATTGCAATAAGTTGCAGGTTTTTGTCTCGGTTTTTTTTTTTTTTTTTCAAAAATTAAAGAAACGTCTTATTTTTTTTTTTTTATATTTTATGCCGTGCAAACAATAATTTTTTGAGCTTTGAATGAAAACTTTGTGTAATTCGTAGGTAGGGGAATATTTTCAATCGCAATGAAGCGACTCGAAACGTAGAAAAAGTTTCTCAAGTTTTCTGAAAATTCTCGAAAATTTTCAAACGGCCATATAAATTTGCTCCCGTTTGACGAATTTTGGCTCATAGGGAAAGTTTTGAAAACGTTACGAGCAGACCTATACAAAAAGCAGCAGCATTCAACCTTCTATGTTTATTTTTCGTGACCGCGATCGGGCACTTTGAAGTTTGTCGAAAAATTATGGAAAAAAAATCGATCATCCGACATTGACAATTTTTCGAAAAATCGAAAAAAAAATCGTAGCTCGACGAACCGAGCGTCGTTTTGTAGCCTGAACGATCGCGAAGAGAATGAGCACAAACTGCAGTCCCAACTCCTTCGGGAAAATGAGTTGGAGCGATTTTAGTGAACCCATGAAATTTCGAGAAAAGATAAAATGTCTTTTAGTCCAGAGAAAAGTATTTTTCTTTTTTTTATTATTTAAAACAAAATCACTGTTTCGATCAATTGGAATTAATTGCATGAATAAATTATTTGAAATCTAAAATTTCAAAACAATTTTTTGCCGATGCCATAGGAAAATAAAAAAAAAAAACCACAAAGAAAAAAAAAGAGATATCTCAAAAATTCAAATGTCCAAGGACTCCAAGAGTCGTGCCATATAGGCCAGAAGAGCAGGGCAAGGATCGTCGAAATTTTCTCACTTTTTTATTTGTGCAAATGTTTTTTTTTTTTTTTTTCTTCAATTTTGTCTTGCGAATATTTTAATCGTCCGATAAATCTTCATCAAACCACCGTATAGCTTGTGATTTATTTACTCGATGATAAAAACAATTTATGCAAGAATATAGAGAGGTGATATCCTGACTTTTCGTTAAAAACACACAATAATCCACATAACAATCCCCCATTTTATTTTTATATATATATATATATATTTTTTTTTTAATTCGTCGTTAAGATCGAACGATGAAATTTTATTCATCAGACGTAAATAAAAAAAAAAAATCAATTTCCTCAAAGAGATCGTTTCGATAGATTCGTAGGAAAATTCATTTCAAATTTACAAATTTTCTTTCTCTCACGAATTCTAATGAAATTTTTTTTACCTGCAAGCTCCAAATTTACTTGCGTGAGAATAAAAATTAAACATGCTGCCCCAGTATTGAGAAAAGAAAAAAAAAACCACAATTTTAATTCGACACATGATTATTATTCCCATTATCGATAAATAATAATCGTCATTGTGATCAACAACGATTCGTAGAGAAAATTTATTGCATAAAAATACTGATAAGACGGATAAGAAAGAATTCATTATCAGTGTCTCTCGATAAGACGATAACACAATCTGGCTCCTCAGTGAATCGAACTTTATGATTTTTTTTTTTTACGTTATTTTGATTTATCCTATTTTTTTTCTTTGTTTTTTGCATCTACGATTGCTCGACTCGTTTGGACGAATTTTCTTTCCTTTCCATGACGAAAAATATTAAATTCATTGCTGATGAATTCCGGTGTCTCGTTCGATTGAAGAAAAAAAAAAAAATGACGATTTGTCGAAAGGTTTTATTACCAACAAGTCAAAGGATCAAACACCGAGAAAGAGAGAGAGAGAGAGAGAGAGCAATTATTCGTTGACAATCTCTCCATGGATTTGTCTCGAATCGTGATTTTATACTCAGTTATCAATGCAGAGATGATAAAATAATTGTCAACGTTCAAAATATTCTTTTGTCTCGTTCATTCGCTGAAAAATATCTTTTTTTTCCCTCTCCGATCCATTTTTCTCATCGCATTTTCAATGCAATTCTGACGCAAGTCGCGAGCTCGAATTTACAATAAAAATATGTTGCAACAATTTTTTTTTGTTTTCCTTCAGTCGATGAAAAAAAAAAAAAAAAAAAAAAAAACACAAAAAACACAAAAAACAAATCTTGAATCTTGAATTTCCATTGAAAATTGGAAAAGTTAAAAATTTCATTGCCCTTGAAATTTATTTTCGCGAATAATTCAAATTTATATGAATATATTCAAATATCCAAAGAGAGAGAGAGAGAGAGAGAGAGAGAGAGAGAGTCGATAAAAATTATTTGAGGAAAAGCGACAGAAATCTAGGATGTGTAAACGTTGTCTGAAAATTTGTTCAGTACGGTTTTTCGTATTTTTTAAATAATTTCTCACTATTCGGATATTTTTTTGTTTTTTTTTAAATATTTTAATCAATTACGATAAAACGCGTATCATTCGGTGATTTCAGGACCTTCAGTTTTTATTTTTTAGCGAGTAAATTGCTCCTCATTCGTAACACGAACATCATCTCCATAAGTGAACAATACCACGGATCATCACGTAAAAATATTTCACTCTTCGTTCGATATTATATTTTCTTTTTATAAATTATTGGCTCGACAAATTTGTCGATGCTGTTTTGTGTTTCGTTGGTACCAACGTGTGTGTGTGTGTGTATGTTAATGCTTTTGGCGTAAAATTATTTGAATAAAATAAAAAAAAAAAAACTTTGATTTTCGAATATTTAAGCAGGTAAACATTCAGGATTTCAACATACGCTTGCACGATACAAAGTTCAAGATGCGATCGTTATTCGTACACGTTTCTCGCGTGATCGATAGGAAGAACGATTTTTCGCACAATTCAATTGTGTGAAAATTTATCGGAGCTTAAAAAAAAAAAAAAAAAGAAGAAAAGATCATGCGAGATGTTTCATACGAAGTGAGAGATGATTTTGGGTCGGGGGAATTTTTATCGGCCATACAATTTGCGAAAATTGGCTTGAAATGATTCTTCGCTATTTTTTTTTTTTTCTCCAAATTCCCTTGTCCAACAATCATTCGGTTAATATAAAATATCTCAGAATGTGTGTGTGTGTGTGTGTATGTGTAAAACAAATTTCAGCGTTTTCTCGAATAAATACGAATACTCAAACAACGATCATTGCAACGAATCTGCCATACGCCTCGGTCTTTGTATGATAATAAATTTTGTATAATAATAAATATGTATAATTGATTTGCGATAGGTAATTAGCTACGCCGAGCGAAACAAATGAAAAAAAAAAAAAAAAGAAAAACAGACTTACGAGATTTTTCTTCGTTCCTCGGGAAAGCCCACCCGAACGAAGAAATCACAATTAATACATGATTGACGAGTAAACAAAGTAAAAATAAATAGATATATCGCGCATTACTATTCTAAAAAAAAAAAAAAAAACGATGATTTCCTTTCTCTCTTATTTTACCGTGTTGTCACGGGAAAAAAAACGCACCCTTATACCGGTGAACAATAATATCATCGCATCGTTCAACATTAATTACAGTGATAATAATTAGGAAAAAAAAAAGAAACTAACCAACTGAACGTAAACGAGATTTTAGAAAAATCGCCGTACAGTTTGGTCGTCGCCTTAAAATTATGCGCGTTTTACATTTATTTTGTGCACAAAAAGGCGAGACGAGAAAAAAGAGAGAGAGAGAGAGAGAGAGAGAGAGAGAGAGAGAGAGAGAGAGAGAGAAAAGGGAGAACAAAAAAAAATACAGCAATAAAACGATAATAATTATTTTGTAAAATAATCGAGAGGTTATATGGGGCAAAAAAACAGCTTTTTTTTTTCGTTCACTCCTTTTTTTCGCTCTTTCCCATCCAAGTCATCGCCATCACGGATGATTATTTCGTCAAATTCTATATTTACAATTTCGCTGAAGGGGGGGGAATTAAAATCCTTAATCTTTACGACCCTCCGGGACGACGTGCTTGATCCTTGCAAGCTGCTTTCGTTATACGTAGCTGCGCGATAATAAACATTAAACAAAAAAAAAAAAAAAAACGAAAACACTATTGGTTAAAATATTTAAAAGTCCGATAAAACGATAAAATATTTTTAAAAAAATGGACTCGAGTGATAAATTTCGATAATAAATAATCAACAATTGCTTATAATATCGTCCATGCATCGTGTCGAGCCAATATTATTGAGGAAAAAAATATTCTTTTCGACATCCCAAATTATAAGGGACGTTTTTTCTCATCCATCGTTTCCTTTCTTTCGAAATTCGCGAAGCGAGCGATCGAAATTATCATTATAAATTTCTTGTTTTTCATTTTGATGAAAATCAATGAAAATATTGATCGTCCCTTGTCTCATCGCCCCCCCCCCCCCCCTCTCTCTCTCTCTCTCTCTCTCTCTCGTTTGCTATCGCTCGTGGATTAAAACGTTCGACTCGCGTAATTCCTCATTGTCCTCCCACGGCATTCTCGCGTGGTCTCGATCACGACAATCTTAACGATAATATAGTCACAATAGTAAAAGCATAATAAGCCATATATAGCTACCATTCCGTATCTACAATATACTTTTAGTAATATATTTTTTGTTTGTTTCTGCTTCTCATTGTTATTATTTTCTTTTCCCCTCCCTCTCGTCACCGCGCGCCATTTTTTTTTCCGTTCTCTTCGGTAGTTCAACCCCGCTCGATCGCTGCACACGTTTTTTTTTCTTCGATTTTTTTTTTTTTTTTTTTTTCGTTTTTTAAACTTTATATCACTTGTGTAACGAGCGCGATATTGTTCGTGTTGTGGTCGTTCGAGGACGCGTTTTCCCTTTTTTTTTTTTTATTATTATTTTGCGAGGCTTTGGGGATCCCTGCGTCGATGCCCCGGGTAAGCTCATTATTATTATTTTCTTTTTCTTTTTTCTCCCCCTCTATTCCCAATCCTCGACGTTCACGGGCTAAATTTACGATCGAGATTGTGCTCGCATTGAGAAAATTTCTCCTCGATTCTGATTCGAACGATAACTTTTCTTTCTGTTTCTCGGTCTTTTTTTTTTTTTTTTTTTTTTTTTTTTTTTTCGTTGAATCTCGACAAAACGAACGTCATTCGAGTTTGGTCGAAAAAATTCGTGCATCATCTCGCGGAGAGTCCAAAACGAGGATCGAACACACGTTTCGTTGAGATTTTCGTTTTAAATATTTCTTCTTATATTTGTTTTTCCGTTTGTTTCCTCTTTTCTTCTTTCTCGTTGACGCAGAGACACAGTACGAAGATCCGGTTTCTCACGGAAGGTTCATTGTTTTACGTGTTTGATTATAATCGAGGTATCGATTTTTCCTTCCCCTCGACGTTCCTCTGGCAGGAGTCTCATATACATATACATATATTTATATTATATGTTTATATATATATATATATATATATATAATGTTATATCTCGCGTTACTGCAGTACGCAACACTTGCACTTGGGCTTCTTTTTCAATGTAACGTGCTCGACCTGCGACGCGTCACCGGGACCCTGTGCCGTTACTCTGCCAACCTCGACGGTCGCCGTGTTCGCCGATTGACCAATCTGCGCGACAATAATAAAACATTGATCATCTTCGTTGGAGAGATCGGGGAGAAGAACAAAATTGTATTCTCATGCTTTGCAAGATGATTAAATCGATTGCAATTCATCGCGTGCATTGCCAAAATAATTACGAGAATCGATAAAAAAAAAATTTTTTTAAACGAGAAAATTCTTTTTCAATTCCCATTGATATTGAGGAAAAATTGAATAATCTATATTTTCCTTTCCCCCACGTTTTTTCCCCGCTACGTTGGTCATTGGACACGTTTATTCTGGCATAATTAATCGCGTAATGTCATCTACGTCCAGCGTGTGAACATTCGATCTCGTGTGTGTTGTAATTTTTCCCTGTTCAATTTTTGGAATTTTTGGAAGCAAAAAAAAGAGAAGAAAAAAAAATGGTAAAATTGTAAGTAAGTATTTCGGGGCGGTGAGTTGAATCATACGTATCAAAGATTTAGCAATTAATTTCTTATCATAAAAATTTATAGTGTCTCGATAATTTCTACCATTTCTTTTTTCATTGCATCAAATTCTCGATTATTCGTCTTTGTGCAAGAAAACCTGGTCGGATCATGCTTTGTATCTACAAAAAAATAATAAATATATATATATATATATATATATATATATTTGAAAGTAAAATTTCATTCTTCTGATCTATGGCAATGATAATTATTTATTTAATGGTTATTTGATGAAAAAAAAAAAAAAAAAAAAAAAAAAAATCTCGAGAGCATACGCAATGTTAGAGAGGTTGTTAATTTTCGTTTGTCAGTGGACGTGCACCTTTTTTTATTATCGCGGGATCTCGTGTTTGTTTTGCTCGGTATTATTATTCACACGGGTCGTTTCGTTAGCGGATAATGGAAATGACGCTGGATCACCTTCTCGTTGACGGTCTGCTGTTGCTGCTTGCTCGACGAATTCACGCTTTCGCCCTTTCCCGGCCCGCCAACATGAGCATTCCCATTTCCCTGATTGTTATTATGACGACCAGCGTCGATCGACGACTGGCGATTCGTCGTTTTCGACGTTGCATCGAGCAACGGTCTCGTACACGAATCATGATTATCGCTGTCGTTGATTTTATTATCGATCGCCTCGCAACCGGGCAACGACGGTGGATTCTGTCCGGGTGTCGGTGTTATTGGCTTGCCGCCCTTTATCAGCTCGACGATCTCGTCAGCCTCGCGCGACAGATCACCGTCCGGCCTGAACGGATTGTCCCATCCGCTGTCCGTGCTAAAAATCACAATTAATTATTTTAAAAAAAAAACCCTTCTATGAGTTATAAGAAAATTTATGTTCAATATAATCCATGATAATTGGGATATTTCGTAATTTTGAATAAATAATTAGATACAAATAGATATATTTATATATTTTTTTTTAAAAGATTGAGGAAATAAAGAAGAACAAAGCACCAGGAGAGGACGGTATGAGGGTGAAATTTTTTTAAGTGGACTGCCGATGGAAATAGTGTATACACGGTATCGAATTCTAAATGACATCTGGAAAGAAGGAAAGATCACGGAAAATTGGAAGGTGGCGAGAATTTATCCAATAAATTTAAGGCAGGGGACGCAAACGAGACGGCGAACTACCGGGGAGTCTCGCTACCGGATGTAGGCTACAAAATTCTAACCGCAATAATGGCCAAAAGATTGAGGTGATGCATGGCTAGAACGTCATGATAAGTTGGAAGAGAGCCAGAATGGATTTATTTATTCCATAAGTAACCACGAGTTACTTATGGAAAAGTTAAGACGAATCGGAGTAACAGGCAGGATGCTGAGGATGATTGGGAATATCTACGAAAAAAAACATTTAATGAAGTAATTACGCACGAGGGGTGTACAGGGAGGTTCCAGACGAAAAGGAGAGTACGCCAGGGGTGCCCGCTCAGCCCAACGCTGTTCAACGTGTTTTTGGACGACTTGGATATGGAGTGGATACGGAGGAATGTGAGGGGGGGGTACAGTAATTGGCCGAACGAAGATATTTGCATTAAAGTTTGCTGACGATGTAGCGATGATAGCGGAAGATGCGACTGAATGCTGTGCTGAGAACGTTGGCAAAATACGTGGAAAGTAATCGCATGCAGGTAAATACAACAAAGACGAAAGTGATGGTATTCAGAAAAGGAGGAATGAGGAATAAGAAGGAATAGCGGAAGTATGGGAAGAGCGAAATAGAGGAAATAAACAGCTACAAGTATCTAATCTGTGAGGTACTGGTTCACCGTCAAAAACTCCGTCAAAAACTAAGAGAAGAAGTAAATTCAATTTTATGTAAATATTGTAGAGAATATGAGAAGGTGGTAAAAGAAAAGCAGGAGAAGTCGCGGGAGGGGGAATAAAAAGCAATCGGACGAGTGCGGGAGGGAAGGAACAGGAGGAGAATGAAAATGTAGAATAAAGGAAAACAAAGAAAAAATGTATTAATATAGATAAATATAGATATAAGAAAGATGTGTCGGAATATATGTAAAATCGATGTAACAATTCTAAAGCCCATGGGGCAAGAAAGTCTAATAAATACAACTACTACTATATTTTTTTAAATTATTTTTTCATTATTTTTTTACTCTTAACAAATCGGATTTGAAATATTACATTGAGGTAAAATTCCGCAATTCTCCGCTACGATCTCGCTTCGTCTTTGGCCATTTTTTTTTTTTTTTTCAATTATTTCTCTTTCCTCGTGCAATTTTTTTTTTTTTTCGCTCGTTGCAATTTTAAATCATCTGAATTTACGTTGAGGAAATGAGCATGTCATTTGATCGTGGGTGCGACGCTTCAAACCAGCACATGTTGTATCTATGTATGCAAGGATATAAAGTTACGTGAGAAGAACGCTCTGGCAAACACACGGTCGCTCCCTAACGACCGTGACATTACCCTCGGCATTGAATCGAGAGAGTCTAATTGCGCGATAGACTCGACGAGACCAAAATACGAGTGTCTCTGTCTGTGTACGTACACATCGAAAATTCTCTAGCTCGTACGAGTCTCACTGGAAATATATCACGACTGAGTGCACATGGACACATTTTTTTAAATAAATTATTTACCTTTCCAATCATACTTTATCGTTGTTTTTTTTTTTTTTTTTTTAATTTTTTTACACGTATCTAAAGGATTCGTATATATATACATAATACGAATATTAGACAAGCACGAAATGAATTTACAGATAGTCTCTGATTCTTTTACAAGATTCCCTGGTATCTGGTAGGTTTTTTTTTTTTTTTTTTTTTTTTTTTAAATCGGAAAACGGAAATCTGCGGTGGAAGAGTTCAGCAGTGTCTGTGAGAGTCGAATGGATAGAAGGCAGAGGGTAAAAAAAAGTGGTATCACAGAAGGAAAAAAAAATTACAGACGCGATGGAGACTTTCGATAAAATAGAGTCACTACTCTCGTCGTCCTGTTAAGCTTTTAGTCGGATCGTGAAACGATTCTGTCACGAACGACCGGAAATAGGCCAACGGGAAAGATGAAATTGGCATGGAAAAAAATAAAAAGAAACGTGAGTCAGGAATAAACCACAGGGTAAATAGGATTTAGTGCTCAAAAAAAAAAAAAAAAAGACCATATTGATTCCGAGAATTTTGGATACAATAGTTATTGAATAATAAAATATTAATTATTGTACGTCTAAAATTGTTTGAAAGTCATTTTTACGTATTCAATTATTTTTTTTTTTTTCACATTATTCGTATGCAGTATATTAATGAGTATTGAAATGAAACGAAAGTGAGGAAACGAAGAGGGGTGGATAATGATGGGACAGTGAAAGTGGGAATTTTGGCAATTCGCCAGCTGTGCTAATAACTCGGTTGGCCGATATTACGAAATTCTCACAACGCACTCGGAAAATATTCCAAATGAGAGCTGTATTTTTGTTTACCAGCCACGAATAACGAGATTCGTGATACGAACGAGTACGAATTGCAAAAGCTTTGAGACTGACGAAAAGAAAAAGAAGCATCATTTCCCACTTTTATTATGTTTGTTGCGTGTCTTTTATAATTTATACGTGATTTAAAATCACAGCGACGCGTTAAAAAAACATTTGGTCGATCCTCAACAACTTTTCTTTGCGATAGAGCCACGACTCTTGTGCTTTTCGTTCATTTACTTTGCAATCTCTTCAGCTCGAATCTATACCGTTCCATTAATTGTGCTACGATTTTTTTAATATATATTTTTTTTTAATTCGAACTATCGATTTTTTGCCAATTTCTAGATCTCGATATTTTCAAGACTCTAAAAATTGGAGGAATAAATGTAAACCTTTGTTTTCTTCGATGTTATAAAAGGTAAGTTTCGTTTGGTAAAAAAAATGCTCGCGTATCCCCCGATATCCGTCAATGAGGTTAACGAGCTCTCCGTGACGAGGCAGACGTCAAATGATGTACGAAATATAAGGGCATGAGCATTATACATGTATATGAAATATTACACAAAGCTAGAGCTGTGTCAGAGGAGAAAATGAGAATGGTGTATAGAAAACTCGCCCGAGAGTTCGTCCACGAAGGCTTGAAACTTTGACAAAGCTGAGGGAGCAAATATTCATCACTCTGAGATAAAAAAAAAAAAAAGAAAAAAATAAAAGCAACGGGCAAGCTTCATTTTTTATCTCCGGAAAATAATACTGACGTCAGACACGATTTTTTTTTTATCGCTGTTGAATTTGAGGAAATGACGTCACAATTTTCATTAAACTCTTTCAATCATATAGTCAAGAAAAAAAATCTAAAATTATCGACTTGTCGAATTTACTAAATCTCGATTGTTATTATTATTATTATTGTTTTTAATCGCATCACCGAAAAGGGACAAAGGACGATGGTTTAAAAGCTTTCGTCTATTTTTATCTCCTCATCCATGATATTTCAAGCACTCTTTCACCGCATCGAAATTCGTTGGCATGAAAAGATTAATGGTACATGTATCGTAAATTGCCTCGTGGCGTCAGATCTTATAATTAGACGAGAAGAAAATTCGACAAAGAAAACATATTAAATAATTAAATTGCTTGAAAAATTAACAGACTCGTGAATTTTTTCGAATCATTTTATATTCTTGATGATCAAGAAAAAGAAAAAAAAAGAGTTTTCAGCGGGGGTAAAACAAAAACAAATGGAAAGAGAGATGTGGCTCTGGGTCTAATGACCGCTACTCCATTCGAGTGTGCAGGCAATTAGAAAAATTCAATTAAGAAACACGAGAGTCCGGACTCTCGAACGCTCAACAATTTTAATCGACAGTATCAACGATTTTTATTCAAATTTATTTTACTCATGTCAATTTAATAATATAAAAACAAATTATTTACACGAGAAAATAAAGTTCAGCTGGGATTGTTATTATTATTATTATTATTTTAAATGCGAAAATGAGTATTTTTATGATGGGAAAAATAAAGAAAAGTAAAGTTTACTATTTTTCTTTACCTCTCTTCGCCATCGTTGTCCTTCGGCACTTTGATCACGTAATAAACGTGACCACCGTGAGTCGTGCTCATTTTTTTTTTTTTTTTTCTTTAAATTTCTTTCCACCTCGAATTTTCGATAAAAATCACGAAAATTCAAAACTCTCACGATCATTCATGTCCAAATGTCACTGGGCTATCTACGCGTTACCGTCGAACTTTTCGTTCTCTCGGCCATCGTCGTTTTATATTCTCACGCTTTTTCGTCTCTCATCGACGAACTTTCAAATTTTAGCACTCTACACGATTTTACATGTATCGAGAAATGTTTTTTTTTCTTACTGCGCGAGAATTAAAAAAAAAAAAAAATGATTTATTTTGAAATATTCCAGATGCCCAACACGCTAGCCGAATATACGAAGCTTTCGTACAGAGTTATTTCAGTCCAGATTTATTTTCGTTATTGCACGAGAGGGAAGGGGACGTTCTTGTATCGCTTTGGAATTTAATTTTGCCAACATTACAATGAAATTTTTATCAATTTATGATAATTCTCACTGTATTAACAAATTATTAATGTCACTCGAACAGTTTTCATTAATTGTAATTTAATTTTTAAAATTTAATATGTGACGCTGGATGAAAAAAATGAAACCGGTTAAGGTGTTTGGTATCTTCATGAGAAGTAATATAGATGTAAAAAAAATTGTAATTATTTGTGGACAGAGAGGATCTAACGCTCGGGAAATCTTCGAGTCGACTGCTCGTCGGATGTACGAGCTAGCCGACTGTTTCTCGTTTTTCTATTTTCGTCGTGCATGTATAGGTGTATATGTATATTTATATATTTTCTCACTATACATGCGTAATAACGAAAAACCCGAAGAACGATTCTTTCCTCAATCTCTTTGTTTTCACGAGAGAAATAAAAAATTCGTCCAAGTTTTAATTTTTGGGACTTTTTCCGACTATCGTATAATTCCATGTTATCGTATATTCATGAAATCAAACGATCAATAAAATGATCGGAGTTGGTTCGATTTTTCAAAAAATTATTTTTAACGATTTTTTTTTTTTTTTTTCAAGAAAATTCCCATGGTATATCGTGCAGTGCACAACGTCACGTGAGTACTCGTGCAACGATCACCCTGCATTCTCGCCTATGAGGGATATAGCCCTGACCCATTTAACGCCGAGTCACCCTTTCTCGTCGATGAAAAAAAGCCATATCTCTCCCTCGACGTTCAATATACCTCTTATAATTTACAAAGTTTGATCGAGTCTCGAGTCAAGGATGAAGTCTCACCATTACGTAATGATATTTTTTGCATATATTTATTGTTTTTTTCTTTTTAAATCGAAAGTTAATTATTTCAATCATATATCGCGAAAATAATTATTTCATTCGTATCTACGATGCGATCGTCTTTTTTTTTTGTTATTTTTAATTTTTATTTATTCAATCACGCCAAGTACAAGACTCGACGACGTTCAACGCCAACACAAGTCCCAGTAATATATTTCCAACGATTCGATTTTTCCATTCGTGCCTCTCACAGCGATAAGGCTTCCAGTTTGCCTGGATTGGTTTTTCTACTGTTCTTTCATTCCATCTCTAATGAGTGATATATATACATATATATATATATATATATATATATATTTTTTCCTTTCAAAGCCGACTAATCCGGTCGAGATGACTTGGCGCATTGTATAGACGCGAGAAAACAAAAGTCAATAGCAGGGAAAAGTGTCAGACGAGGAGTATTACGAAAGGGGTTTGGGTTCTCTTGAAAAACGTTAATCGATGTTAATACGCGCTAAACGAGACCACGCGTCGTCGCATATGTTGCACGGTAGATTTTTTTTATTCGGATAAATATTACGAGTGTGATAAATCTCACGATTAATATTTCAACGAAATTACGCGATGAATAAACGTTTGAAATTTCTTTGTATATTATTTTTTTCTCAAACGATTCTCTCGGGAGCGATTCAAAATGCGAGTAAGCCATCCAGGAGCTTGACATTTTCAGGCGTTGTTTTTTTTTTTTTTTTTTTTTTTTTTTTTACGAGAGAATACGATTTTTTTGTACGATGTTTACAGTCGAGAAATTTCAACACAGATCACGAAGCGTCTGTTTGCGCGATAGAAAATGTGGGCCAGGAGGGTTACGAGCGAGAGAAAGACCAGTGACATGCTTTTGTCTCGTTCCTATTCTCTCGCCCATATTATATATATATATATATATATATATATAAATGTATATATATACATATATGCATATTTATGTATATCGAGAGCGAGCATGCAACCGTGCCGTGTATACATAAACCGAAGGGATGACGTGCTGCGTGTTTGTGCGTAATTTCATTTTCCAATGTACGAGATTACCGCCAGGTAGTTTGATTTAAAAAAAAAACCATTAATACCCGTGGAAATAATTTTGTGACGAAACGTAATTTTAGAAAATTTTCACCGATCTATTGTCTGGGGCTATTTAACCCTAGGAGTACACTCGTGGGTCTCACAGACCCAACCAAATTTTCAACTAGCTGATACCGCGAGGCCGTTTTGAAACGATTACGCGTAAATTAACTTTGGTCCTTTACCTACCATTCGCCATTCGTACCATTCGTAAACGCGTCGGAAATCAATTACGGATCTCTCGGACTCGGGTGCGTACAAGTCGTTCGAAAATTCAAAGTACATCCTTTTTTTTTTTTTTCACTGGTTCGATTCTGAGTAAGTTATATTGAATAAATATGAACGAATTTATAGTAGTCTTTCGATATTAACGATTATTTTTTTATTTATAATATGAATGTATGAAAGAATACGCATAATCGCTGCTAGTGCATGTAAGAACGCGGTATAAATAAATAAATAAATAACGAAAATGTTTATTTGTTGACTTTACTTTTGGCAGCCGCCATGCGATTTTCAGATCGGTAATCACGTTTTTTTTAAATCATTTTTTATTTTCAATGTATAAAAAAATTCATCCGAAAATTTTGGATTTTTACAGGATTGATTCGTGAGAATCGGTCACGCATCGATTGTAACAAAAAAAACGACACTCCGAAAATTGACCTGGTTCACCCCTCGAGGTTTTTGTTGATAATGATCAAAAATTACATCGCCATATTTTTTTTTTCTCAAAATTTCATCTTTGCCCTCTCGGAATCCGCCAGAAAAATTAACCTATGTCGATTACTTCCGAAATTATGAATTAATTGGAAAAAAAAAGTGTAAAAATTGCGTTTTTGCTCTCGCGCGTAATATTTCTATCTGCTCAAATACCTTAGACAAAGTATGAACCAAAAAAAAATTTCGTTTTTCCAGGTGCTTTCTTAACAGCCTGCTCTTTCATAAAAAAAAAAAAAAAAATCATGTAAATAAACTACATCATACGAAAGTTGGTCGGGTCTCACAGACCCCCGCAGTGTGTGTAACCGAGTAGCGAAAAATATGAGTGTACTTCTAGGATTAATATTCTTATTATTTTTTTTTTCAATTAAATGAGAAATAAAATAAGCAGAGCCCAATTTCGTTAATAAACAAAACAAAAAAAAAAAAGAGGATAAATCGTGTTTAATTTCTTTTGGTAATTCGCTATAAATTTATTTCGAGGCAAATCAAGGATGTATCTTTAAATTTTTTTTTTTTTTTTTTTCAAAATCAGGTCGTGATGTCTGAATTACGTAATAAGAGGTAATTAAGGATAATGACGAGAATGACCGCGGAGAGAGAGAGAGAGAGAGAGTCTAAACGACCTGGTGACGTTGGCAGGAAGTAGCTTTTAAATGAAAACGAAAAAAAAAAAAAAAAAAAAAAAAAAATTAGCTTTGAGGCAGGTCACGGTCTCTCTCACTCTGGCGATTCCTTTTCCTCGCCGTCTCTCTCGAACTATCTTTGGCACCGGTGGTTCAACGTATTTAAACGAAAGTACATCGCTAGTGTCTCGAGTGCATTAGCTCTTCTTGTATATATATATATATACTTTTACAAACGATTCGGGGCCATCGACTTTCGGCTATTTTCACGAAAATTAATTGACGAAAATTAAAAATTAATTAATTTTTTAACACCCAAGAAATATATTTAATTTTTTCGGGTATACTCGTGATTTAAGGAAACCCAAGATATGTATATCAGTGGGTCGAGGCTCACGGGGTTAGGTTGGACCGATCCATTGAACTTGCGGTGACAACGGCAGCAGTGCCTGAATTGTCAATTATATAAAACCTATACTCTCGTCAGACACCAGACACCTTAACCATCCGTCAATTGAAAAAAAAAAAAAAAAAAAAAAAAAAAACGACAAATAAAAAAATATAAATATACAATTATTGAACTTGTTTGAGTTTTTTTTCAAAATTTATCTCACTTCGTATATCCTTTACTCTCGTCTCATAATCGCGCACCGTTCACGCACCTCGAGACTAAAAATCCGTTCGTGCCTCATTGTGCATTAAAGCTTTCTCCCTCCTGACAATTACGATGATGACATAATGACACGTTTTTTTTTTTTTTTTCTTTTTCTTTTCTTATCGATGCATAAAAATTTTCTTTTATTTTCATTTGAAAATAGAACGAAAAAATATAACAGCAGACAGGTAGAAAGGAAAGATTGTCCGAATGGTTTGTTCGTTTTTTGTTTTTTCAAGTTTAGGAAAATTTAAAAAAATTGCAATGCAACGGAGCGGCAGTCGGTGCAAGCGCGTTTGTCGTTGCAGTCGACGTAGAGCGACTGGTGGCTGGTTTTGCTTGCCAGCGCCTCTCTCTGCACAATCCACCCACACGCTATATCGATCCTCCATCGTATACTCGGTTCTCTCTCGTTCCCTAGCACATTTCCCATCCCTTCGCCATTGCATATATGCACACATGCTCCTCTCTATCTCACTATCGCGAAGGTGCTGCTTCGTATAATTTTGCCTACAACTTCGACAACGTTATCGTCGGGGTTGTTCGTTTAATCCATATATACGGATCATCAGTTGCACCAGCTGTATACGTGTACAGGTCGTCGACATATAATATTACGATTGCTATAGCAATGATGGATCTCAAAGTCGATTTTGCCTACCCAAATTATACACGGTGCTTCGACTTAATTAAAAATAAATTGAAGTATTTTCAGTTTTGATGTTTTTTTTTTCCAACAAATGGAAAAATTAAGGACGTTTTTTTTTTTTTTTTTTACTGACTTTTGAGAGTGGAGAATCCCCGATTACGATGTAATGTTTACCATGTAAGTTTTTCCTCGATTATTTTTATTTTCTCGCATCATAATATGTGTAAAGTCTCACTGAACTTGGCAGGTCAATTCATCGAGTCGATATACGGTTAAATGCAAATTGGCAAACCACGATATACGTATATATACGCATAGCGAAGCGAAAGCGTTTAAAGCTTTTCGTGTGGTTGCTCGTAAAGTTTAGCGATAAGGCACTTATCGGTGGATTTGAAAAGCCTCGTTCGACAAACGTACTTCGTGATTTACCATCGTAACGAATCGAGAAATTGAATTAAAAAATCTGCACGATTCATAGCGATACGAATGTTTTTTTTTTTTTCAATTTTTATTTATTTTAATTATCACTCATTTTTACGGAAGACTGATTTTTTTTTTTCGCTAAAATTGCGAACCATCGAGTGCGTCTCGAGTTGGCATATATATATATATATATATATATATATATATATATATTAGACTGTTTCAAAATAAATCGATAATTTTTTTTTGTTTGCTTTACACAATCTTAAACTATACTTGGACATAAAAAAATAATTCTCACGAAAGGAGGGGCCGGTCCTTCAAGATTTAGAGGTATCTCATCGGACTTTTGTCTTTTTTTATTTGGCTGAAACTTTTTTTACGGGTTCTATGTCGAAAAAAAAAGATACGCGTTCGAGGAATTTTATTTTATTTTTTATTTTTATTTTTTTTTTTTTAATAGAGGGGGTTGAAAGTTTGAGATTTTCGTGATTTGTGCCTTGGAGACTCATTTCCAAAAATTCATAACTCCGGTTATTTTTAAGCTAGAGAAAACTTTTTTTTTTCATTTTGAAGATAAAAGAGTGAATTTCGAGAAAAAAATATTTTCAAAAAAATTTCTATAAAATTTCATATTGTTATAAACAATTGAAATGTTTAAATCAATTTTTTAACCATGGCCCCCAAATTTTAACGATTTCTTAATACAACCATCGTATTCTACGTCAAATTTTTCATAAAAAACGTATTTTTTATCAATGGAGAAATTATGTTTACCGGTAGAGATAAATTAATTTATCTAGCGCGGCACGTCGTATCGGCGCACGCCTGTTTTTCTAACCCCACATCGTTTTTCTCAATAACATTAATGATTATTCAACTCTTAGTCTACTTTGTCAATCGAGTACAAATTATTATTATTAGCAAACAGGACTTTATGATCAATTGAACAAAATAAAAAACATGTTAGCAAATGAAAAAACAATTAATTACGATTTTTATAAAAATTTTCTTAAAAACGTTATTTATCAGTAGTTAATAATCTCCTACTTAATTGTAGGAGAAAGTACAAAGTAGAAAGTACCTTAAAAGGAAAGTAGGAGATTATTAATATTGATTTTTGTATTTTTTTTTGTTTTTTTTTTTTTTTTTGCATTTATCGACGTATATATCGACCGATAATTGTTGCTGCGATCATCAAGATCGTTTTTTCTAGTATATTCAGTATTTATACACAAGTTTGGAATATATTCATCATTTTAGGACTAGAAAAACGTTTGTTCCATCCATGCAAATTAATTATTCACCTATTAACGAAATAAAAATGACAAAAGTCCGATGAGACACCTCTAAATCTTGAAGGACCGGCCCCTTCTTTCGCGAGGATTATTTTTTTATGTCCAAGTATAGTTTAAGATTGTGTAAAGCAAAAAAAAATTATCGATTTATTTTGAAACAGTCTAATATATATATTATGTTCTCTAATGGCTGTTGGAGAAGGGTCACGTCTCACTTCCGGTCCCATTAAGGGGGGGGGGTCGAAGCCGAGGAGAGCAGACGGGGGCGAATATGAACGACGAAGAATCGAGCGATTAATTATTATTCCGTGTGTAGGGTGGACCCTCGACGGCCAATCGTCAATAATTGTCGACGTTGGAATATTAATAATACAAGTATTTCGTAACCCGATAAGAGGGGGGGGGGGGGGGGGGGGAAGTGGGAAAAAAATAAAATCTGGAGGACAACGCTTTTGGACTTTATGTACAAATAATAATAATAATAATAATAATAATAATAATAATAAATTATCAACTGAGACTTTTGTTGAGTGGGGAAAAAATTTCAATGTCAATTATTTCAATAAAAACAAAATTGTCAATAAAAAACAAATAATAAAAATGTAAAATTTACCTTATCTGAGCATGATACGCGGGCGATGTGTGCTCGGTGTGCGCGGTGACTAATTCCGCAGGACTCGCAGACATTCCGTCCATGAGGTGACCCGAATTGGGCAAAAGTGGCTCGAGGAGAAGAACACCGGGAGTCGCGGGCGAAGGGGTAGGTCCCAAAAACGCTACTCGCACTTTTTCCCTGCCTTCACTGAAAAACAAAAGATGGTCGAACAAAAAATTAATAACAATTTCTTTCGGAAGAAATTAAAAAAAAAAAAAAAAAAAAAAAAAAACAAAATTCTCACGATTGTCCGATTCTTATGGGAGAAAAAATGTCGAACGGTTCGAAAAATCGATGTAATAAAGAAACGAGGGGAAACAAAGAAGAAAAATACATTTTTTTTTTTTCATGGGATTCGAGGGATGCCGATGATGTGTCGTAGGAAAAGGTAGGTCGTTGGTGAACAAACGAGGTGCATCGATCTGGTCAGAGTGGCGCCCCAGCAACTCCACACACACACACACACACACACATGTCCAATTTTTTCCACCTGTCGATGTACTCACCTCTCTTGTCACTTTTATCATTTAGAATTTTCGAGCTCGAGTCATTTTTTTTTTTTTTTTTTTCAATAAATATTCGACGATTTTTTTCAATCAGTGAATTTTGTAATTGAGTTTTTATAATTTCTTCTTCTTTTTTTCCCATCGAAAACAAAAAAAAAAAAAAAAAAAAAAATTAAAATTGAATGCTTTTCAATTATAGATTTAAACTTTTATAATGAAATATTAGATTTTAATGGGATCTACGATCGAGACGATTCGAAGGCTGTCACGATCGAGGCAGAGTGAACTCGTTGCGTATATGGATCAAACGATCGTGTATACGAAACGTCTTGTACACGTATGAATGATCGATTGATCCAGGCTTTCGGGTCATATAATATGCGCGTAGAAGAGGCAACCGGTGTTACAGTTACGATATAATACAGAGGGAAACAAAGCGTCGGCGTTTAATTGTCCGAGAAGCTGCGTGACCCTGCCCACGCATCGCGATGCAAATCATGTTTTATAAGAGGCGTTAATAAACGTCACGACACACAACGTATATCTTGTCGTATATCAATGGGGAACAAATTTTCCATTCTGTTATTACAAGATAAATAAATATATAATGAATATATTAAAAGAACAATGAGATTTAAATATTTCAAGAATTTATTTCGACGTACGAGATGATAAATTTTTATAAATTATCAAGTCGCGAGTAAATCTAATGAACGAATAAGAAATTATTTAAATTAAATCAATTTACTGTCGTCAAGACAATCAATAAGAACCAAGCTTAATCTAATAATTCAAATTTAAAATACATTTATTATTATTATTATTTAAGAAATATCTTTTAATTTTTATCACCGAATAAATTATGCAAATAAATCTTGAATAGCTTCGAGTTATATCATCTCGCGCAAGTGTTCGTCACACAGGAATAATTCAACCGTAGTGGCAATTCGCACGGTGTAATATAAATTACGACAATTTTACACGCTACTCTCGGTGCACGATACTCTCTCATATTACGTTCGTGAGACTCTATAGCAAGACTCTCGTCATCATATTAACATTTTTTTATTATTATTATTTTTTTTTTTTTCCTTCAGCGTGGGCGAGTCAAGCAGTGGTGTCTCGTCAATACGCGAATTATATACGCGTCAGGAGCAACGATAATCGTCGTCGTGGATGAGAAACACTGGAGGGGGGGGGGGGGGGGGAAAGAAGAATTCGTGAGAATTAAGACTGCATCCTGGCATTTAATTTTACAGTACTAGAACGAACGATCGCAAACTTTTTTGTTTGTTACCTCGTTTCGGAGTCTTCTGCACTCGTTAATAAAAAAATTCAAATTTCCCTCTCCAGACACGATATTAACTTTTTTTTTTAAATTATTAAAAAAGTTTTCGGAGCTTTTTTTTTCAACAAATTGTCGCTGTGAGATTTATCGGTGTACGTATTCATTTTTGACTCACGTGTTGCGTCGAGAGGATGGAACAGAGCCAATCGTTCGAGCACAAAGAATAGATGGAGCCAGTTACTTTTTTTTTTTTTTTTTTAATTTCTCTAGAATCGTTCGCCTTCGAATAACGATAATATCAATGCGTAATTTCTGGCTTGCCGAACAAATTATTCTTTCTCTAACGACACGAGAAATCTCAATAAATTCGTTATAAATTGAAAAAAAAAAAAAAAAAAAAAAAAAAAAAAACTTAACATTGAAATTAAGATATTGATGTGATTTTTTGTTTTGTTTAATACGGTAAAATCTGGGAAATTTATCGCAATTCCCGAACGACAAGGGGCAAAAAAATATTCATCGAGGGCATAATTGCATAATGCATACCATGAATACCGGGACGTCGCGATGAGTGTCGTGACAAATTCGTTATGCGAATCACGCGGAAACGAGTACGGTTGGTCCGTTACGCGGAGAGACCTTGCGTGTGCGACGAATTGAAAAAAAAAAAAGTTTTTTTTTTTTTTTTAATTTCTTACTATTGTTGCACACCCCATGCGGAGTAAGAATGTCTCGTACGGACACGGGTGTGCATATTACTGCACGTGCATCCTCGGGCATTATTTCTCTCTCTCTCTCTCTCTCCTTCGCTTCGGGATAAATCTAATCGGTCATTGATTGATTCCGCGAATTCGTTGATAGATACGACCGTCGGTAATTGATGCAGTATTAAAAAATTATTAATTCATTTTTATTCATTTGAATAAGAAATAATTAAATTAAATGGAGTATTTTTAGATTTGTGTCAAGAGAGATTTTCTTTTTTCAATATAATTTATATTTGGAATATAATTTTTTTTTATATATATTTCTTATAATTATTATATATATTATATATTTTATTGTATTATTATTATTTTTTTTTAATTTTAATTTTAATTTTCAATTTTATTTAATTAATTATTATATATAATATATATATATATATATATATATTATATATATTTCTTATAATGCTTATAGGGTATAAGCTTTTGTTGATCTTTCAAAATACTGCGAGGCACACCATTTAATTTGCATGCTTCTTATTTTATTTCTGTCGTGCCAAGAATTTTCTTTCTCCCGCCTCTCTGCGTCGTAATAACTAGTAATTTGTTAGTACTGGGGCTCGGGAGCAGTCTCAGCATGAGCAAAAAATGGTGAAAAGAAGAAAAAAAACACCGAAGCTTGTGACTACCAACTCTATCTGTATCATCGTAAATACAGATATATCAGACTAAAACTCCATTATACATGGTACATGAGTTTTTATGCACACGTATATGTATAGATGTATATTTTTTTTTCTAACTTTGTGGAGTGACCTCATCTCACGCGGTCGATTGAAATACTCGAATACCTCTGGGCGCGAGAAAAAGAGAGCAAGAGAGGACCTTGAGTCAGTCCCCCACCAAATATGACATCATCCAACTATCGTAACGAAAGAACGCTCGTATGGAAGATTCTCATCTAATCAGACTATACGGCAAGTATCATCGGAATTATCCAAATTTTCCCCGTCCATCGCGATAAAACTTTATCAACGAAATGCTTTTTTTTTTTTTTTTCAAAACATGCCAACTCTGTGAAATATACCGGGTTCGCGTCATGTACGAGAGAGAGAGAGAGAGAGAGAGAGAGAGAGAGAGAGAGATCCTTTTCAATTGTTCGATAATTCATAAAAAAAAAAAAAAATCAAGAGTTACTATTCACGGGGTAAAAGATTTGACAAATTCATTTTTTCGAATTAACATCATTATTACAATATTTTTCAGAGCTGGGCAAAGTACTAAATATTTCAAGTACTTGAAATACTTCAATTATCAAATACTTTTCAAGTTTTCAGGTATACATCCTGTAAGTTTCAGTACTTTTATTTGATTTCTTACGTACTCTTTAAGCTCATTTGATTTTGATTCGAGTACGTTTTACGTATCAAAACATATTTTCACATTGTGCAATTCACTCGGGTTAGGCAGATTGGAACGGAAATATTTAAACGAAGAATTATAAAGAATTTAAAAATTTGTTAAAATTTGTTAAAAACGGAGCCATATGCATCGAGAATGATCACACCGTAAGTACCGTAGCTTGAGCCTTCGAACGGTCATTCCTCATAATCTTAACCAAAGATTGCGCAGAACTTTGCTCAATTATACATACTCAAAGGCGTTATAGATACAAGCAAGACGTATTCAAAAGTACTTCATACCTGGTACTTAAAGTACAGGAAAATATTAAAAAATTCAAGTACAATACTTGAAATAATTTCCAAATACTTTCTACTTGAAGTACTGTACTTCCGGTACATCGCAAGTACCGGATACTTGAAGTGCTGCCCAGCTCCGCAATGTTTTATTATTATTATTATTGTGCATAAAATTTTTGGAAATAATTATTGATCGATCAATTAGCCCATTTACATCAAAAGATTAATCAAAAAATGGCAAAATAACTCACAAGCGTGCTTCGTATACAACGAGAGAGTTACGAAGGGCGATGTGGCATGTGTGTTATGGTCTCGGTGATATTTACGAACAATGACATCGATCAACCTCCCTCGAGTCTTTCACCGCCGCCAACATAAAACACATCACATTTGTATACCCCACCAGCCAGTCTCAATGGCGCCATTGCGTCTAACAACGGTTGAAGCTCTTCCCTCCCTATACGAGCGAGGAAAAGTCGTCAGACAAATAGGCAGAATATTACGTTGAGAGAGAGAGAGAGAGAGAAAGGTTACCCTTTGTTTTTATAAGCAGGGTCGATGAATCCCATGTAATTCGAACAAAAGGACACCCTCGCGGTTTTCACCAATCTTCCTATTCAAAAATTTGTAATGTTTTTTTTTTTCGAACGGAAGTTTTGCCACTTTTTTTTTTCCCCCCATTGACAAATTTGCAACGATTTAATTAAATTTTATTATTTCATTTCAATCGTTTCTCGAGCCTGGTAGTTTTGAAGAAAAAAAAAAAAAACAAATTCATAATAAAATTACAGGCAATCAAAATAATCGTTACTTTGGTTTTTTTTTCTTCTTAATCGTATTTTATTGTAATTTAAAAAAAAAAAAAAAAAAAAAAAAAAAAAAAAAAAAAAAAAAAAACATTTACAAGAGATTGGAAAAGTTACAGTCACTCGTGTCCCACAGTGAATTAGAAAATTGACTCGTTTGCGCGGGACAATTGACCTGATCGTTGGTACACCGCGACTCGTTCTGGTTCTCCATGGACGCTGCTGACTCGTTCTTGACATTTTGCACTCCCGAGGACGATGGAATCGAATGATAATCGGGCAGATGAATCGTTTCGATCGGCAATGGCGATTGTTCGAAATTCGAAATAATTTTTTTCGCTCGTTTCTTTATGTCCTGCGGCGTGCCCTTTCTCTTGTTGTAACAGGTTTTGTTTATGTGCTCGACGTAAGCGTCCATGTCGACCTCGTGACCGACCCAATCGCTCGCCCAGTCTTGTTTTTTTTTTTTTTTTTTTCGTCAAACGGGAAAAACAACAAAAACATGGAAAAAATTAGAATTATTTCATTTGTTCGATATTATTATTATTATTATTTTTTTTTTTATCAATTTACTCACAGTGAATTGCCCTGAATAATCTGTGATCGATTGCCGGACGAGAACCCGATTTCGAGCCTTTGGCCGAGTGATCGGCCAATTTTTTTCCATAAATCTCAACGAGCGCGAGACGAACGAGCAGGGGCCAGTGTCGAAGACGTTCACCCGTCGATTTGTCAATTACATGAGACTTTGTCTCTATGCTCGTTTTTACAGCTTCGTAGAAATAAAAATTCATCCCTTCCCACAGGGGTACCTGGAGGCGAATATATATCTATATATATATATATATTAGGGTGTGCGGAAAAAAAAAAATTTTTTTTTTCGGTTGCATCCACCAAAAAAAGTTGAAGTAAGGTAAAAAAAAGAAGAATCCTAAAACGGGAGGTCAAATAAAAATTATTTCGAACGGCGCATTGCATTTGAATATTTTCCATAAGAATAACACAGGAAAATATTGGGATTTCTGAATGTGGTAGTGCAACTCGTCAGAAAAAAATCACACAAAGATGTCATTAACATATTCTCATGGAGAATCGAATTCCCTGCAAAAAAGTTCTTACGAAAAATTAGCTCGGAACAACCGTTCAAGTGGAATATAACGCGAATGAATATAATGGAAATAACGCTGTCTGAAATTGAATTGATAGGAAAAAAAATAATTCAAAAGGCTGTAAAAATCGAATTTTTCGCTTTACGAAAAAACTTTTTGGGGGTTTTTTGTAGAGAATGTTCTGCTCTAACAACGGCGCTTTGATAGAAGCATATAACGGTTCATTAACAAAAAACGAAGAGCAGCTACAATATTTATTGGGCATAGTGCAAAATTATCGATAGAAATACCCTAATTGCAACAAACAGACTCTTAAAAAAAGAAACGATGATTATTAAGCATTATAATGTAAAAAAAACCTATTCTATCTTATTAAACCAAATTCATTGAATAAAGCTTTTCTAAACACGATCAATGATGAACGTCGTTTCTTTTATATTTCTTGTTGTACTTGATTTTTTTTTGTATAAGAAAATATATTTTGAGAACAATTTCATGCAAGTATGTTGGAGCAGAACATTCTCTACAAAAAAACCCCCAAAAAGTTTTTTCGTAAAGCGAAAAATTCGATTTTTACGGCCTTTTGAATTATTTTTTTTCCTATCAATTCAATTTCAGACCGCGTTATTTCCACTATGTTCATTCGCGTTATATTCCACTTGAACGGTTGTTCCGAGCTAATTTTTCGTAAGAACTTTTTTTTGCAGGGAATTCGATTCTCCATGAGAATATGTTAATGACATCTTTGTGTGATTTTTTTCTGACGAGTTGCACTACGACATTCAGAAATCCCAATATTTTCCTGTGTTATTCTTATGGAAAATATTCAAATACAATGCGCCGTTCGAAATAATTTTTTTTTGGCCTCACGTTTTAGGATTCTTCTGTTTTTACCTCACTTCAACTTTTTTTGGTGGATGCAACCGAAAAAAAAAAATGGTTTTTTTTCCGCACACCCTAATATATATATATTTTCCCATAAATCTTGCTCGAATAATTAAATACGAATTATAACAAGATCGAATTACCTTTCCTCTGCCCGGAGTCGTATAGAAATCGGGAATCTGTATTATCGATAAATTATAAATTTCTTTTTTTTTTTTTGCAAGTTATGAACGAATGAAAAAAAAAGTTATGTTTTTCCTCGATGTTGATTACCTGATAAGGAATCGTTGAATTTGTTTCAGGCTTTTTCTCACCGAATCTCAATCCTGCCTTCATGACGCTTACCAATGACTCCAAAAATCGTATATTTTCCTCGGTCACTGCGCGCGGTCATAAAAATTACACGATCAATGAATAACAAAGAGGTTTTTCTCAATTTTATGTAAAACAAAAAAAAAAAAAGTTTTTCCAGCTCAATCGAAATTCTTGCATCACGAAAGAGAGAGGGAGGTCCTTGTATACCTTGCGAAGCCAATTCCTTCATGGCGTTCATGAATCTCTGCTGTCTGCACTCCGCATCGTCGTTGCCCTCGTAATTCTCCTCCTCCTCGCTTCGCCCCGGCGAATTTTCCGATATTTCCGTCTCGTTGCAGTCCTCGCTGTTGCCGCTATTCTTCAATTTTCTCCTGGCTTCCTGCAAATCTTTTCTCTTCTGCATGACATCGCTGCCGAATAATTTTTCACCCGAATCCGACACCGAACCCGTCATCCCAACTGACATTCGTTGCAGCTCCTCGATATCGTCTGAAACACCAACGAGAATCACGAGACCAGCGTAATTTCGGCCAATTTTGGATTGGCGATAAAATTTTTCAATCAAAATCGTTGATTGTTCTTTTGGAAAAAAGAAAAAAAAAAAATTCAACGATTGTCTGTGACTATTCGAAAATTGGCAAAACTCGATATTGGTCTGTCAATTGTGTTTACAAGGCATTTAGTTTTTTTTTTTCTTTCTTTTAATTTGTCATAAAAGAAAGAGAAGATTGTGAACGAAAATCCCAGAGGAGAGATTGCTTGAAATGCTTGACTGGTAATGTGTTTTTTTTTTAATTTTTTTTTTTTAAGATTCAAATCTGAATATGTGGCACAACGATCGTTCAAGCATTGTTAAACAATCTCTCGTTTGATATTTAAAAGATATTATATGATTGTATTGTATGATTATAAAGATATTATATATTTCTTTAATTAAATCATCGCATATATATTTTTGATTAAGCAATTAGGAAAAAAAAAAAAACGACTTACCGCTTATCTTGATGATCGTTGCTTTGTTCATCGCAGCTTTTTCCGTTCTCTTGTCCATCCACTTGAGCATCGGTGTGGCACCTTCTTTACGAAATCTCCGCGGTATCGATGAAAGTTGGATAACATCGCACGTTTTTCGTGTATCACGATTCTTTTTATCTTCGGCGGTACGTCCCCACAAAACGAGAGCATGTATTATGCTCTTGGGTTTTGGCATTCTCGCTGACGAATAGGACGTATTTTTTTGTTTTTTTCTCGTTTTATTTGTTTATTCTTTATTTTTTTTTTTTTTTTGTTTTTTTCGTGATTTTTCGCAGCCAAATTTGGCGCGTCTTTCCTTAAACGGATATGGAAAAAAGCACACGTTTTACGGTTAGTGCAGTGCTCACTACACATCACGCAGTATTGAATATGGATTAAAAATTTAATTGTGTGAAATTTTGAATAATTTCGGGATTTTCCGGGTCGTGAGGAAACGGAAATGAGGAGTAGAAAATATTTTTACCGATAGAGCAGTAAAAGAAAAAAAAGTTTATTCTCTTTGAGAGGGAGAGAGAGAGAGAGAGAGAGAGAGAGTCAGGTCAACCATCGGCATGTTTTTCTTTTTTGTGGTTTTTTTTTTTTTTTTGGTTTCAGAGTATTTACAAATTTACCAAATTTATCTGCAAAATTTTGTTGTCGTAAAAACGCGAGACGCGTGTAACGATAGGACGATCGTGCGATACCCGTGCGGGCTGACACAATTTTCATAATGTACACGTAAATGTGCCAGCTCGGTTAATTCATGCATGAATGTTTATTTTATTACTCAAAGCCTAGACCAGACGTTTTACTCAAGGCCACGAATATCATGTGAGCGCGCGCCTCTACGTTTCAGTGTACAATTAAACATCGAAGAATGCGGTATAGCACACGTCTCGTTGGATCGGATTGAGTTTTTGTTTCAAACCGTTCGAGCAATTTATGAATTTTTTTTTTTGTTTTTTAATTAACGCACGTATTCAAAATTTGAACAAGAAATTTTTACGATACGAATATAGCTGCCAAAAATTAGCTTGAAAATTAATTCGAGACGGAGCTAATTAATCGATCGTCATTTAGAAAATTGTAATAAATGAGAATAAAAATTTCGTTTATTTGACTAATTTTTGTATTTTTTTTTTTTTTAAAGAAATGCAACGAATTGGGTCATGCTCAATTTCAGCACTTGCAATTCTACAAATTTGTGTATAACGTGCATCATCGAGATTCAGGTCTACCGAATAGGAAAGATTTCGTAATGCTTGTCACGTATAGTCTCGAGACATCAATCGAATCGGTAATATCTCGGTTTTTTTTTTTGCCTCCCCAGAGGCAATTTTTTCCCGATACGTACGTTACAGAAATTATGGCGAATATGCTCATCATCGATCAGAGAGAGAGAGAGAGAGAGATTGATCACGATTCGTGACACAGATTCAAAATTTATCGATTCACGATGACGAGATTACGTTACATGGACTTTGTCATTTGGCCCGAGTTGTTGACAATATTTTCATGGAATTGTAAGAAAAATTAATGTTTTCGGAGTTTTTGATTTAAAAAATAAAGTAAGACTTTCGAAAAATAGTAAATGAATTGAAAAAAAAAAAAAAAAAAAAAACGTATTTTTTTATTGTCTTTTAGGAGCTTGTAATTTAAAAACATCGATGGAAAATTATTTCAACAATTTTCTTTCATCATTCAAATGAATTAATGCTTTTTTTTTTTGACAAACGAAAAGCTCTATTATACATGCATTTTTACTCGAACGAATAATTGATCCCGAAGCTGCTGGACAGACATAGAGAGCTGAAATGTTCGATAGTACTAAAAGAAAGACAACTCGAAAAAAAAAAAAAAAAAAGAAAAAAAACGGGGATTATGCTCGGGTATAACGTTCTTCAAGATGGCGGATAACCATGACAACCGCGAGAGAAACTATAGGCATATATATATATATATATATATATAGCCTATAAAACTCTACTACGGTTCCATCCCTAGAGAGTATTTGCTGACTCCGAGCCGTCTTTTTTTTTTTTTTTACCACCGTCGAGAGCACAATAGAAGGTATGTCAGGCTAACGAATAAAAAATGGAGTAGCAAAAAAAAAAACGATTTTGACAAATTAAACCATTTTTATTCTTGTATTATCTATTTAAATTTTATTCGAGGTTTTCTCGAAACAAAATCATACAAGACGACGGGAGACGAGACGAAGAGGAATAAGAGAAAAAAAAAAGAACAGGCGAAAAGCATGAAAATGAAGTGCTGGTCAATTTTTTTTCATTGGTATTATAATCAATAAACGGAATTAACATTAAAATAATCATTTTGTAATAAACTTTTCAAATATTTGTAATTCACATTTGCTCTCTAAAAAAAAAAAAAAATCCTCAATTAAACGATCACAGAAAAAAGAAAATATCTCTTCCACATAAAACGAAGCCAACGAACGTGCCTAATTGCGCTCACACAGGACAATTTCGACCGAGCTGCATCGGTCACGCAATGTCGTCCATTGGAATAAAAAATTTCGTGCAAGTCTACTTGGATCGTAAAAAATTATTCTTCCTTCCTCTGAAAAAGACATTATCCAGTGTTACCAACACTTGTAAATTCTCTCGCTCTCTCTCGAGAAAAAAAAAAAAAAAAAAAAAAAAAAATAAATTGGATAAAACTTTGTAATAGCAATTATACAAAAATAAAATGAGAGATTACGGGAGAGAGATTAAGAATAATCAACGAGTATAGTCTCCCACGTAGTGAAGCCTCGGATTATTTCGCACTGTATAACGAGTGTACGAGAGCAAAGGGAGACAAGCTGTTTGTATATACAAATATATAGGATGTGTAAAAGAGAGAGAGAGAGAGAGAGAGAGAGAGAGAGAAATATAAAGAGGCTACCATATTTGCTCGAGAACACTACGACTTTGCTTTTTTTTTTCGTTTTTCCCCTTTATTCCTCGTTCGTTGTTAGCCTTACTCTATCTTTTTTTTTTGCTTTGCCGGTGGACGAAATGGGTGGACGAGGACGCCAGCACAGGAAAAAGGTTATATACTACTGTGCCCTTTAGATCAGGTATGAATTATCATACTGTATAAATCTATATATATATATATATATATATATCGAATATAACGACTATGGGTTGGAATGGCCGTGATTTGTGAGAAAAAGAATGTCCCGAGAAGACAGGGAATCGAGGAGAGCAGATAAAGAATATGAAAAGCTTTCTTTTTTCGTCGGTAGGGTAAATTTCCGAAAGAAAAAAAAAAAAAGACATCGGAAAATATTCCTCAATTCCCGGTGTCCCGGAAAAATTTGTCTATTATTCAGACAGCCTCAAATTCTCATTATAATAAAATATATTTCCAAAATTTTTTTCAAGTATATTTACCTAAGACGCAGTTCCAGGCAGCCAAATTATATGTCCTTCAGTCGGTGAACGAATCTAGGCTTTTTTTTTTCTCTGTACGTTTTTTTTTGTTCTATTATCCCACTTTGGAATCCGCTCGAATTCACTCTTCCTTTCACTATGACGCTTCTTCGTTCCTGCGCACACTCGCGATCACACAAATTCGAGAAGAAAGGCGGAATATATATATATATATATATATACAAAAATTGGCACTGAAACGATCACCACGCGATCAACCTTCGACGATACACTGCGGTTCACGAGCTCGCGGTTTTTTTTTCCTTTCTTTCGTCCTTTCGACGATCAGGGGGGGAACTTTTACGATCGGTTGCTTCGCAGGGAGGGAGAATTGAGTTTCTTTTTTTTTCTTCCTTTTGGTTTTGAAATTGCGATGCTTATATATTTATTATCGAACACCGGTGAACACTGAGTGGAACAAATTTTGTTATTAAAACGACAAAGTTGGTAGGTAAAAGATGTAAAAAAAAAAAAAAAACAATCGCGGCTCTCGGAAAGTTTCGGCAGAGTATTCAATGTCATCAAGCCGAAATCTACAACATACGCGACTCGAATGAAAATGTAAGACACGCACTCTCTGTTACACCAAGTTTTGGCTTCTGGCGTTTCTTCTTGCCCACCACGCCTGAAATTCGTTTCTCTATAAATGCGTGTATAGATAGCGGGGACCCTCTCTCTCGCCGGCCGATAATGACCGAACACGAACGAACTGAGAGAAGCTTTTCTGACTCTGACATCGGTCTCGCGCGGCGCGCGGAATTGACCCGTATGTGCTGCCACCATGCGCTGCCATTGCGAACAACTATAACGCGGGCGCTTGCGCAGCAGCACAAAACCCAAAAGGTTTGATCCGCGCGCCTTGCCGCGGTAATTAACGGAATTTCAAAAAAATTACCAGTACACATCGATGCGCCTTGGTAACATTTCTTTCGTTGTGAAATATTTTGGACGAATGGTAAAATCATGTATCACGTTTGAATACAATTTTAGGATTGTTTTCTCTAGTTTTTGGTAAAAAATTTATAAAAAAAAAAAAATGACAATAAATTCATTGATTCATCGTTTGATCGAAAACCGCGAGTACATACATGTAAGAAACAAGTCAGCTGTTTTTTTTTAGCTCAGCAACAGCCAGAAGAAAAAGTCTCGTTTGCCTCTCGCAATCTCAATCAAAATTTACATTGGACTGAGAATCTTTGTGGCTGAAACACGAGCAATGACGGTATTTTTTTAGCTGTGCTGAGACAAGATCGAAAAAAAAAAAAAACGGTGACGTGTGTTTTGGTGATGAGATCGGGAGTAGGACGCTTGTGTCGTTCACCAAATGACCGCTGGGTGGCAATGAATGTTCTCGCTTGAGAACTTCTGAACGAGCGTGTTTTGGTTGTACACACGGTACACACACGCGTCGTCGACGAATAATAACAAATTTTCGATACCAAAAAATCTAATTATAGCCGTTGCAACGAGCGCGATAAGATGGATCGGATGCTCTGTGCCTCGTGTATTAGGCTCGAGGATGATTCTTATACTCGGATTGAAAAATAAATCTTATATTTCTGATACATATATATATATATATATGTGTACACGAAAGGGAAGAAATATCGTGTCTTGGACTATTTAAATTCAGATATAAAGAGAGAAAAAGTATTTGGAAGTATTTCTTCGTCGATTGAATTTTATTGTAAATTCGACGATTGACTATATAATAAATTAATCGAGTGCAATTTCTATCAGACAGCGTAAAAAAGTTTTGTTTTGTTCTTTTTTTTTTTTTTCTCAGCCATACGATTTATTATTGGGTCAAGGTGGTCAATGACGATACGAGATTGTCTTTTGAATTCTTGATTGTCCGGCCAGTATTTTCGAGTATTATAGTTTAATGGTCTCTTCTTGGATTTTCCATGTATGTTGGGGGAGAAGTATTCGTGAGGATGGGCAGTTATCACTTTGTGATAATCTTATCTCGGCTCGCCTCGTTAAATCGATAATAATGACGATGATGATCGGAGTGAGGGAAAATGCTTCGCTCAATCTTCTCGTAGCTCAAGATTTTATCTTATAAACGAGGAATATATACACACACATTTTTGTTTGTTTGTACACGACCACACCCAATCGCGAGATGAAACGAAAATAAGATTTAAAGAAACTGTCAATTATTTTTTTTGTAATTTTCATCTGTTGCAGCAAGATAGTTGATTCAACTATTATATTTTGTTTGAAACTAATAAAAATTGTAAAAATAAATTTGAAAAAAATTGATTGGAAGAAAGCTTACTATTTTTTCGTAAAAAAAGTGTAGTAAAAATAATTTAAAAAAATGCAATAGCGACGAGATTCGATGTTTTGCCAAATGTCAAAGGAAATTTCTTAATCGATCCAACTTTATTTCTCTTCGATTAACTTTTTTCATCGTCAATATAGAAAAAATACTAACAAAACAAATGATTAAATTTGGTACTAATTAAAAATTCATTGAAAACAAAAAAAAATCGGCAACGATTCTCAAAGCATGATATTTCGATATTTATATTGCGATAAACACAAAAATAATAAAATCAACCCTAGAACGAGACCTTTTTGGAGATAAATATCCTTTGGACGTTTGAATGGTTTACCAGACGGGCTTTTTCCGTTCGTCGAAAAATACACGAACTATATAAACGAGAGGCGTTGTTATTTCGGTACTAGGTGTGCCGAATGACGTCAGAGAAAGAGAAAGAGAGCGAGAGAGAGAGAGAGAGAGAGAGGAATGGAGAGGTGAGCTGGGTATCTTCGAAAGTTTGCGAAAGAGAAAAGGGGGACAAAAGCTTGTTTTTGCTTGCTCTGTGTACGAGCACGCACGTGCGTGGGTGGCATTCGATGTAATCAGACCGCGTCACAGTAGAATTTTACGTTTTGTGTAAAAAAAAAGAAAAAAACGATCCCACAAAATTAGAAAAGCAAACTTTATGTAGAAATTTATTCTACAACTTGTTGATAAATCGCAAGGACGAATCAGTTGATTCAATTTTTATATGGTATAACAAATGAATCAAGTTGACATTTTTTTTTTCCTAAATCTTCTGGTGAATGACAATTTTTTTTTTTTTTTTTTGCAGAATCATGGCACATACCATTTCGTCATAATAAAAATCCATTTTTTTCAGTGATTTTTAATTATGTAATTTAGATAGCGGTAAATTAATTGTTGGACTTTACCATCGAATTATTCGCATTATTATTATTGTCATTGTTGTTACTCACTCTGTATCTGGCACGGGTATCATTGGTGCGGGTAATCGTCCATTGTGATCCATAAAGTGATTATTTTCGGGCTCCTCTTGGACGGGGGTTTCGTAAACGAGTGTCTCAACCATCGATCCTTTGCTGGAGCCAAAGGAGACCCTGAATACAAATTATTTATTCCTGGTTATTTCTTGTATAAGAAAAAAAAAAAAAAAAAAACAAATATATGCAATCGAGGCTCTGTAAAATTCATCTTGGAAAGAAAAAAAATAAATAAATTCTTCCCATCTGGACTTCCTTCCCTTTGGACTTTGAGTTGTAAAATTATGATTATCATTCATTCTTCATTGTTTTGAGCTGAGAATTGATGTAATTAGCGAATATATAGAGTAGATCTATGTGGAATCAAGGTCTGGGAAATGGATTTTTGGTAAAAAAAAAATCTTCTTTTGATCCATCAATTTACTTTTTGGGGGATTCTGTCATGACTGCCAATAAATTAAACTACTGGGTAGCGATGGAGAATAATTTATCGACGGAAGTTGGGATTGGCTTTACCTACGGAGGTAAACGGATGTGAAAAAAAAGTCTGTACGATGCTGCCATCTGGTTATAGTTTGTAGTATTATTCGACGACTGAGAATCACGTGGCTTAGCCAAAGATGAAATATATATATATATATATATATGTATCGCGTAGTAATTTCTTGTTTTGATACACGGGATGTGTCATCGTTTTGAGGTCTCTGACGTAACATTCACCCAGTCGACACTCGTCTCTTTTGCTACACCGGACTCCCACGCAATTTCACTCTCATTAACATGACGCAGATTGACCAAAATGAATTTTACTTTTTTTTCTCCCCCAAAATTCGGCACTTTCCTATACGTCTTCGCATTTGGTACTTTTCTCTTTTCGTTTATACGAATCATGAAAGGTAATAATCAATCATTTCGCAAATAAATCTTTGCCTCTCTTCTATTTTATCTTCAATTATATGCACATAAGTTTATTATATTGCGGAGAAACGTAGAAAATATAATTGACCAAGGAGGATATATCAATTGAGTAAATTTTTGTATAGGAAAGATCGAAACATGCGAATGGCGTGTCAGATCGTAGAGTGTCTCTGTAGCCTAGAAGGAGAGAGCGAGAGAGAGAGAGAGAGAGAGAGAGAGAAGATAGGGGTTTTTCTCGTTACACGCGTTCGAGGTTGTTCTACGACCACTGAAAGTCGAGACTGGAATATTGGATGGCAAGCTTAAAGACCGGGAAAAAGGCGCGTTGGATAAGTTCACGTTTCACTCGAAATAATATTACTTACATTCAGATATTATGCGGACAAGTTATAATAACTTAAAGTATACTTGCATCTATTCATTTACAAAAAAAAAAAATAATTGAGTATAAATTTTAAGAAATATATTTTTACCTTTACAAATTTAACGAAGAAGCAAAATGCTGTATTTAAAAAATTGGCAAAAAGTTAATTAATAGTTTGGTATATCGAGTGATAAATTGTGTTTTTTTTTTTTTACTAAACGAGTAAAATTGCTAATTTTAATTCCTGAAAGAACACAAAACTGTTGCAGTACATTTAGTTGAAAATAATTGATTCTGTCGTGATTTATGCTCGATATGATTTCTTATCAATTCGTATTATCAGGACTGACCGCAACGCGCGGATATTGAAAATCAGCGAGTTTGATAGAGCCGCACTAAATGATTCGGTCGAGTGAATACAGTGAACAGAGAGTGTCGTATGGCTTGAAGATTATTGTATATACACCGATAGACCAGACGAGAGATAATTTTATAATCGCACAGAAGCCATTTAACTGCGATGATTACATTGACTCGATACGATAAGGTCATTGACTGCTCGAAACTGGAATTGCATAAGTAAAAAAATAAGAAAATCAAATAAATGATTCGAGAAAATAACAATTACATAGTAAAATTGATCAAAAAAAAAAAAACCACCTTAATCTATTACGATCAAAACATAAATTGACTAATTGGTGTTTTTTAATAATAAATGACTGAATAAAAAAAAAAATTGACAACATTCTTAGTGGATTGGGTAAATCACTGAAAATTTATAATGTGTATATAAGCTTCTCAGTAGGTCGACCGGATAGATCAGTCGATAATTAGCAACATTGCGAGGGTGCATTTGCGGATATAAATTTTATGGATTTTAATTAAATTTTATTTCATGCAAATTGTTATTTCAATTTTCGGGAAAAAGCCATGTTTTTTTTGACGTTTTGACGTTTCAAGGAGAATACCCAGCAGATTCGTGATCAGCGGAAAAAAATACATCGATCCAGGGTCCTAAATGAAATTTCAAAAATTCAAAATTTTTTTCAACTTTTGCGAAAAACGAATGGGTTCACTAAATTCGCTGTAACTCTGATTCTCGAAGGAGTGGAAACTCTGTTCTGCGCTCATTCTCTTCGCGATCGTTTCAGCTTCAAAATGGCGCTTGGTTCATCAAGCTACGATTTCTTTCCGATTTTTTGCAGATTTTTAAAGTTGGACCATCGATTTTTGCCAATTTTTCCATACATACCCCTTGGACTAAAATTCTTCAATTTTTAAAGAACTTTTTGGAGCAATAAAACTTGATATATCAGGATAAATCCAACGCTATTCTCTAAGTCTACTCAAGGGCTTTTAAAAACACCCCCGATAAGCCAAAACTCGTCGATCCGGGGATGAGTTATGGGCATTTGAAATTTCGTGATTTTTAGATTTCCAAAAAGTGAGTAAAAAATTGAAAATTTTTTTTTTTTCGTCTTTCACCATATTTTTAGGTTCTAGGAGATCGAAGATTTTCTGCTGACTATGAATAACATCGAGTTTTTCCTTGAAATTCAAAAATTCGATATGAAAAAGCAAAAAAAAAACGAAAAATTGCACTTTTTCATTTTCTGAAATTTTGAGGGTTCACTAAAATCATTGTAACGTTCCTTCTCGAAGGAGATATGACTGTATTCAGTATTTGTATCTCTTTGTAATCGTTCAAGCTTCAAAATGCCGCTTGTTTTTCTCATTATCGTCAATTCCGAGCAAAATTAAGGACATTTGAAGTTTCGGTATTTTCAGGTTTTCCGGAAGCTCAAAAATTCGATACGGAAACGCGAATAAACAATACCTGCTTGTATATAATTACGTTCTTATCAGTGGAACGTCGACTAGTTAGTCAAGCCAGTATAGATTGGCCGATAATTAACCAATTTATCAAGTACCCTGACGAAGCCTCGAGTCAAATGATAATGGAGGAGCTTTCATCAGCAAGCCATAAAATCGAGAAAAGAAGCCCAATGTCTGTTACAAAATAATTATTCATTGCTATAAAAAAATATTTATACTCATTAAAAATATAATTTCAGCTCTTATCGTAGCTCTTGAATTTTCACTGAGCAAAAAAAAAAAACAAACGTTTCAGTTTCTTCGATTGCTTTTTGCGTTACAATGTACAATGTACTTCAAACGCAGTAAAAGTCAAAATTTGAATTTTTCACTTATTTGATCACTTTTTCAAAAAGTCTGAAAACATTGAAATTTAAAATGGCCATAACTCTGCTCCTATCCAACCGATTTAGGCTTCTCGGAAGAGTTTTTAGAACCCCTGTAGTAGACTTAATGAATGCGGTTAGATTTATCTCGCTATCATATTTTTTTTTTCTTTAACCGATCGGGCACTTTGAAAATTACCGAAAAATAATGGGAAAAATCGATTACGAAGAGAATGAGCACAGAGTGGAGTCGCAACTATTTCGGGAAACGACGTTATAGCGATTTTAGTTTTTTTTTTTTTTTTTTTTTTTTTTTTTTTTTTTTTTTTTTTTTTTTTTTTTTTTTTTTTTTTTTTTTTTTTTTTCAAGATCCTACATCAATGTAACTTTTTCCCACTAATCACGAATTTCGTCAAAAACGTTTTGTTCTTTCTCCAAAAAAATTAAACAACCAAATTTTCTTGATGTTATCAATATTGAAAAAATATAATTACCAAACAAAAAAAAAAAAAATAGTATACATGAGAAGAGTTTTATCGAGGAATAAAAAAATCACGGAAATTTTTATATAATTTCGTTTGCATTATTATTATTAAAGAATAATTATTCAAAATTATGAACTTTTACGTCAAATTCGTCATCATTTTCGGCAATAATTATCGTTTCGATGAGGAATCATTGTAATTTTTTTTTTTTTTTCTAACCAAATTAGTTGTAAGAAGTTGCGATTCGAGTGGAGAACCAACTCCGCGAGGTTTGGATTTCTCGAGGAGGGCGGCCAACTCTCGTCTCAAGGTGAGACCCTCGGGATACACACAACCTTCTAGATTCACGCTTTTATTTTTTTCATTTATTCACAGAGAAGCTCGTACAGTGTTACTCACACACAGTTGGAGAGTCAAGTGTGAGTCTCTCGCTGGACGTTTGAGAACCAAACAAGGGGAGATTTTTTTTCTCACTCTTATTCACGTTTTAATTCATGATTTTTTTTATATTTTTTTAATCTCAAATAACTCCTACATCCGTTTGCAAAGATTTTTCATAGTATGAATCGAAATTTTGTTGAAAAAAAAAAAAAATTATGTAAGAAGTAAATTGAATTTTTTCAAAATTGAATCTAAAAATATGTTTGAAATTAATTTTTGGTTTGGGAAAATTGTGAATTTTTCAATGAATGAAAAATTGATGTAATTTCTGACCTAGAGGATTCCAACTCGGATTATAGGAGATAAAGTGGAGAGGTCAAAGCAGGGAGATGGGGTATCACTCTCGTCGTCTGAGGACACTGAGAAAAGTGGCTGGATGAGAGCGAGAGAGCGAGAGAGAGAGAGAGAGAGAGAGAGAGAGAGGTGAGAGGGGTGCCTGAATGTCGTGACTCGTTGTTTTGGGGGGTTGAGGTAGGTCTGGTTCCAGACCGTCTATCAAGATTTTCTCTCTCTCTCTCTCTCTCTCTCTCTCTCTCTCTCTCTCTCTCTCTCTCTTTGACCACGTTATCGATCCTCTGTCTCTCTCTCTCTCTCTCTCTCTCTCGCATGTTTAACTTTCATCCACTCGAGTCTTGCCACTTTGCCTACATCACTTTCACCATAATCCCACGACTCTCTTTGATCTCGAAAAGAAAAATCCCACTCTATCGCTTCGATAAATAAAAAAAAAAAAAAAAAGCCCTACGAATGTGCTCTTGGATTCGTAAAATAAATTTAAAAAACTGAGATGAGACTATTACGAATTATTAAATATTTTAATAATAAAAAAAAAAAAAAAAAAAAATTCAGCAAAGTTCGAGTGATTTTATTAATTTCAATATTTAAGTATTTTTCTTTCGAACGATATAATTATTTGAAGAGATCGATGATTTCTGACAAAACGGGAAATTTGCCTCATTGGAAAATTTAATTCGGAAATTTGAAAAAATAATACATTTAAAGATTGAACTATATCGATGAAATAGATTAATAAAAGAAAAACGATTTTCCCTATTATTTGCATTATATTCGCGAGTCGATAAATCCGAGGTAAACACTTTTGGACGAAGTTTGACACAAACGAAAATAGAGATGTGATACGCAGTTGCGGATCTTGGCAACGGGAAATGCTCGCGAATATTTCATGAGAATTTTTGTCTCCAGAGCCTCGACGTTAACTCCACACTTTTCGTTATTTTCGATCGAGTTGAGAATTAAAAAATAAAAATACAAAATAAACCTCGATTAAAGATGAAAAAAAAAAAATAAATCTCGTTAAGATCCTTAAAGTTTTAAGCCGGTGTGAATTTTATGGGCGCCAAGACGAGACTCGTAACTCGACGCCAGACGACCCTGACCCAACAACCGAGCAAACGTCGTAAAAGGATAATTTATGTATTTGTGTGTGTGTGTGTGTACATATATATATATATATATGTTCGTAAACCATGAAACAACATCTTCTTAAGGGGAAACTCGAGCCACCCACGCCAACACGAGTCAATTGTAAACTTTACCCTCGGAGAAAATACAAATGACCAAAACTCGTAATAAAAACAATAATCTTCGATTTACCCGAGATTATTTGAAGCTCGAAAAATTAAAATTACCTGCGATGAGAATTTTTTTTTTAAATTCAATTCAATAGGATTTATAAAAAATTCTGCCTCCGCGATCTGAATACAGTTCTGACTCGACTTAAAAAAAAAAAACAAACAAAAAAACAGGTCAAGATTTTGAGAGCAATTTTGTCAAAATCATTTTTCAAATTCTGTCTTCTTTCGATATATTTAAATGTATCTTGGAGACGAAAAAAAAAAAGGTTTTTATTTTTAATCCTTCAGTGTGCGACGCTTTGAAAAAATATTTTTTTTTCGAATAAAAGTCGAGGAGGCTGATGAAATTTCGAAAAAGAGAGAACAAAACGTGGCGAGAAGATAAAAGATGAGAGGAAAAAAAAAAAATTGTCGCACATGTTATTCAGCGTTGTTTCGTTTCTTATCTTTTTCTTTTTTTCTCAATTTTTATGTTTTTCGGTCTTGAGAAGTTTTGCGAAAAATTAGGAGAAAGCTTGTCCACGAATTAAACGCCCGCATAGACTTGAGATTTTGGAAATATTTTGTCGATTTTTTATAATATTTTTCCTGACGAGATGAATTTTTTTTTTTTTCAATTCAGCATTAATTTTCTTCCAATTAAAAACGTCATTCACGATTAATTTTTTTTTCTCCTTTTATAAAATTATTCAATCGGTTGAAAAAGCCACGTACTTCTTTTCTTTTTTTTTTTTTTTTTGCATCGCAATGCGATTGGCAAACTCGCATATATACGTTCGCCAAGGTTTGAAACAGCTTCCGAATTTTTAATGATAAACATGACGTAACAACGTTAACGGCTCTCGAGAAACGTGAGTCACACTTCGGACTCTGTGATAAAATAAAGTCTCCGTACGTATTATTCGAGAAAACCCGTCCCCGTATGCTAAAAATTCATACGTAACAAACGTTTTTTATTTTTTTATTTTTTATTTTTTTTTCCACACGAACGTAACGATTTTTTTACTCCGGAGAGAACGCGGTAATTTTATGGTAAATTGCACGCGAGAAAAATACAAAAAAAAAAAAAAAACGACAGAGATATAATGAATGAAAAGAAAGTGTGCGTGAGAGAGAGAGAGAGAGAGAGAGAGACATAGAGGAAAAGTTCAGCGCGCCAGGAATTCGAAGCAAGGTTGATTTATCAAGTCCGCGATACTATTTTGAGGCGAGCTCGGGAGGACAATTCGCGAATGTGTAGTCAAGCCGTTAGTAATATATCTTTGAGTGTTTGTGAGAGCGTATGCGTGTGTGTGTGTGTGTGTCGCACCTTGACAGTGAACGAGAGGGGCGCGTTCCAATAAACACGATCCGCGCGATCTCTGCATAGTCTCACGCACTCGTCCAACAGTAAACGAAAAAATAGCAATAAAAAAAAAAAAAAATAAAATAAAAAAAAAAAAAAAAGGAACGCGACAAATTGCAGATGGAAACAAAAAATCGGTTGGGTTAAAAAGGTCAAAGCGATTACATGCACGTTATTGTTTTTTTGTCCCTTTGATTCGATGATTCGAACACGATTCTCGCGTCACTTCAAGTCACAAATTGAGTTCAATGAACTCGATGAAATTTCATTCCAGATACGAGCGTAACGCACCGATGGAGAAAAAAAAAAAAAATGTGCAAAAAAAAAGTAGGTCCACGATGCGATCTTCTGCAGAATTGATTTTTTGCTTTTGGAAAAGTTTCAGGGGTGTCCACTGAGTGTAAATTAAAGTTGGCAGGCCGCGGGGCATCCAGCTTCAGTCGTCAGCTTGGAAAATACGTTTTATCAAATATCTCGTGAACCGCGGCGTGCATCGTACGACAAAAACAGTTGAGGTCAATTTTGTGTAGATAATGAATTTCTCGACAACTTTTATTCAAAAATTTTTTCCTCTATAGTGCAAAGTTTTCGATTTATAGCGCGGCGAACTTTTCCAAACATTATCATTTTTACAGTTACATCAACCGTTTAGCAATAATCATGTTTGGAAAAATTCGTTGCGCTATAAAAAAAAAAAAAAAAAAAAAAAAAATCATGCACTATGCAGGAAAAAGTTTCGGATAAAAGTTGCAGAGAGTTTTATTGTCTACAAAAAAAGGTCTCGACTATTTTTGTCGTACGATCCACGGTTCACGAGATATTTGATAAAACGCGTGTTCTCCAAGATGGCAGCTGAAGCTCGAGCCCTGGCTTGAATTTATACTCAAGGGAACCTTTTCCAAAGTCAAAATCAATTCCGCAGAATATTGCAGAACGAATGGCTATGGACTCGTGAGCGCCGTATATAAAATAATATCCCATATGTTTGTGGGAAAATTTTGGGCTCGATGTTAGCCTCGTGTATTACAAAAATCAGAGCGCTGTAAAGGACATTTTTCGAAATTTTTGTACGAAAAAAAAAAAAAATGCACTCGATATCTCGAAATTTGCGGAAGCGACCGCCGGACATTTTTTTTTTTTTTTTAATTACAAAATGAAATAAAATTCGTAATTTTCGAGGATCGTTGACGAAAATCGGAGTAAAAGAAAAGGGGATGGCACAGGGGCTGCACAGTTACACATTTTTTTTTAAAACGTGATCTTTAGAAATTTTGATCACGCACTTTAAGAAGTTTAGCATGAAAATCGAGAAAATTTATTCTCTATGAGGAAGCAAAACAATATCGTAAATGGTGGAATTTATTTAGCACGAAAATTAGCTCGATAAAATTTTTTAATTTAAAAAAAAAAAAAAAAAAAGAAAAAAAGAAAAATCGTTTTTTCATTAATCAGGGAAGAAATTGAATATTTATGAATCGACTTACCTCTTGAGACTCGCGTGTTTGACTCCGTTGATTATTTTTCCTTTCCTGTCACTGCCAACCGTACTTGCCTCGCTGTCGATACTGTGAAGACTGTCGTCCTTGGTGACCCTCGATGACGTATGAAGAGTCGACTTTCTCGCTGCTGCTGTTGTCGTTGTCGTTGTCGTCGTCATACTCGCGTCAACGATACCGTTACCGTTGTGATGCTTGTTCGGGCTATCGTGACCAAGATCATTCGTCCGATAACGCGTGCTCTCGCCAATATCGTTCGCGATCATTGACGTTGGACTCGTAGCACCGATCGCGAACGTAGCCTGCGTCGTCGCTGTCATATTTCGCGAATTTGTAATTCCGTCGATTACGTTACGCCTCGGTGTCGAATTTCTCGTTATTTGCTGCTGCTGCTGATGATGATGATCGTTTCGATTCGTACGATTGTAATTCTGCGATTGCTCGCCCGGTGGCGGTTTGTTCCCCGTGGGTAACATGTACGACAACATTTTGCCAATTACTTTTGTCTGTAAGACAAAAAAAAAAAAAAAAAAAAAAAAAAAGAATAGGGAAACCAAACACCATAGATGGAATATGAATGAATAAAATTTGTATGAAGTATTGAATTGAAATTTATCGACAATTAATTGAATTTTTTTTTTTTCTTAAATTAATTCACAATTTTTCCAGTCTAATTTAAAGCTGTGTTATTTAATTTAATTTAATTCAAGTTATTCAAAGTCCGGCCGAGTTTTTTTGCTGAACTTATCTTGACAACGCACAGCTCGGAGATACGTTTGAATTATCGCGTATCGTTTAATGGCAGTGATTGGCGATTGGCGAATACTTAACGGGTTTTAATAATCCATCTTGGGATACTGGGAATGTATATTTTCTATGGCAAACATCTGCTTGACGTATGTAACTATATATGTACCTATCCCGTGGCTTCCTGGACCAAGTCCTAACTATAACGATATAGCACGTTAATTAAAATCGCTCGGTGGTCTCGATTCAGAGGCGTTCTAGAAGCGCATATGCATACATATAGTATATATATATATATATATATATATGAACTACGTATTATACTGTTATCCCCTAGAAAGGGAGAGAGAGAGAGAGAGAGATGAAGTTAAGCGTGTTTCCTCGCGGGAGCAACGATGCTGGAAGTCAGACCTATTATTAGCCTCGTAAACTCAGCTGTCTTCCGTCAAACGGATCGCTATTGAGTGACTATGGCTTTGCCTATTATATTATGGGACTGGACACCATTTCTCCAAACACACGAGTGTATAAATCCCTATATAGGTGGTTGAATTTCTTTTGCGCTTTTCTCTGTTTTCCTTCGATCGAGAATATTTTGTTAATTTTAATTTTTTTTTTTCTCAATGTGCAATGGGACTCTTGATCGTCATGCGGAGATCGTAAGAATATCGCGAGGTCACAGAGCTACCGATATTCCACGAGTAAAATGAGAATCTCATTCGATTTGGAAATTAATTAGTCGAGTGAAACGAGTTTGGAAGATCATTTGCTCGAAGCGATTGGTTTCCTATTAATGGATTGGGTGAATTCAAAATTACGAATAAAATTGATTTTTGAAAGTTCGGAACGAGTGTGGAGTTGTTCGTAAATTGAAAAAAAAAAAAAAAAAAAAACCACAAAAAAATAAAAACACGAGGAAAGATGAGAAGATTTATTCGTAATTTTTTAATTGATTTTTCTGTGTGAATAATAAAAAAATGTAAAATTTGATAAAAATTTTGAATTATCATCGATAATAATTTGTGACTATATTCCAGATTTTTTAACGAGCCAATCACAATAATTTGTCATCACGATCATTATTGATGGATTGAAAAAAAATTATTTTGCTTTTTCTCAAACATTTTTTTTTCTTACTAATATTCTCCTTGTATTTTATATTTGTATTATACCCAAAAAATACCATTAAGTTTCAACAGTTATACTCGCCGTACAGTCGTGTCCAAAATCTAATGTTAGTTTAAAAGAAAAATTGTAATTATCCTATTCAAAAGATAAAATCATGCAATGTAACATAGAAATTATCTACGTTTTATTCCAATTGCCGGAGATGTAAATTTCTGTTGTGCTTATTTTAATTTAAAAGAATTCGCAAATTTTGGAAATTCAATTAATCTATTTCTTTGTAATACGTTATTGAGCTGAAAAATTATTCAAATTGTGAAATTTATTGGAAAATAAATAACATAAAATTTTTTTCTTTTCTGATTCACGTTTCTTTTGGACACGACTGTACAATATAATTCTTTGCTGGCATGATCACGCGATATTGTTCGAAATGAGATCCACAGATCTATGGAGAACGTGCCTTGAGATTTAGACACGGGAGAGAGAGCTCGTTGAAGCGTGATGGGAGGGGGATTTGAAATTGTATCGAGAGAGCCTTATCGCCTGCATTAACTGTATACTATACATCGAAAGTCGAATGGATTCGATATCGTCGAACAAAGCGATAAAATATATGAGATGAACCGCGGTACGGCAATGTCATCGCTCAACAAACCGTAAAGATTTTTATCGAAATACATCATCGACTCACCGAGTCTCGAGAGCCAGGCAATTAAATCCAAATATTCACGATCATCATCGAAACTCAATAAATCACGAAAATAAAAACATCTATTTGTCACGTTCGAATTAATTTGTTTTTATAATAATTAAATTTATCCGCTCATTGCACCGAATGAAATAATCGCGATTAAAAAAAAAAAAAAAAAAAAAAAAAAAAAAAAAAAAAAAAAAAAAAAAAAAAAAAGTTTGCTTAATTTTTTTTTAATATTTCGAGACACATCGAGTTCACTTCCGGGTGATTTGTATTTCGTGAGAGGAGCGCCTTGCGAGAGAACGTTCGCCAGGAGAACGTCGAGACGCGACTGATGGTGCTCCCGCGTGGTTTGCCCTAGCACGACGCGCGCAAAACCGTCTCAAAGGTTATAAACCACAGGCAAGCTACACGTCCGGGGCCAAAGCTCTACTTACTTCCCTATATACATCGTTGTTCGCGGTACCTTTGAGCGTTATTTTATTTATTTATTTTTTTGACTATTTTTCAAGGGAATTTTTTCAGATAGTCCACCGCTATTTTTTTTTTCCAACTTCTCGAGTAATTTAAATTTTAGTATACTAATTTAGTATACTATAAATTGGAAATTGGCATGATTATTTGAAATTTTACGATTACACAATTATTTAATGGAGTTTAAAAAGTTTAAAAACGAAATTTCAATGAATAAACACTACAATAGATTGTCGACTCACTTAGTAACGAGAATGGAATATTTCGACCATGATACGTCCAGTCGCTGTCCCGGGGATCCAGCGTCGGTATCATCTGCAAAAAAAAAAAAAAAAAAAAAAAAAAAAAAAAAAAAAAACAAAGAAAAACTATAAATAAAAATAAAAAATGGAATAACGGGTTTGAAAAGGTCATAGGATGACAACATAGACATAGAGCCCGAGAGAGATCATTAGACCCGTTAATATGAAATCAGGCCGCGAGTACGACGAACTCTGTGACGAATTTTTGATGAATTTTTCAATTTTTTTTTTTTTTTTTCCTCTTGAAAGAGGAGTTTCAGTCAAAACGAGGCAAGTATAAGAGCTGCCTAATCCATCATCAGCGTACGAAAAAAAAGCCGGAAGAGCCGGTCTAGCTTGCTCTGGCATAGACTATGCCAACGCTCCCGTGACTGGTGTAGAAACTATTCTGCCTATGTACACAAAGAAAGAGAGGAAGAGAGAGAGAGAGAGAGAGAGAGAAAGAGTTCTAAAAAAGTCTATTACTCGAGAGCGAACGAGCTACCACGTTCTTATGTACACGTCTGGCCCCTGGGCGATGATTTTTTTGTTTTCCTTTTATTTTTTTTTCAATGAAAAAGATAGCAAGCCAAAGATGCAAGGAACGTCCAGTGTAAGAACATGATACACACACTGCGCAAGGTGATGTCATGTTCTTCGTTGAATGGCCACCTGAACTTTTTTTTTCCTTCACTTTTTATCGGGCACGCGTTTACACGTAGCTGTGCAAACGACACGTGAGAAACGACGAGAAGTTTGAAAAAGATGAGTGACTTCTCCTTTTGGTGAAACAGTAAAAAAAGTATACAGTCGAAAAAAAAAAAAAAAAAAACTTTCTACGGATCTACAGTCACGTGAAAAGAGTAATTTAAAAAATTCTGATTGCTTTGTCCTTAACCACATTCTACGTTGGTTTCATTTCATAACTTTTTTTTTTTTTCATTATTATGATTTTTTCTTTCAATCGAAATAAAAATTGTCCTTAGGACGTAGGAATAAACTAGGCAATTTATATTTAAATTTACAATTATTCCATCGTGTTTCTATGTCCACTATAAATTTATTAGATCGATCAAGGGAACTCGTTTGAGAAAACGTGTATTTTTTTTTTCTATATTTATTACTTTTTCGACATGACTGTGACAGAAAAATTAACAAAGATGAAAAAAAAGTGTGTCCAGAGCTAAAAGAAAACAAAAAAAGCCAATGAACGACGATGCAACTCGAATGAAAGGTCTCCTCTCTCGTCTCTCGAGTGGATCGGGGCATCTAAATTGATGAATTTGCATGGACCCTAAGCGTCCTCGGTTAGCCTGCACGACGCATATATACCGTCCCAGGAAATCGAGATGCGTCCCGCTGCGTTGCGCCATTGTAATCTTTTAATTCGACGCGTTTCGCCTTAAACTCTCTTTCAATGATTCGCATTCGCGAGATGCAACCGTTATACAGATTGTACTGATCTAATATTTCCTCATATCCATCAACTTTGGAATTTTATAATGCCAAAAAAACAATTTTTAAAAATGGCACACCTTTCCGAAAATCATTTTTTCTTTTTTATCATTTTCACATGAAATTACTCAAAGACGAATTGATTCAACTCTCCAGAGTTTTAATATTTTGAAATTACGAAAGTTTAAAAATGTTTTAACTCGTAAAAAAATGCACTCTGTGAAAATGCACTCCAGTGAACAATATAAAAATGTTCAGAGGTAAAGAGTTTGATAATTTGGGAAAATTTTTTCCATATGCATATAAATAAATAAATATGCCATAAAAAATTCATTACCGATTGGAATAAATCGATGTCGATATCTCACAGTATGCATACTAAAGAAGAAGAAAAAGAAAATTGCAAGACGTAGCTCGAAGGGCTTTCGGGGGGTATCCGGTAGTGAGAGCGAGAAGACGACTTCCGGCTCGTGACTTCCGGCTAATAAATGTGCCCGCGCGTCCATCGACCACGGAATAAAATATGTGTGGTATACATGTTACCCCCGACCCATATACAGAGACAACAATGACGATTCGTCGTTGTTATTAGGCGCGTGGAGTGTCAGTGTTACGAGGAAATTGAGGAAAGAAATTGGACAGCAAGTGTTATATTGGCTCGCGAGGAGCCTTCTACAGGTAATTTTAGACTTCCTTCCGCGAGATATTTGTCCTGAGGGGCCACCGAATATTTTTCAACATACTGAGATACTGCCAGAATTATTAATAATTCTTTAACAACAATATTATAGAAAAACTGCCAAAGTCGATGGAAATACGTTATCTATAACGATTTTTTTTATCAATTATTTCAAAGTAAAGCTTCATCGCTCGATAAATTAATTATGTATATATTCATTAAAAAATTGTACGAAGATCGATTATTCTTTTCACTGGTTATTCGATTATACTGACGACTTCGAAAGAGCAACGTAATTCCTCTCCTCTCTATTTCACTTTACTCTTTACATTCTCGGTCGGTGGATAGAAACGAAGCTTCGAAAAACGTAGGAAGCGTGGAGTGTACTTTGAGAGATTCGAGAGTTCTGCACACACGCACATCAAAATGCCAATATCACTTGTTCTCGGTCGCAAAACGAGATATATATATATAACTCAAATGATGTATTTATAACTGGCACGTTTTAAGTCTCGCGAATCCCATATTACATAGCTTGCTGGCTATGGGAAAAGGTCGCGAGGATCGTAAAATCGACGAGAAAGAGAGCTATCTTCTCGAAATGCACGTGGGAGGTACTGAATGTACAATTAATTAATAATAATTCATTAGAAAGTACATCAATATTGATTTTTTTTTTTTAATTTATGATCGATTCCCTAACTTTTTTTAAACGCTCATTCATTAATTCATTAATTTGTGAACTTAAAAATTTTTCGTCCCAAGGTTCGTAAGCCTGTTCAATTTTCAAATGAATTTTTCTTCCCCCCTCCATTCAATATTATTTATATCTTTTATTTGCTCATTCGCGTCCATGCCGATTAGATGGCACAAAGACTCGAGAAGAAATTGCGAGTCACTCGGGAGTGATTCACGATTCTTTGATTCTAACGATATGAATTATTGTCATTGCTATTATTTTTTTTTGTATGTATATGTATATAGCGATATAATACAGTGTTTCTCTCGTTCCACATCTCGTGGATTCGTGTGGTTAACCGCGAAACAACGGTGATAACCGCGAGATCGCGACATCATCGAAGCTACGAGTGAGCAACGGGCGAATTCATCATCTCTTTCTCACCGATTCTCTCGCACGAAACAAATTCATGGATCAATTTGTGCGCAATGAATTCCGAGGCGATTTTCACTCATTATTTCTCTCTATCAATCGTCATTATGTGCTTTCGGGATCAATCGGAAACGCGATGTCCAAATTTCGTAGGACTTTGTTAAAAATAAAATAAAATTATGAAAATATTAGAAATTATAATATATCAATAATCGGGTGAAGCATGTGAAATTTATTCACGAATAAAACTTGTTTGAGAGTCGTTAAAAAAATGATATTCGAGCGAAGAAAACTGCGCTTTGCTCGTCATCCCTTGTGGGGGGGCTCGCAGGAAGTGTCAGTCCGGTGTAATAAGGATGAAGAAAGAGAAAAAGAAAAAAAAAAACACTGATGCTCTCGGAGTGTCCTGGGCATTAAGGTAACTGTATATCGTACAGTATATTGCAGCCACGGAGAACGGTAATGCGACTCTCTCTCGCGCTGCCACGTATACGAATCAAACAGTCCGGAGTACCGAAAAAAAAATTACTCTCATTTCGACCTAGGTAAAATGTACGGACTTTCTGCTTTTGGATACGAAAATTTTGGATTCATTGAAATAATGAATATTTCGCCTTGTAATTGATTGGATCCCGCAGGTGATCGATTTTGTAGTTGACATGTTGTACGGGCCTAGGCGAAATCAGGCTAGTACTGCTTATTAGGATTACCAGGATCAGAGAATAAACGAGATAGAGAGAGAGAGAGAGAGAGAGAGAGAGAGAGAGAGGGAGAAAAAAGGGAACTTATCCCCCGCAAACATGATCTTACTCAATGTAATTTTACGTAAATGATCACGTTTGAATAAATAAATAAAATAAATAAATCATTGTTTTAATTGAATAAAATTCATGAAGAATGATCTCGATAGAAGCAAAGTAGTATACGTGCCAATGAAATGTAATTAAACCGATATAATTATCATGTTCTCGATGCACTATAATGAACTTCCATGATTTTCTTACACGAAATATATTTCAGACGATCTAATTTCGGAGAAGAAAAAAAAAGGATCTCGGCCCCGGCATATCACGATGTATAGGATGAAAGTTATGGATGCTGGGAGCATTCACGTTGCAGCACACGGGAGTCTTCAATTCTCCTATCGAATACGAATG
>OY751316.1:12697787-12920208 GCA_963564615.1 Rhorus exstirpatorius
AAAAATCATGAAAGCTGAAAATAATGAAATTATACATTTTCATTACGTATTGTTTGTTTTTTTTTTTCCAATTGAAACGACAATTTGTTTTTTAAATGATATCGAACAAATTATTGATAATTGAAATATTTGCTTATTTTCATAGAATAATTTTTTTTCTACGGCGAAAATATTTTTTATATTTAATACAATTATATTAAATATTTAATATTAATTGTATTAATTTTTTGAGAGTAATTATGCGTTTTTGAAAAATTACACATTTTTGAGAGTACGTCTGACTTTTGGGCCTTCGAATTCTCGTGGAATGACCTATTTTGTACATGTACAGACAGACGAACGAACGATGATTTCTACTTTATGATTACGCACCCGGTAGTCTATACGCCGTTATACACGTTGCCATAACTAATCACTAATTATCTTTGCCGCTCCATTAATCACAAGCCTGAATTCTCCCTCCTTTCTCTGCCCTTCCCGTTCCTCATCGCATCGTTCCGTAACGAAAGTTTCAATTTCAAACGTTAGCTCGGTACGAACGCTGAAAAGTCTCCCGCAAGATACCTAATAAAACGTTAACCCTGATTTTCCGTTACACCTCTATATGCGCTAGCTCACATGCTCGTGACGTATATGCGAGTAACTTATATATATATATATATATATGTTTAACCGATATCCGTTGAAATCGATGGAAAATAGGTGCGGTGTTTAAAGAATGATTAAAAATACATTTTTCTTCTAATTTTCAATTTTACAAATAATAATTTTAATTTAAAAAAAAACCTGTGACTAAAACAATTGGTTGTAAAAACTTGTATGTTTTGTATTGTATTGAATAAATAAATGATACTGGCCCTAAGAAAAGCCGATAAGGTTTCCCTAATTGAATAAATGATTTCTCAATTTAACTAACGAGCTTCGATATGCATGTATTATTTTTCAACGGTGCATAAGTTTAACATTCAGCCTGTGAATTTATTATCCATGAATTTAATAGTAACCAATATTGGATTGAATACCCAAAGTCACGATAGTTGATTATGCATGCTATGGTAATGCATACAATACAGTCAATTAAAGTGCATAATAAGAGTGACGAAGATTGAATACTGCATGGCGGACGTAAAAAAAGGGAGAGAGATTCGTCGATTGAGAAGACAGTGGCAGTGGGGGATTAAGAACGTGCGTAGGTGGTCGTGTGTATAATATAAGAGACGTGGATGAAGAACCTGTAGGGATTCTGGCAGCAGCTGGATGACTGCCAGTGTGGGAAACGAGTCTATGTGTGCCGACGCTGTCTCTTGGCATTATGACCCGGAAGAAGAGTACACGGGAAAATCACCACACCGAGCAATATTCGTATACGTCTGTGTGCCAATTCTATATCATATTGCCCAACGCGACAATGTCCCTACGTATATAAGTTCATCATTTTTTTTTATTCATCATATGACTCAATATCCAGTTTATAAATCGGAAAATACGAAATTATTATTTTTTTAAATTAAAATAAGTTTAATTGAGTTAAGCTATTCAGTAAATCGAATAAAGTACTCAATTAAAAATCAAATTAATCAATTTTTTTCTTTGCATTACTACCCTATGGGGGGGCTAATACAACGCGGAGTAACAAATTTATGATAAGAACTCGATTAATTGGCCAGGACGTAAGTAGACAAAAAAAAGGTGACAAAAAAAAAGTAAAGGACAAATTATCGGTGTCGAATTAATCGTCCAACGATTCAGGGTCACGATGGGGTGTATTAGGTGCATGGCATGCATTATTCCTTGCCGCGCGGAAGTGGAAGGGTAGGTAGCGCGTATACCTCGGAGCTTTCCGGCAATAAAATCACGTCGAGGAGTTTACAACCCCTCGTCGTCCTCAGTGCAGCACCCCTCGTCGGCCCTCGTCGGGTCACGCGAGAAGCGAGTGCATCACGGATAAAAAAAAATTGTGCGAGCTGCAGGCACGCCAGATTGCGATTGTTAAATGTGTGTGTGTGTGTGTGTGTGTGTGTGTGTGTGCGTGTGCGCGTGTGTGTGTGTGTGAAAAAACGTTGCACTTGTGTGCACGAGTGCATATCTCTCTCAGGATAAACAGAGAGTCTCCGTTTCTCTCTGTGCAAAGCGAGGAGGCATTTGAACCACCACGCGATGCCTCCCGGGCATATTGCAACCCCAACGAGGTGAGTGTTTTTACCCCCAGCTTGACTCTCTGAGTCACGCATAGATTCGCACGAGTACACCTTGATGTATCGATTAAACATGCCAGGACAAAATAATTAACACTCTTCATTGAAATCATCGATGTCAAATAAATCAAATAGTTTTCGAATTTTTTCGAAATAGTTCGAAATAGTTTTCGAGTTGAGGAATTCCTGAATATTTGTATATTTACGCTTTTGCAGACTTCACGATAAAAAGTTGGCTATATTTCCAGGTCAATTAAGCTCGGTACGTTTTTTTGATAATTTTTTTTGTTCATTGGATACTTCAGACGAAAGGATTAACAATTAACAATTAACAATCATTCTATTGAAATAGCTGATTAATCAAAATATTTATCGATATCCTTTTTGGATTACTATCATTTTTTTAAATGATTAAACAATGTTTTATTGGTTTTTTTTTTTCTTCAATTTTTCTAATCGCCAATATATCTTCAAAAGACTCGACGATCGAAACTTGGAAGAGCTAATTGCATTTAGCATCAGATCACTCGCGGTTAAGTATGCAGACGAGCCATTTTAACGTGGTATATTAATAAAGCGAGGCGCGAAAGAGAAGCAGGGAGATGTATAACGGAAGACTCTACAGATATAGTATTATGTATGGGAACTGGGTGTGTGCAACAAAATTCGCTCGCTCCAACGTGGTGGAATTTGGAATGCGGATACGACTGTGGTGGCGCTATGGTATACATATGTTAAAAGTACACTTTCGTATAGTATTGCAGCAGCGCTCGTGTGAGTATAAATTTCGGAGAGTTCAATTGGTGAGAATTAAACGGGTTAAGTGCAACACTGCACTTGCGCATCTCTCTTTTAATTCGATAAATTTGTACTTTATCTACCGACAGCGATAGGTACGCGGTCGGCGTGCGGCTCTGGCGATCACCGAAGTTAAGCAGCATTGGTCGAGGCCAATACCTGGAGCGGTGACCGCTTAGCCGCGCGCTGGCTGGCGCATCGAATCGCTGAGCGGGAGGCCATCTTGCCAGAGTCTGGGCGCCCGCCTAGGTAGCACGAACTCTGACAAGAGGGCCGACTGTATCGGCACAGGTTTTCCGCAGTTTCCCTGTGCCCTCGTCCGAATGCGATACAGAAGGGGATAGGAAAGAGTGGCTGCGGACAACACTCTGGGGGAGGGATCTCACGGAATAAAAGGAATAAAATAGGGACAGCTTAAAGGGGAAGGACCCCGAAAGCAATGGAACAATATATTTGAAAAAAAAAAATTGTACTTTATCTGTGCGCATGAAAAAATCCGTAGATCGATGATACAGCAATGCCCCGCATTATACAAAATATTGTGTCATTTTTCTTAGCGATCATTAAGTTTATAATAAAATAATGGAATAAAACTTAGATGAATTAAAATTCATTGATAAAACAATTTTTTTTACATTTAAACTTTTGATAAGAAAAAAAACTAATCTGCACATAAATTCGCGAGAAATTATGATTTTTTTTTTAAATGTCAACGTTGCTAAGTAAAAAAAGCCCTCCGTCCCACGAGACACTATGCACTCTCGACTCGCTCGAAGAATTTATGTTTTATTTCGAGAATAAGATAGAGACAAATGATCCCTCGCGGGTCTGTGAATCGTTCTCCGTTGTCACGGTGGATTTTTATCTCGAGGTACGCAATACGGGGGGGATCGCAAAGCTCTTTTGCGCCCGGAATTTCGATTTGCGACGATAGGTATATAAAAGCATATGGCAAAAATTCAAAATTTCAGGCATTTGCCAATGACTGTGTACAACATTAAAAACTTATTGCGTTATTACGAGCTTCGCGAGGTGAAATAAGCTGCGTTTACGTTGGATATTTTTGTGCATCGCAATTTTCGCGAATATTTAACGACGTCAGCAAACGCTTTTATAAATCCCCCTCGTGTATACGTATCTACAAACGTAAACGCGCGAATACGAAAAATAGTTTAAAGACCAGTTGGGAAGACCTATGAGCCAGTGGGTTAGGTCAGTTGCTTGAATTAGAACGTTTTCTGTGTTTGCCCGAGAGCTCTGCTGGCTAGCCTTCTGAATACTTTTATTTGAATACATTTTTAATAATAAATTAAGAATTTTACGAATTAAACGTTTCCGCATATTCGTTCCAATTTATAAATTGAGCATCGATATATTTTTTTCACCAACCATTTCGTCATTTATTTACTTTTTTTCTCGCTCCAAATTCCTCTCGCCGAATTTGATTATAGCACACGTTATTGCTGATGGCATTTCTCAACTGTGTTAATACCCGATGAGCTAATCGTAATAAATCTGGAGTATATATATATATTCGTCAACGGCATCTGCGTTTTCCCCTCGAATAAGCGTCAGCTCCAAGCACACATGTTGCGTGTCGGTTTATTTCGGATCTGACCAAATCTCATTCAATCTTAATATGGAAATTTCGTCAGGGCACGAAGAGACTAGAATTTTTATTCTTTCTTGTAGATTTTTTCTAGATTTTTTTTTTAAATATAAATTAGTAAATAAAAAATAAATAATTAATAATTATTTTCACGGCTATGAAGAAGAAGAAATATATCTCTCGTATTATGAAGAGTTTATGCTCTCTCAAAAATCTTTGAGCACCAAGTACACTCTAATAGCGCTGCAGCAGGACTATTGACTTTTTCGCGTATATGTAATATGTAATATGTGTGTGTGTGTGTGTGTGTGAGAGAGAGACAGAGAGAGAGAGAGAGAGAGAGAAAAAGAGGGCTTTTCTGGCGGAGCAATGCAATTACGAGAGACAAACGTTCGATTCTCTGTTGTGAGAGAGGGGCTAGAGGATTTCTATCCCCCTCTCTTTCTCGTGGTTTCATCTCACGGGACTTTCTCGCGTTTTTTATGTTTCACTATCGTATTTCGCTCGTCGACCATTATCGTATATATATTTATATAAATTATATAAAGAAAAGAATAGCCACTTTGAGAGCCATGCTTAAATATATATATATGTTTTTACGTCAAGAATTTTAAGAAATTTTTAATTTTCCATATTCGCCAAACACTTGCAAGATCAGGATTTTTTTAAAATTTATTCCTTTCCAAATTTTGTCATTCGTTTTGTCAATAAAAGACCACGGCGATATCTTCAAAATTATTTGAGATAACAGGGAAGATTTTACGGATAATGCGACAGGATGGGCCAGGTCCGCATTGAATTTTCATTCACCACACACTTACAACTCAACACCGAAGGCTTATGAATAGTGCATACAATAGATGCATATAGCGGAGTGGATAATGCAAACATATATAGGTACACGTGATCGAGAGAACGTGAAGGGGTTGGGTCAAATCGTCTGGCTTTTGGTATTGTCGATTGCCCACTGGCCCGTGATGACGCGAGATTATATCGTTCTTTATTATCTCTGCGCCACGACTTGATTCTCTTTCACATTTTCATCGTTCGCTGTACAACCCCATGGTAACTTTTATACACCGCACACACATGTGAATTGTTCGAGCACGTCAGGGATTTAATTCTGACAAAGGTGGGCAGGTGGAGAGGCCACTCCTTTCAGTAGACTCTAGCATATATATATAGATATATTTAATATGGGTTATTTTCACGTCATCACGAATCAATTATTCTTTTTATCAATGAGTTTGCTTATTATTTCTTTTTTTTTTCATTATTTCGTAACCTTTACGAAATAATTTGTTATTGCTTATAATTGTACGAATATTGAAATTTCACTTCGAGCCATATACGTGAAAAAATCTCGTGTATGTCCTCGGGTAAACATGGTTTCAGCAAGGTCGAGAGTGTCGAAGGACGGTATGATGGCATATGACGAGCAAGAAAATTACGCGAGGGGACACACACACGATGTACACCATCAGCGTTGGTAAGGGCTGACTAGGCTCGCCCGGGACGTTATAACGAGGAAAGTTAAAGGGAAAAGTTGCGCGAAGCATTAACGGGGTGTAGGGGTGTAAAATATGCGAGAGATTCCCTCAATATGGGCAACCGATCTCCCCTATGTGGAAAGAACAAAGGCGATAGGAGACGGAAGAGTTCGGGGTCACATGGCGAGCGTTGAAAAAAAAAAAAAAGAGAAAAAGTGTGGAAGGATGAGACCATTTGAGAATGGGGTTAAAAGACAAAAAACCACAAGTGCGCGTTGACTAGAACGTTATTCGACGTTCGCGTTGATGGGCCAACTCGATTCATCGATGTTGATCGCTCTAGGTGGACTCGGCCAGAGAGAGAGAGAGAGAGAGAGAGAGAGAGAGAGAGAGAGAGAGAGAGAGAGAGAGAGAGAGAGAGAGAGAGAGAGAGAGAGAGAGAGAGAGAGAGAGGCAACAGCAAAAGCGATGTTCGCATGCTATAATGATGAAGATGCTGGCTTCGGTTTTGCTTCGGAGTTTATACACGATTACACAGTTATTGATTGCTCGACAATGATCGGCAGTCTGCTCTGTGGCGAATCCCCATTGGATGGAAAGAGACTACGCTATGTCAATGGCTGGGCTCTTCCATTCCCCCGGTTAACATGACCACCACGCATCCCTGGCCGTGGAAAATCAATATAACGCAGGCGCAGAATCAAACTAACATAGCGAGAGAGAGAGAGAGGGGTTGGGGATTCTACGGAGTTTTAGCCAGCACTACGGTGACTCTGAAGAAGGGAATCTGGCCGGGTATAGACTTTACCCTCGTCAACCAACCGACCCCTCTTTTCTATATCGCGCTACAGTTCCTCATCCAATAAGGCATGTTTCAATGTGCCAAAATCATTCGAAGAGCGCACAATACCCAATTCCAAAATTACTCACCAAGAAAATGATGAACCGATTCGTTTCCCAATGCTTTCTTACATCTGCGATAATTTTAGATATATACACGGTAATGAGGAGGTGAAAGGGTTTTCTAGGGTATGGTATAAGTGATATTTGACTCTTCGGGTCAGCTACTGTACTCTATAAAACTTTCATTTATGTGGCCTAAATGCTAAAAGTCCAAAGGTCATATCCCACCGACGTTTTGGACGTTAGGATACGTGAGATACGCCCTTTTGACTAATAATAGTTGATAATAACACAGAAGTGTATCATCAATGGCTTGGGGCTCAGACCAAACAGTCTGGCTTGACGCGTATACAGTTATGTGAGTTACGCCCATTTGTTATAGATGTGTTTTATCCGAGACCGGGTCTCCTGCTCGTGTATCATGCGTCCACACTTTTGGGGTAGCCCCATTTTGCTCTGACTTGTGGCTTTATTGACACGCTTTGTCGAGAATCGGGAAAAGCCATCAGGAGGGCAAAAAGGACGACACTCCTAGAGGGAGCGTGCTGGAGTTTTTTTTTCAGATTTCTAATCATAACACACTCGTGCTTTTTTTACACTGGTTCAGTCGATTTTTCATCAGTACCAACGTTTAGGGCGTTTGACGATGATCGAAAAATGATTCGTGATGATTTATTAATCAATTTTTATTCCATTTAATTCCCAATTTTTTGTTCTCTCGACTACTTTCTCCTGTTTATTTCACCCTCAATACTTTTCCCAAATTCTACCGCGAAGCTCTGTCGTCGCAATTATTATACGTTTCGCTCTCCTGCATCCGACTCTTCGTAGTAGGCACCCGTGCTGAAATTTTTTAGGGATACCCTAAGTCCGACCATATCCCGATCGGGGTTGTCCATGGACTCCCCAAAACCGGTATCCCCATAGGAATCTATATGGTATCCGTCTCGTAATCGGATTGGTGGATGTGGCAAAATTTGTAAGTTATGGCGCCACTTTCTTTCAGGGTGTACCGATTGAATCCCAATCTCACGTTTGTTCTGAATCAGGATTTGTTGAGAGATCCTCAAGACGAGTATACTCCGATGATTTAATGGGATGATCGAAGAATTTAAATTTGCGAAAAGCCCAGTCATATTCCGAATAAAGCTTGTTGACACATTATTCGATTGGCATAATAATAATAATAATAATAATAATAATAATGAGTAGTGGTGGTGGTGGTGGTAGTGGTAGTGGTAGCGGTAGTGGTCGTGTGTTCGTGTGGTCGTGGTGGTGGTGGTGGTGGTGGTGGTGGTGGTGGTGGTGGTGGTGGTGTAAATGCCATTATTGATATATTAATAATATATCAATAATGTCTATATATTAATTGTCATTACGTGTCATTTCATGATCGAGAACCTCCACCACCTTAACCACTTAGCAGTGTGGCGAAAATGACATTTTTGAGCCACTTTTGTGCATTTTTCATAGAAAAAACAAATTTTGATTTTTCATGCTCCCATCCCCTCAAACTGAAGTTTTGATAAAAAAAAAGACATCATCGCGAAAAGGGTGCTTTGTAGCTTAAGTGGAGGCCGCCGCTCATTGGACTTTTTAAATTATAACAGCCACTTAACGTCTGTGGCGAACTTTTTGGAAGGACAAATTTGAGACCATGGGGATTGTACTTCAAATAAAAAGAACCTTCGATGATCCAAAAGTTGTAAAGGATATTGCTGAACGGAAAGTAGTTTTGTGCGCGGAATTTAATTCATTATTAATTGTAAGGCTAGTTTCAAGCGCAATATATACTTTAAGTCACGATCGATAGACAATACCCCTGAATTTTTTCAGGTTCCGCCCGTCATGCGTGTGATTTTAATTATCAGCCGTTATTGTTAATTAACAAACAAATAAACAACGGAGTTCGTCCACTCAAAAGTTGAAACGCCATCGTATTTCAGGATCGAATGACAATACTCCTTAATTTTTTCAGATTTTTCTTGTCATGCGTGCGATTTTAATTATCAGCAGTAATTGTTAATTAACAAACAAATAAACAAGGGAGTCCATCCACTCGAAAGTTGAAACGCCATCGTGTTTCAGGATCGATAGACAATACTCTTGAATTTTTCCAGATTTTTCCCGTCATGTGTGCGATTTTAATTATCAGCAGCCATTGTTAATTAACAAACAAATCAACGAAGGAGGTCCACTCAAAAGTTGAAACGCGATCGTGTTCCAGGATCGATCGACAATACTCCTTAATTTTTTCAGATTTTTCCCGTCATGCGTATTCTTTTCTGAATTTTGGCTTCTCGCTACCGCTGCTAGCTTCAGCCTCATGTATAGTGTACCCCCCAAAAAACACCATAAATGGTGTACAAAAAGTTGAGACAAGTACATTTCCTTGCATCGTTTTATTTTTCCTTATAAAAATATGTCAAACATAAATAGTTGTAAAATAAATCCTCACAAAAAGTTCTTAAATAAATTGAAATCATCCAACTCACAGTTGCCAAGTACATCCAGCATTTTTATTGTTAACATTGTTTATTAACCATTTATAAGTAGGTCACAACGCCCGAAAACGTCTTGAAACGGGACTTAGGGACTTAATAATCTAAAAATTTATTGTTTGAAAAATTTTTATTGAAAAAAAATTCGGATTGAAAAAAAAAATTCGAACAAAATACTTGGCGAGTTATGTAAAATGACTGTACGGACTACCTGTTACGAACTCGCCAAGTACTTCGTTCGAATTTTTTTTTTCAATCCGAATTTTTTTTCAATAAAAATTTTTCAAACAATAAATTTTTAGATTTTGCGTTATGCGTTTTGCGTTTTGCGTTTGCGTTTTGCGTTATGCGTTATGCGTTTGCATTTTGCGTTATGCGTTATACCCCATGTATGCGTCCCCAATGGTGACCAAAAAAACAATCTTGGCCCATCCCTGGGACAAGGTTTTTTGCCAAGCATTGTAAATATACCACTGGCCCAAGCCAATCCCACTATCGCCCCAATGGTATTTAACAACAATTAGGTCTAACACGCAGGCCAAGGATTGAACCAAACTTGGCCCAATCGTTCATGCCAATGCGTGGACTTGACGCTTGGTTCAAAGCTTGTCCCATTTCCGGCTCTATCGTGTACGCCAACGGTTGGGCTAAGAGCTCTGACCAAAGCTCGGGCAATCCTTGGCCCGATCGTTCATGCCAATGCGTGGTTTTGACGTTTGGCCCAAAGCTTGTCCCATTTTACGCTCCATCGTGTACGCCAACGGTTGGACTAAGACCTTCGACCATAGCTCGGCCAATCCATGGCCCAATCGTTCATGCCAATGCGTGGATTTCACGCTTGGTCCAAAGCTTGTCCCATTTTAGGCTCTATCGTGTACGCCAACGGTTGGGCTAAGAGCTCCGACCATAGCTTGGCCAATCTTCGGCCCAATCGTTTATGCCAATGCGTGGACTTGACGATTGGTCCAAAACTTGTCCCATTTCACGCTCCACCGTGTACGCCAACGGTTGGGCTAAGAGCTCCGACCATGGCTCGGCCAATCTTTGGCCCAATCGTTCATGCCAATGCGTGGTTTTGACGCTTGGTCCAAAGCTCGTCCCATTTCAGGCTCCATCGTGTACGCCAACGGTTGGACTAAGACCTTCGACCATAGCTCGGCCAATCCATGGCCCAATCGTTCATACCAATGCGTGGATTTCACGCTTGGTCCAAAGCTTGTCCCATTTCAGGCTCCATCGTGTACGCCAATGGTTGGGCTAGGAGCTCCGACCATAGCTCGGCAAATCCTCGGGCCAATCGTTCATGCCAATGCGTAGACTTGACGCTTGGTCCAAAGCTTGTCCCATTTCAGGCTCTATTGTGTACGCCAACGGTTGGGCTAAGAGCTCCGACCATAGCTCGGCCAATCCTTGGCCCAATCGTTCATGCCAATGCGTAGACTTGACGCTTGGTCCAAAGCTTGTCCCATTTCAGGCTCTATTGTGTACGCCAACGGTTGGGCTAAGACCTCCGACCACAGCTCGGCCAATCCTTGGCCCAATCGTTCATGCCAATGCGTGGACTTGACGCTTGGTCCAAAGCTTGTCCCATTCCGGCTCCATCGTGTACGCCAACGGTTGGGCTAACAGCTCCGACCATAGCTCGGCCAATCCTTGGCACAATCGTTCATGCCAATGCGTAGACTTGACGCTTGGTCCAAAGCTTGTCCCATTTCAGGCTCCATCGTGTACGCCAATGGTTGGGCTAGGAGCTCCGACCATAGCTCGGCAAATCCTCGGGCCAATCGTACACACCAACAAGTGGCTTTGACACTTAGTCCTAACCTAGTGCTATTTAAGGCTGGATTTTATACACCAACGATTGGGCTAAAAGGTTCGACCATAGCTCGCTCAATGCTTGGCCCGAATGTACACGCCAACGAGTGGGTGTCGTCAACGAAGTCAAGTCAGACGTACATAAAAGCTCAGTTCCTATGCAGGGTGTGGAGACAAGTTTTTTTTTTTATGTAAACGGCCGCTGAAGGAGCGATGGTCGGGCTGTGACGTCACTCCTGATCGAGTATGCTATGGGTATAGAAATTATATTTACGGGATAATGAAACCGAAAATACCCAAATGAAACTCAAGCGGGGGCTCAAACTTTAAGTACAATAACTCTTGTACAATCATAAATGAGCGTCATAGCCGCATGGTATGTTGCTAGACTCGGCTGCGCGTAGTCGTCGGTTCGATCCCGGCAGAATGAGATTTTTTTTTTTTATAAATCGTGCAATACCTTAAATGCGAATCTGTTGTTTCAAAATTATTGCTCGAATGCATAACACGACACGCGAATATAATTATGCATCGATAATGATTTGTCTCGAAAATTATTTATCTCGAAAAATATTTCAATGACATTTTTAATTTGTAACTGATTCGGAAAAACATTTTATTTACACTTGTAATTTGTAATTGATTCGAAAAAAACATTTCAATTACATTTGTAATTTGTAACTGACTCGAAATAACATTTCAATTACATTTATCATTTGTAATTGATTCGAAAAAACATTTCAATTACATTTTAAATTTGTAATTGATTCGAAAAAATACATTTCATTGACATTTTAAATTTGTAACTGATTTGAAAAAACATTTCAATGACATTTTAATTTTGTAATTGATTTCACTTTCAATTACAAATTACAATCGTAATTTTTAATTTAAATATAATTAATTACAACTGTAATTGGATTCTGCCCAACACTGGTTCTCTGGCATGTTCAATACATTATATGAATTTCCTAAGTTCATAAATGGTCGATAGCTTAGTGGGTAGCGTGTTAGGTAGATAGGTCGGATAGGTACTGTAGGTAGGTAGGTCGCAGGTTCGAGTCCCCGTCAAGGAGAATAAAATATCGGGAAATCCGTGCCGGTTTTTTTTTTCTAGTGTAACCCTTGATCGCCTTTCTAACGACAAAATATGTGGATGGAACCATTTTTCAAGTGATATATTTCATTTTTGTGTATATTTTGCAATAAAAAAATCCCCACCGATTTTCCTCGTATGGGCCAGGCGCTTCCCAAGCGTTGGCCCATGCGTTTTCCAAACGTTGGACCGAGGATTGGCAAAACTTTCGGCCCATCATCGGCCCGGTGTTATCATTTCAAGCATTGGCCCATGCGTTTCCCAATCATAGGCCCAAGCGCTTCCCAAGAGTTGGCCCATGCGGTTCCCAAGCATAGGCCCAAGCGCTTCCCAAGCATTGGCCCATGCGTTTTCCAAGTGTTGGGCCGAGGATTGCCAAAACTATCGGCCCATCTTCGGGTCAGTGTTATCATTCCTAGCATTGGCCCATGCGTTTCCCATTCATAGGCCAAAGCGCTTCCCAAGAGTTGGCCCATGCGCTTCCCAAGCATAGGCCCAAGCATTGGCCCATGCGTTTTGCCCGTGCGTTTCCCAAGCATAGGCCCAAACGCTTCCCAAGAATTGGCCCATGCGTTTTCCAAGTGTTGGGCCGAGGATTGCCAAAACTATTGGCCCATCTTCGGGTCAGTGTTATCATTCCTAGCATTGCCCAAGCTTGGGTATGTTGTCTAGCCAACGCTCGGCGACATTTGGGCCAGACACGGGCGACGGCTGGGCCGATGGTACATGCACACATGGGACGTTTTGCGTTTTGTGTTTTGTTATGCGTGTTGCGTTTGTGTTTTGTTATGCGTTATGCGTTTGCGTATTGCGTTATGTGTTATGCGTTTTGCGTTTGCGTTTTGCGTTTTGCGTATGCGTTTTGCGTTATGCGTTTGCGTTTTGCGTTATGCGTTTGCGTTTTGCTTTATGCGTTTGCGTTTTGCGTTATGCGTTATGCGTTGCGTTTTTGCAATAAATTTTTAGATTTTGCGTTATGCGTTTTGCGTTTTGCGTTTTGCGTTATAAGTTATGCGTTTGCGTTTTGCGTTTCGCGTTTGCGTTCTGCGTTATGCGTTTGCGTTTTGCGTTATGCGTTTGCGTTTTGCTTTATGCGTTTTGCGTTATGCGTTATGCGTTGCGTTTTGCGTTATGCGTTTGCGTTTTGCGTTATGCGTTATAGGTTTGCGTTTTGCGTTATGCGTTATGCGTTTTGCGTTTGCGTTTTGCGTTATGCGTTTGGAGATCATGCGCGGATTAAAAATCGTTAGAAGAGCTCCGGCTTAACGATAACAAGCAATGCTCACGGAACCTTTTGTAGTCCTGATGATCCTGTCGAAGGTCGAATCATCTTACACCTATCCTAATGAGTCTGGTCAAGTATTAGCCTAGTAATACATCTCTCCTCCGGGTTCAGGTTGCTTGATCTCACATACGATCACAAAAAAAAAGCTGAGTCATATACTCTAAACCTTTTTTAATAACTATTCAATCAGTATTTAATTCGAAATACACTAATAACATAATCTCTCGATCGGCGATTAATTTGACGATTTTTCTTTATTGAGAAAAAAATGCTGAATCGTGGAAAAAAAATTTTTTCTATGGCTCAGATAATAATAAACAATTGCCTATAACCTGAATTGCGGAAGATAAATATTTATTCGGGATTTTATATATATGCCAGATTAAACCACATTTTGATCGGGTTTTGACTGGATACCATAATTGGAATCCAGTCAGAGGTCCCTTTCGGATTCCAATGTGCAAACGTTACATTCAGTCATGGGATCTGATCCGATGACCAGCTGGATCCCTATCGGAAAATAAGGATCCTTCTCAGAATCCACCTGGATCCCGACCGAAATTTCTGCACGGGCAAGTCCGATCTAGGCCTCGCAATTTTTCGGTAATGCGTCTAGACGTCCGAGCTCTGCTCGGAGAGCCTCGACTACTCGACCGTGGAATACGATTAAAAAACAACGGTCTCTTCTCGTCTCTCGTTATTATATACGACGAGACAACGAATTAAGGGGCTAACTCTCCAGTCTTTCGGAGCCATTTAGAAAATGCTCATAAAAAATGATAATAAAAATTGTTATACGTGAAAAAAAATTGGAAAATTGGAAAATTGCTCTTTCGAATTGGACTGCAAGTGTTCGCAACATCGATGCCCGCTCTGTTTCATTCCAAATTGTACAATCTCTCACTCTGCACGCACTTATTCATATCTCCTACGCTTTGTGAGAATCCTAGTCGTTCAATTAATCCCTATTTTTCATCATCTCCCCTTTTAATAAAATTAATGGCGACCCAAACGATTATACACAAAGCTCGAGAAATTTTCGTAACTCTCTGTCTCTTTTTTCCTCTTGCTCTCCCGGGTAGAAATTATAATACGGGCCTTTTCAGGGCGATATTGCGGTTGCCTGACTGCCCTATTCAGGCGCTAATAAGGCGATCGAATCACGCCCTGATGCGAATTGTAACGACTCCGGCACATAATGCCCTGATCAGGCAGCCTGATCAGGCCAGTAGTAAGCTTAACTATGATGCCCTGATCAGGCTAGCCGTAAGAGAACCCTAATCAGGGCTTCATAGTTATTTGACATAATATAGTTTATTATCGATAATTTATTAGCAATTAGGAATAATCGATGGACGAATTTAAAACTGCTGTACCATTATTTAAAAAAATACTGTAAATTTTGCAAAAAAAAAAAAAGTCATTCACCGGGATTCGAACCCGCTATCTTCGAATCGGCGAATTCAGAACTTTCGATCCCCAAATAATTATTTAAAAAAAAAATTAACGCTTTAAAGATTATTTATTATTATGAGTGTTTTCGGATTCGTAGACCGGACGTTTTTCCGTCGAAATTAATTTTGTACCTACCTGAGATTTTACCTGAGACCTACCTAACGACCTACCTAACGACTGACACGCTACCACTACGCTATTGATTTCTTATGATTATCTTGTATTTAAATAACATTAGTGTACGAGTTCTAAGTGACGTGCGTGCATATTGTGTGGTGCCGTGATTATCTTGATCACGCATCGTGTCGACCGTTTGGTCAAAATCGTAAAGTACACACTTAGATTTCTAATTATTTCATAATTTATATTGTTGGATTTAGATTATCAACGAATTGCGTGAATATTGTGATTCCCTGTCATACGTCGATTTCCAATGCATGTTTACACTTTTGCTAGGTTAGGTTTGGTCGCACCGTGAAATTATTTCTCACGCGACAATAATAAAATGCAACATGCGTTATAATTCCTAGTGAAAGCATTTTCGTATATCTTTTGATGCATAGCATTTTTTAATATTTTTTGACAAAATTTTTCCCATATGTGAATGCTGAGATATATGAGCTCAATGTGAAGCATTTAACATGTGATTCATACAGCGGCTTGTGCAAAATAGCATTCATTATGGAAACGAGTATTTCCTGATTTTTTTTTCCAGGTAAGTAATTATATCACTTTATGATTATTTAATTCAAATTCTCTTACGATATGAATTCTTTTATCGCTTGATTTTTTGGTTTCAGGTTATTGCTGCAGCTCGTAGCATCTTCAGCTTTTCGCCTTCCGGGACAAATTTTACTTTGACAGGGAGTATTTAATATTTATTCTTTCGATTCTTTTCTTGAAGTTTAAGATAATATTATTTACTAGTTTTTTCCCTCAGAGACAATTATTTACATGGTTTATTACATGGACAATTATTTAGATGGTTTTTCGTTTCAGGCGCCGCTTTGCCTCCGGAGGTAGCGAGGATCATCCGCGTCTCTCTGCAATGAATAAGTATAATTGCCATTTGGCTAATTTTATATCTTCTCTTCCAATCTTTTTTCATTTTCTCTATTGTTTTATCGAATCTTCCTTTCATTTTCCCTTATTTACTTCATAGGGGTTTTCGGCGAGGCTTCATCACCCCTATGTAATATCGCCGAAACCCCCCTACAGAGTAAATAAGGAAAAATGAAAGAAAGGTTCGATAAAACAATAGAGAAAATGAAAAAAGATTAGCAGAGAAGATAGAAAAGTAGCCAAATGGCAATTATACTTACTCGTTGCAGAGAGACGTAGATGATCCTCGCTACCTCCGGAGGCGAAGCGGCGCCTGAAACGAAAAACCATCTAAATAATTGTCCATGTAATAAACCATGTAAATAATAGTCCCTGAGGGAAAAAACTAGTAAATAATATTATCTTAAACCTTCAAGAAAAGAATCAAAAGAATAAATATTAAATACTCCCTGTCAAAGTAAAATTTGTCCCGGAAGGCGAAAAGCCAAAGACGCTACGAGCTGCAGCAATAACCTGAAACCAAAAAATCAAGCGATAAAAGAATTCATATTATAAGAGAATTTTGATTAAATAATCATAAAGTGATGTAATTACTTACCTGGAAAAAAAAAAATCAGGAAATACTTGTTTCCATAATGAATGCTATTTTGCACAAGCCGCTGTATGAATCACATGTTAAATGCCTCACATTTTGAGCTCATATATCTCAGTATTCACATATGGGAAAAATTTTGTCAAGAAATATTAAAAAATGGTATCATCAAAAGATATACGAAAATACTTTCACTAGGAAATATAACGCATGTTGCATTTTATTATTGTCGCGTGAGAAATAATTTCACGGTGCAACCAAACCTAACCTAGCAAAAGTATAAACATGTATTGGAAATTGACGTATGACAGTGAACCGCAATTCATTGATTATCTATATCCAATAATCCAAATTGTGAAATATTTTAAAAATCTAAATGTGCACTTAATTTACGATTTTGACCACTTTGTCTTTACTTCTAAATGTAAGGCTACCTCACATGTAATAAAGACTCGCAAAAAAAAAAATATTTCGTGTGTTCCAAATTTTCCTTTCCTAAAGTATCCGTCCAGAAATATTTGAGAATCAATAATTATCACAGATTCAATCAGAGATTTTTCACTCATCGAAAATAAATTGTTTAATTATTAATTAAAAAATGGGTTTTATAAGAACTACAAGCATTAAAATTATAAAATTCATGTGTGGAATATTTTGAAAGTGTGCACAGGACAGGATGGTGTAGAAAAAATAAAATAGTCATGTAATCAATTTACATAGTGCACTCCGGTTAACAATTACATTTTTCAAGATCCATATGAAAATTGTTATATGGGCTTGTGAGACTATTTTCCACACGGGATGAGCCTTTTTATTGCACCTCACATATATATATCGGATTTTATTAGGGTCAGCCCTAACAGCGCCTTTTTAGGGTTAGCTCGAGTGTCAGTTGCGTTAGGGCGAACCTTTATAGGGCCTCATCATGGCATGCCTGAGTAAGGCCTTATCTAGACGAGCGCGAGTGGGGCCTTGCTAGCATAAGCTACATAGGGCCTCGTTAGGTCGATAGCTGGTAGGGCCTTACCAGGGTACGCTCTAGTATGGCCTTATTAAGGTAAACCGGAACAGGGCATCACTAGGGTGAGCTCTAATATGGCCTTATTAAGGTAAGCCAGAGCAGGGCCTCACTAGGGTTTGCTCCACTACGGCCTTATTGAGGCAAGCCTGATAAGGGTCATATCAGTATTGCCTGAATAAGGTTGCCCGTTTTAACCCCTGATCACGGCCTGACCCTGATCAGGCACGCCATAACAAATTTCTACCCGGGCTCTGACGATTTTAATAAATGCCAGACGAAAACCGCAGGCGTATCTCATCGCGAAAGGCTGTTTTATATTTCGACTCGTATTAAAATGCATTCTCAACGAAATGTCAAAGTTTTTAAAGACGCACGAACATTCTCTTATAAGGGAGACGTTTTAATAAATATATACTTCGCGAAGGATGAGAAAAAAAAAGCATTTTGGGAGAAAATAATTGCCCAAGAGTTTGGAGTGACGAGCAATATGGGGAGGCACTTTTGATGAAAGCAGAGCGGGCAAAGATCGTCCCTGGGGAGGTCTCGTCGTCAGGGGAAAAAGCGCACGAAACCGTCAGTCAAGAAGCGCGAATGAGGGTGGACGTTGAATCGTCTCTGTTGCTCGTTGACGCTGCATTATCTGTCCTTTATCGTTACAACTGTATATATATCTGTATTTATAGGCTTGGTGGAGGGTGAAAGAGAGAGAGAGAGAGAGAGAGACGAGGAATCTCTCCGATCGAAAACGAGAGAGGGTGACGTATAGAACCGGGAATGTTGGGGATTCGTTGAAATTGGGAAGACCTTTGAGAGATTCGCTCGCCCACAGCGACCAGAATATTGACAAAAGGGACAAGAACAGAGAGTGGCGCACGTGGACCCTTTTGTTGTCAACCATTTTGTTACTCATTTTGAATATGAAAAGTTTGATAAATTTTCTTTTTCAATTCAATGAAAAATTACAAAAATATGAGATACGATGTAAATAAATTTTTATAAAATTTTTCGTTTCCATAAATATGAAAAGTAAATTTATAGTACTCCAAATGTACAAATTGTCCCTTTGATGTTAAATTCCCACTTGCTGTAAACGTTTCGCCACACACAATCGAGTCGACGATGCATCCTTGTAGCTCTCTCTCTCCCTCTGAGCAATGAGCAAACAAATTTGATACAAGAGACTCTCTTATGCAACGAGAATAAGAGCCCAAATATGTATAAAATCGTGGAAAAGCCTCGAGTGTAAATTTACTCGCATGACTAACACAACACACATAATAACCCCTGTACTCGCAATATCAAAATGGTCTACAATAACGATTGTCACTGTCGTTAAGAAGAAAAAATAAAATTTTAAATACTATAAAAAAGGTACTGTCGCATGCGTCATTTGTATATTATATGCATGCACATTTCCTACGCAGGTGGAAATATTTTATGAATAGCATAGCAAAAGATTTTTTTTACGTTAGATTCAATATAAATTTTATTACCATTTATTAACGTCGAATTGAATTAATTTTTTTTTCTGGATAATAACGCGTTTCTTTCATGTTTTTTTTTTAATTGAAAATTCTAAACTTCCGAGAAAATGGCTAGTAAATTAATGATCAGGGCAAAAAAAAACATCGATGTAAGGTCCTAAAATAAAAATTTCCAAATACAAAATTTATTCTACATTTGTCTCAAAAATGGATCGGCTGGCAAAAATCCTTATAATTTTCTTTTCACATCGAACTGAGACTCAAATCAATTGAGAGTGTCCTCATTCTATTAGTAACGATCAAAATGCCGCTTGGTTCATCGAGCTACGATTTTTTTTTCGATTTTTTACAAATTTTCAAACTAGGTTAATCGATTTTTGCCAATAGACGCCATGTATGGCTTCAAATTCATCGATTTTCAAAATTCTATGTTGGTTACTGAAAATCAAAAACTTTCGAGACGAATCAAACGGCATTCTCTAAGCCTACTTCTGGGCTTTTCAAAACACCCCGATAAGCCAAAATCTGACAATTTGGAGCAAAGTTGAGGACATTTGAAATTTTGGTATTTTCAGGTTTTCGAAAAAGTGGGCAAAAAATGGATAAATTTTTTTTTTTCGTCTCTCTTACTATTTTCAAGCTTTAGGCGATCGGAAAATCAAGCCTTTTCCCGAAATCCCAAGAATTCGATATGAAAATGAAAAAAAAAAAATTGACCATTTTTTCATTTCCCGAAATTTTATTGGGTTTAACTCAAATCGCTGTAACTCTTTCTTCTCAAAGGAGTTGAAACTCTATTCAATGCTAATTGTCTATGCAACCGTTTTAGCTTCAATATGGGATTTGGTTCATCAATGTACGATTTTTTTTTTATTTTTTAGGAATTTTTAAAGTCAGATAATCGATATTTGTCAATTTTTTTTCAACCCAAAATCACCGATCTTCAAAGTTCTCTTTTGGCTACAAATAATTAAGATTGCGGGATAAATCAAACGCGGCGTTATCCAAGCCTGCTCAATGCGATTTCAAAAACCCTCAATCGATTTCGGATCGGCCAAATAGGAGCAAAGTCATGGCCGTTTGAAATTTGCAAAAAAGTGGACGAGAAAAAGTGAGAAATTTTTTTTTTTCACCGTTCATCAAGTTTCTTCAAGCGAGGATACGTTCGGAAATTTTCCGCTCATTACGAATCATATATTGTATTGATTAATGATTCTCAAAAATTTAATGTAAAAACTCAAAAAAAAAAGATCCGAGCTAGAATAAATTTTCCATGATCCATATATATATATATGCATACATGGGTCAAAAATAAGGGTATAATCACGTGATATCTGCAGTGGCACAGTAACACGAATATACGATTTACCCCGTATATTATAGTGTGCCATATTTCCTATTGTACTTCACCTATCCCGCGAGTTGCCATTTATTTTCTCATTCGAAAATTTATTTGCGACAGCACGACACACAACATGCTCTGCTGGTAATTATCCGCACGGTATATATACGATCGTATTTACCAACACGCACGCACACTCGTGAAACAAATGTTTTTACATGAGAACAGGTCGACTTGGAATTTTCACAGTGGTGACATTGACTCGTCGCCACATAACGGAATTCACTGTTTACATCGACCTCGCGATCGTATGTATAGAGCAGAGAGGGGAATGGGATTCGAGGGAATCAGGACAATTTAGACGCAACGTCGAGTAAAAAAAAAAAAAAAACATCGTTCGCTAAAGAGATTTAAAAAAAACACGTTTACATTCTTATTGCGGTATTGAGTTCAACCCTCTCACGAGCTTAATTGGCCTGGAATTCCATTTATTCACGCATATCGAAGGCTAAACGTACCGCATAAATAGCACAAATTTTCGATTAAAATTGTGAAATCAATTAAAAACTATTCGTGATTAAAAGGAATCGAAAGAATTTAAAATTACGATGGTCAAACAGGAACTTGAAAAAAAAAATTTTTTAATTATGATTTTTTTCTCCGATTACTCGAGCTTTTTTTAAAAATACAGTCCGACCTCCGAATAAGAAACCCGGCAATAAGAAACCTTCCCCAGTTTCGCGCTCAAGCACTTCCCCCACTACGACCCGAGCTCCGAGCTCGAGAATTTTGTGCGCGAACCTCTGGTGAAGAAACCAGCCTGGGAGAGATTATTCGGGCAAAATAGAGTTAACATTGTAGTGTAAATTAATGTGTGCGTGCGTGCGTGAGTGTGCGTTTTTGCATGGGCGATGTAAACAAATCGGAACTCTTTCGAGAGTTTCTTATCGAGAGGATCGCATGGGGAAAAGAGTGAGAGAGACAGACAGAGGTAGTGAGTGCGGAGCGCGCGCCTGGTGGGGGTATCCGAATTCTAGGAAAAACTCTTCCCCTTGGGGGCTTTTGGTTTCTTATTGGGAGGTCGGACTGTAAATTTGAGTAAAGCTGACCCAATAATTTATGCTGTGCCACTTTTTCTCGTATTCCTACAATTCCCACTTTATTCAGGCTCTGTTCACTATCACGAGAACCATTTTTATCGCCAGCGTTTAGACCACGTAAGAAAATTATTCCTCGACGCGTGCATAATATACATATATATACATATATATATATATATATTGAAAGATCGAGTCTCTCTTTTTCTCTCTCATCGCGAAAGGGACTATATAAGTGTATAGTTCATATACACTCAACATCGTTTCGTTGATAGTGAAACTAAAGTGACGATGATTGGTCATGATGTAACATCGTCTATAGAGAGCAAGAGGGAGAAAGAGACCCTGGGTGCGAAAAAAAAATTCTACGACCGGAAGCTTAACGAAATTATATATACATATATATAGTTATAATTTCTCTCGTATTCATTCGGTTCTTGTGCTTTTGGGCCAGAGAGGACACTCGCGAATTGCCAATTGAAAAGTCTCGTGTATAATATCCTTTAATGTTTATTTACATGTTTTTTTTTCTTATCCATCTCGTTATTATTTCTCTTCTTTTTCTTCCTCGCAAAGGCTTCGTGAAAATTTTCGAGAAATATGATAATGATATTTCGAAAAAAAAAAAAAAAGAATATTATTTGTAGAGCAAACTCGAATCTACTTGGGACAATCTAGCCAAAAGTATCTATCAATGAGTCAAGCTTTCCAGTTTTTTTTTTTTTTTAATTTTTGGCAAGAGGTTTGAATCCTGTGGGATGAATTTTTATTTCTTTTTCAAGTGCTTTAATTGAATTTAATCAAATTAATACATGATAATTAGTGCAGATTTTTTAATGAAAAAAAATTAAATGAATACCACCTTGACAATTATACTCAACTGTACGATATAGGTAAATTTCAATATTTTAATATTTTTCTACGTTAATTTGCCATTGTGCTGAGCAACGAACAAATAACGTTCAAGAAAAAAGCTACGAAAAAACAATTTCAAAAGATTGCCTATGTTTTGGTTTTAAATTTATTTTTTTATTTTTCACTATTATTATTATTCGTCAGACGCAATATAATAACTTTGCAGGATTTATATATATATATGCATATATTTTTTCGTACTGCCCGGCGCAAAACGTTACGTAATCGAAGCGAGACTTTGGTTCATTACCGTTTCTATCAGCACTAACCACTGAGGTGTATATATACCGCTCGGGTACTATAGAGTTGGTATGGTTTGCCGTGTGCGACTCAATGTTGAAACGCGTAAATTTTCCACTTTAATCTATCAAAGCTCGATTGTTATATGATATCATTGCAACGAGGCTAATCTCAAGCCCTTTATCGTCGCGAATCGGTCGAATAAATTCGTAACTTCCGGTTAGTTTGACCACGGCGAAATGACGTGTGACAGATCAATTAGAAAGGAAAAAAAAAAAAATTCCAAAAAATAGACCAAATTTTTTCGTAATTTTTAGATTAATATTGTTATTATATATTTGTTGATGCTTAGTTATTATTATATCGTTATTATATTTCAGGAAACGAGTGCGTTTTTTTTTGGTTTCGTTTCCGTAGCTTCGAACGCCAGCGCATTATCGGGAGTTATAAATACAAATATAGAAAATGTGAATAAATGTCCTCTCTCTCTCTTTCTCATTTACATGGCTGCGAATTCTATCTCGCTGGATAAAAAAATCCTTGGTCGCTGACTTACGACTCTCGAGATAGATATCGCGCGTTCTCGATAGGCGAGTAATATTAGCCCTTGAGGAACTGATAATCTCTCGCGCGTGATTAACGTAAGAAAATACAAAAATTCCGTAATCCTTGACATCACGAGAATATATATATATATATATATATATACATCTTATAGATACGATCGAACGTTTTGAAAATCATTTGAAAGCCGAAAAGAATTTTAAAAAAATTCTCGTGTCATAAAAATATAGGCAATAAAGGAACGACAAAGAAAAGTACAAGTGATTCAGTTAATTCAAATGGAAATTATTCAATCGAGACTAAATAGATTGAAGCAATGGGGAACGTTTATTTCGTCAAGTTGCGATAATTATAGCGCCGTTAACGTAATTGAGAAATATCGTTTTCTTTGCAATCGCATTGTCATTATTATTGGTATTATTGATTACAAAAATAAATAATAGACTATTATTACGAATAAGTCATCAAATGATATTGAATAAAAGATGATAATAATAAATTAATAGTTTTGTTAATAATGATACTGATAGTAATTAAAAAAAGAAAAGAAAAATCTAACCTGGAAAAGTTCAAGTGCGTCGAACGCGCCGCTTTTGTAGCTCAAATGGTCTCGTGACGACGAACAGCTGATTGCGATCCAGGGAAACACACTACACTACCGCCCTCCTCGTTTTCGCAAGATTTTATTTTATTTTATTTTATTGTTTTTTTTTTTTTTTTTCGCTCGAGCGCAGCTGGACTCGGAGTGGCTGCTCGGCCTTTTCACCCACTTCGCGTGTTACAATTTCCGTACCCGAACACCAAAAATCGATGCTTCGCGTCACCGAACAATCCGTCCGCGCCTGTTTCACGAATCAATGGATTGTCCGGTCGAGTCGAATAAAAAATTTTTTTTTTTTTTTTTAATAATAATAATATTTTCGCATCTCAAACGCGGGAGTCTCGCGTGGTCGATAACGCCTGTGCGGCATTCGACTTGCGTGTGTCCTTTTCGACACCAAAAATTACCCTCTCGTTATTTACAAAGAGATCGTCGTGTTCAGTGAACTTCGGAGCTCGTCAGTGCAAGAAATTTGCCAAACAAAAAAAACGAGAGACCCCCGCATTTTTCATCGCTTCTACGCGTCGATATTTATGTATAAAGATTACAATTACACATTTCCCATCGATTTTACAAGATTTTTCGTACCTCCCTTTCTTTGGGATATTTTTATTTCGATCTGATACGGTTTTTTTTTTTTTTTTTTTTTTTTTTTCTGAAGGTTATGTCAATTTAATTCGAATTTCGTGCTGTCGTCACTTTACTTTTTAAATTTTTTCCCGAAAACACGCAATAGATTGGCGTTCGAGATTTGGTTAATCGTTTCTTTTTTTTTTTTTCACCCCGCGTCCATTTTGAACGTTTCTCCAGTCGAAAGGTCGTGAAACATCGAGTACCGCAACGGGAACCGTGAGAAAAAAAAAAAAAAACACCCTCTACTCGCCAAAGTATTATCTCACGAGATTTTCGGTCGGGGTTGTCACAGCTCGCCTGCTTGCTCGGTCAAAGATGCGGGCGCATCGAACTCATCCACAGGAGAGTCGCGACCACAGAGCACCGGACACCACACGGCCACAAACACACGAACGAGCACGCGACGAAGCCCGGAAACTTACTGTGCAGCGAAACTCGCTGTTAAAACCGCGGGCGTTCTCACTGAGGACACGGAGGAGAGTCACACGGCGATCTTCGTTGCCCCGTAATCTCCCCCTCGTCCATCTACTCACCCCCCCCCCCCCCCCCCCCCGCCTCCTCGCGGCAACTCGCGACAGTTGGAAAAAAAAAAAAATTGTACGCGATCGTCGTTCGCGTCCGCGTATAGAATGTCAAAATTTCGTTTTTCTTTTTCTTTTCGTTTATGCCCTACTGATCGTGAGTGAACGATAATAATCATAGATAATGTCCCGCGCCATTGTTGTCCAATTCGACGACAAAGCTGTATTATTGATGCACGAAATATAAAAAAAGTTTCCCGATCCCCTCTGACGCTATTCTTTTGTTATTGTACTCTGTTCGTTCTTCATTTACCTTTATAACCGAGTAATCACCCGAGGGACTGAGATCCATTTATGTATGTACACAAAACAAATATTTTCACACATATTTATACGTATTACCTCGCCGAACTTACCGCACGAGACGTGAACACGATACTGCGGCTTTCCACGACGAGACGAACGTTACTTCACACGGGCATTGTATATATACATGTAGCGTGGTAAACGACGCGCGCAGACGCACACCCGAGCCGCCTTATATCTGTTATTTCGCTAATCCGCGTATTTTTCTTACGTTTCATTCTCTATTTTTTATTTATTTTTTTCGAAATATTAAATCGTTGTCACTGATTGTTGCTATGCGCGATATGTCGAAAGTAAACGACCGATGAATATAAAAAGATCACCAAGAGTGGATCACGAGTTTTATACGATTGTTGGTTGAAAAATGTTTAACGGTTTTTTTTAAGGCGAATCTTCAATTTTCCTTATCGGCATAGCCACTCGAAAAAAATTAATCTGTACTTTTTTTGCTCGAACCTTTTGATATTTCTGCGAGTTGTCAAGTTTAATTTAAAGAAAATTAAATTGACAAATATTCTTTCACGTTGTTTTTTTACTTGAATAAACTAGACTTACCTACACATTTTCTCACTAGCTTTGTAGTACGAAACTTGTCCTAAAAATTTTCATCCGGAGAAAAAGTTCTAGTGATAAAATTTTAAATTGGAAAAATTTTATTCTTCGAAAATCCAAATTTGAGTAATGAAATGATGCATTTTGACTCTCCAGAAATTTTTTTAACGAATATTATTGTGAATCGCAGCATTCATGATTATCTTCTAACGCCAAATTATCTTTTTTATCTTCTTATCGTTTAATGTTATTCACGAAAAATTGGACAAATTTTTACACAAAGGGACAATAAATAATACCGACGATTATTACTATTTTTAAATTTAATTGTTAAAAAGATTTCAGATGGTTGGCACGAGTGTAAAAAACTAGGACGATTATCGATAAGTGTATAGAATTATCATTATTGTTATAATAGTTTTTGTTTTGACTAGCCCGCCGTCCGCCATGTTTGTTGTTCGGCGTCTCTCCTTCTTCCTTCTTTCGCGGGTAGTTCGTCAACGGGTACGGGTTATTCGGACGTGCGTTTTTCGTCGATGCTAATCGGGAAGCGGTATGTTTGACTAATTGTCGTACAATTATAAACTTTTTATATAAATTGATTATACGAGTCTCGTGTAGGCGTCAGACGCGAGTATCAGTGTGTAGACAAATTTTTTCATGCGAAAATAGAACATTCATCGTTACGAAGAGTTTGCATTTTACATACAAATTTTTATCGAAACGAACATTCTTTTTCGATTCCGGGAAAAAGCCAATCGATATAATAATCGATTACCGCGTCACTAATCCATATATAAATAATCAATTATCACTGAAAGCCGTTGTTGTTAAAACGAAAAATATTTGAAATTTATTCGTTAACCGCGATCTTTTGTTGAGACATGAGCAGACTCTCGAACCGTGAAATTCGCCATAGAGACAAAGTGTATAAAACGGCCGCCATTTAAAGTGTTTCGCAACGGTTTTTTCTTACTCTCGATCGGTGTCCTTTGACGAATCGGTTTTTTTTTTTCTTTTCTTTTACGAAAATATAAAAAACTTTTTCTTCGGACATTGAGAAGTCTTTCGAACACGACGTAAATGCGATTGACCACCAGAGACGAAAAAGTGGTAATACGGAAAAAAAAAAAAAAAAAAAAAAAAAAAAAAAAAAAAAACAATTGAAACAAAATGTGCCGTTGTGTTAATCGGATCGTGGTGCGACTTTCCAGACTTTTCTTTGCTCTCTCCAAGAGCTCGCACCATTATAACCGGGTTTTCTTTTTTTATTTTTTTTCTTCTTTTCTTTTACGAAAATATAAAAAACTTTTTCATCGGCCATTGAGAAGTCGTTCGAACACGACGGAAATGCGATTGACCACCAGAGACGAAAAAGTGGTAATACGAAAAAAAAAAAAAAAAAAAAAAATTGAAACAAAATGTGCCGTTGTGTTAATCGGATCGTGGCGCGACTTTCCAGACTTTTCTTTGCTCTCTCCAAGAGCTCGCACCGTTATAACTTTTTTTTTTTTTTTTTTTTTTTCGTGAAATCGGGGAAGTGATGAAAACAAGTGCAAATTTCAATAACGTTTGAACCGTAAATGCGGTTATGTTATATTAAAATACAAATGCCGATTCTACGACAGTTAGATCATCATCGTAATATTTATAATAATAATAATAATAATTTTATATATTTTACACGCGTTTGGCTTTCCAAATCGTCATCGTCCACTATGTGGAAAATTTTTCGAGACGGTTATTTCAATATTTTCATAATAATCGTAACGGGAATATGGCGTCGGAACGTTTTTTTTGCTCAAAACTTTGTCGTTGAAAATTCAAACGGAAAAAAAATCGAGTTTCGACTATCGCGAAGTAACGACACAATCAATTTTTGTTTTTTTTTTTTGTTTTCACAACGCGAGTTTTTAATAATGGAGAAAAAAAAGAAAAGCAAAACGGAAATATTCGGGAAAAACTTTGACGAAAATCTTCTCACTGTTCGTCTTTGTCCGTGGCGCCGTGTTTGAGAATTCTCGTAAACTCAAGGTAATCGAACATCGAACCCTTTATCGGTGCCTCGCGATACATCTCATCGACATCGTCGTCTGTAAATCTGTGAAAAAAAGAAAAGAAAAAAAAAAAAAAAAACATGAGAGGAAATAACGGAATGGCAAAAAGTAAATATTCGTAATGTGACAAAATTGGAAATTTTAGAAAAATATCGGTAATTTAACAAATTTTTAATTTAGCAAAGAAAAAATGCGATTGGATGAATTTTAAAAATTAGAAAAATAGTTGCAATTAAATGATTTGTCGCATTTTGAAAATAATATTTAATCAAACGTCTTTCGAATGTAGAGAAATATTTCATGGTGTCCACGGAAAAAAAGCAAAAAAAAAATCCCTGACTTTCCGCTGAAAAAATATCCAACATTGCCTCGCTAAAATCTCAATAGAATCGAAGCTTATCGAACGAATCCGTCTGCGAGATTCTTGTACTTTTTCATTAAAAAATAGCTCACGCGAAAGGGCTGCGCTTAAAAAAAATTTTTTTACCATTGCCTCAACGACGTTGAAAATTTGAAAAAAGCTAGATTCAGGAATTTAAAAATTGAGATATCCTTAAGGAGGTTCTTAACCCAGAGAAAAACGGTAAGAATGATTCTAAAATTTGAGGGGAGGTTTGCGCTGGTACTAGGAATACACCGTAATTACTTCAGATTTTTTGACCGCACAGTTGAGGACAAAAAAAAAAACATTAAATATGCCGCTTATACGTGGGCTCTTATGGGAGAAGTATTCGAAGTTATGATTGGAGATTATTTTAGGAGTGAAAAAACGGTAACATTTCCCCGAAGAACCGCTTAAACGACAGAATATACCTTCATAGATATAATTTGCCCATAAAGAAAGTTTTTCACCGTTCCGATTGTGAAATATACTTGCAAACAGAATTGAGCGCGAGTAATGGCTTGGTGAAACAAATGCCGAACGCAACCTGCCCCGCACGTCACCCGCGCTGCGCCATCACGTTCCCCTTGCCGCACCAAATTGATGTTAAGAACCTCCTTAAATCCTTCGGTGGCTATGTTTTATATGACGAAACAAAAATTTTTGTCATATAAAACATAGCCACAGAAGAATTTAAGGATATCTCAATTTCTAAATTTCTGAAAATAGCTTTTTTTCCAAAATTTCAACGTCATTGACGCAGTAGTTGAAAATTTTTTCAGCCCAGCCCTTTTGCGTGAGCTATTTTTTTTAGCGAAAAAGTACAAGAACCTCGGAGAAGAGCGGAATATGAAAAAAAAAAAAAACCCTTTTTCAACCAGCCTAATATGTATATTAGGGTGTGTCAAAAATGAACTTTTTTTTTTCTTCCCTCCTACCACTCAAAAATTTAGGTTTCGCCATTAAAGAGGGCCTCGTTCAAGGAGGGCGCTGTAGCTTGAAGTTTAGAGGTCTCTCAGCGAGGATTTAGGTTTCCCATCGGATTAACACGTAAAAAAAAAATGTTTTTCGTTAAAAATGATGTCAGACAACCAAAAAATTGGCGATTTCTGTGTTTCTTGGCTTATTTTAAAGCATGACTCATCCCCCTAAACGATGATAAGTCGTTTTTTGACTTAACTTGTTCCAATTTTTTGTTTACGCCACTTTTCGGCCACAATAGTCACTTTTTCAAGCTTACAAAGTCCTCGAGATATCAATGACTCCAAAATGAATTGCTACAAGCATTGATTGTTGATTATTTATATTCAAATCAACAATAAATACTGGTAGTAATTTATTTTAGACTAATTGATACCTTGGAGGCTTTTTAAACTTGAAAAAGTGACTATAGTGGTCGAAAAGTGGCGTAAAAAAAATTCGAACAAGGTAAGTCGAAAAAGGACCAATCATCGTTTAGGGGATGAGTCATGTTTTCAAATAAGCCAAGAAACACAGTCATCACCAATTTTTTGGTTGCCGGACATAATTTTGAACGAAAAACCAATATTTTTTACGTGTTAATTAGATGGGAAGACGTTGAGCGACCTCTAAACTTCAAGCTACAGCGCCCTTCTTGAACGAGGACCTCTTTAATGTCAAAACCTAAAGTTTTGAGTGGTAGGAGCGAAGAAAAAAAAAAAAAAGTTCATTTTCGACACACTCTAATATATATATATTATAAAAAGATCTTGCCACTGCCGCCGTGTACAAGAATCAAGGCGCTCTCATAATATGGGCACCGCAAATTCGGGGGTGCATTTGGGGAGGAAGTTGTCGAATGTTCGAATGAAAAAAAATCGTTAGAAACGAGGAAAAAAGCATTTTTTTTATCACGTTGTTTTTTTTTTCTTATTAATTTGATATTTTATTTATCGATAATATCGAAAAAATAGTGATTTGTTGAAAATTTATTGAATTTTAATTAAACTTTGTCCCGTGTAATTTGTTATTTTAATTTTCGAAGAAAAAAAAAAAACGCTCCTAACGTTTTGAGATGGAATTTTTGATTTTCAAGAAAATATATCGATACAGGGTCCTATATGAAATTTCGAAGCTACAAAATTTTTTGAATTATTGGGAAAAATGAATGGGTTCACTGTAACTTTGCTTCCCAAAGGGGATTAAATTCTTTTCGGTGCTTATTCTCTTTGCAACCGTTTCAGCTTTAAAATGCCGCCTGGTTTATCGAGCTATGATTTTTTTTCTCGATTTTTTATAAATTTTCAAATTAGAACCATCGATTTTTCATAATTTCTCCATGCCATTCCCCTTTGGGCACAAATTTGTCGATTCTCAGTGCTCTTTTGGGTATACGAAAAATTAAGCTCTTGAGATCAATAAAACGCAGCTTTCCCCGAGTCTACTCCTGGGCTTTTAAAAACCACCCCGATAAGCCAAAATCCATCGTTCCGGAGCAAAGATGCGGGCATTTGAAATTTCGGTATTTTCATCAGGTTTTCAAAAAAAAAAAAAAAAAGGGAGCAAAAATTCGATAGAAAGACGTTAAAGAACGAATAAAATAATTATTTCAAGTCAACAAAAGAAAAATATTTCAAGTAAGGGATAGTGTCTCGATGCGGATGCGAATCAAAATTATTAAGAACAATCGCTGCTCCTCCCAGTTGACCGAAGAGTTTGAATTTTTGTAATTTTAAAATTATTCCCCTGACCAAATGAAAAATCCCGACATTTCCAGGTTTTCCCTGACCGTGGCCACCCTGTACATATTTCTTATTTAACTTTTAAAAATATTTCTAAATCGACGATGAAAGTTTTTTTTTTTTAGTGCGGGAATGTCGCGTTGAAATAAAAAGTAAAAAGTTACCGATCCACCATAGCGTTGAAAAGTTCTTTCTTAATTTAAAAAAATATTTCTAAGCCGACGACGAAAGTTTTTTTTGAGTGCGCGAATGTCTCGTCGAAATAAAAAGTGAAAAGTTACCGATCCCCCATAGTGGTGAGAAGTTCTCGCAGGCGTTCCTCGTTAATGTGTCCGGTGTTTTCTTCGTCGAAGCAACCAAAAGCATTTTTGATAACGTCCTCGGGATCAGTGCCCTGGAGCCTCTCGCCGAAGAGCGTCAGGAACATTGTGAAGTTTATGGGACCCGGAGCTTCGTTCATCATACCCTCGAGATACTCGTCCGTCGGATTCTTTCCTGTTACGAGTGAGTAATTTTCAATTTTATTATTCTTCCTGCAATGATACGAAATGGCAAGCTGAAAATTCGATTGAGCGATGTATTTAAATATTTTACCGTGAACTTGCGGATGTTACAGATTATTTTATATTTTATTCGTCGAAAGATCCAATCGTCAAGTTTCTTTGCCGAAAAAAATTTGAATATTCGATAGCCCTGAATTTCTAGCAAAAATGAATTTCTAGCTAAAATGCTCAGAAGCGAGCATTAGAATTTTAAGGAAATAATTTTGAAAAACTTTGATAAATTAACAAACAAAAATCAGGCGAAACCTGCGATATAGTCAATAGTTTATTGCGTTTTGAACACAATAAACTATCAATAGCTAAATATTTGCAAACAAATTCTTTTTTCATACTTTTGGGGGACAAATTCGTATCGAAAAAATTGAAATATTAGATGGCCCTGAATTTATAGCAAAAATGCTCAGAAGCGAGCGTTAAATTTTCAAGGAAATAGTTTTTTAAAACTTTTATAAATTAACAAACAAGAATTAAGCGAAACCTGCGATATAGCCAATAGTTTATTGCGTTTTTAATCCAATAAACTATCAATAGCTAAATATTTGCAAACAAATTATTTTTCCATACTTTTGGGGGACAATTCGTACCGAAAAAATTGAAATATTGGATAGCCCTGAATTTATAGCAAAAATGAATTTCTAGCTAAAATGCTCAGAAGCGAGCGTTAAATTTTTAAGGAAATAGTTTTGAAAAAATTTTATAAATTAACAAACAAAAATCAGGCGAAACCTGCGATATAGTCAATAGTTTATTGCGTTTTGAACACAATAAACTATCAATAGCTAAATATTTGCAAACAAATTCTTTTTTCATACTTTTGGGGGACAAATTCGTATCGAAAAAATTTAAATATTAGATGGCCCTGAATTTATAGCAAAAATGCTCAGAAGCGAGCGTTAAATTTTCAAGGAAATAGTTTTTAAAAACTTTTATAAATTAACAAACAAGAATTAAGCGAAACCTGCGATATAGCCAATAGTTTATTGCGTTTTTAACCCAATAAACTATCAATAGCTAAATATTTGCAAACAAATTATTTTTCCATACTTTTGGGGGACAATTCGTACCGAAAAAATTGAAATATTGGATAGCCCTGAATTTATAGCAAAAATGAATTTCTAGCTAAAATGCTCAAAAGCGAGCGTTAAATTTTTAAGGAAATAGTTTTGAAAAACTTTTATAAATTAACAAACAAAAATCAGGCGAAACCTGCGATATAGTCAATAGTTTATTGCGTTTTGAACACAATAAACTATCAATAGCTAAATATTTGCAAACAAATTATTTTTCCATACTTTTGGGGGACAATTCGTACCGAAAAAATTGAAATATTGGATAGCCCTGAATTTATAGCAAAAATGAATTTCTAGCTAAAATGCTCAAAAGCGAGCGTTAAATTTTTAAGGAAATAGTTTTGAAAAACTTTTATAAATTAACAAACAAAAATCAGGCGAAACCTGCGATATAGCCGATTGTTTAATGCGTTTTTAACACAATAAACTATCAATAGCTAAATATTTGCAAAAACAAATTATTTTTCCATACTTTTGGGGGACAAATTCGTACCGAAAAAATTGAATTATTAGATAGCCCTGAATTTATAGCAAAAATGCTTAGAAGCGAGCATTAGATTTTTAAGGAAATAATTTTGAAAAACTTTGATAAATTAACAAACAAAAATCAGGCGAAACCTGCGATATAGCCGATTGTTTAATGCGTTTTTAACACAATAAACTATCAATAGCTAAATATTTGCAAAAACAAATTATTTTTCCATACTTTTGGGGGACAAATTCGTACCTAGGGACGCGAGCATATCGTGCAAATCCTCCTTGTCGATGAATCCATCGTGATTGTGATCGATCATGTTGAATGCTTCCTTGAACTCTGCTATCTGAGCCTGATCAAACATGGCAAAGACATTGGATGTCGCTCGCTGCGCACGTTTCTTCGTGGTAGCGCGACGTCCGGCTGTTTTGCGAGAAGACATTTCTGCTTTTTTCTACCAAAAAAAAAAAAAAAAAAATTCACAATTTCTATTACATCCATCTCGCCGATGACTCATCGACTGATTTATTTTAAATTTTAACACGATAGAACTTGCAAGCTTTACGAAAATTCATTGCATCGCTGCAAAATCTTGTCTCACCATTTTTGAAAAAAAAATATGTCCACCTCACGAAAAATGAATCGATCGAATTAATCGCTGAAAGTTGCGCAAGAACGAACTTGGTCTTTTGTTAGTAGGCGGTCTAAATGAGTATCCCGACTCGGACAAGACCGAACAGTGAGGGAGAACGCTTCCGTTTATTTTCGTATAATCAACGCGCGGGGATGAGAATAAAAATTAGGATAAAAATAATACTGCCGGTTCAGGGCGTTAAACTCGTGCGAGGGGAACGCGCGTATTGGCCGTATCGCGTTTACAAACTTTCCTAGCACGTATGTACCAAACTTTTCGTTTCGTATGTACGTTTGTTCTGGCACACGTTCAAGAACTTTTATCGCGTCGTGAGGTTTAGCGATAGAGAATAAAAAAATGTTTACGTCGCCTCGGGGGAATTTTGAGTATGACGAGAGCTCACGGATAATGCCGATACGACGAATATTTCATAAAACTCCATAATCAGCATTCTTTCGAGCGAGAAAAAACAAAAAAAAAAAAATGCTGGCCGGAGACAACGAAAAGATACAAAAATAAATTTGGGGGGCTATTTAGCACCGTGCGAATCGTATTTTGCCATTCGGTGAGAAATTAAATTTGATTAGAACAGAAAGATTTATCCGAGGATTTGGTGCAAGATTGAAGAAAATTCTTGTCATTGTTTTGGATCAAAGAATATTTAAAATGAAAATATATTTATCGCGTCGACCTCAATTCTTAGAAGTAAAATTTGCATTATTCATTTAAAATTTCAGCCGTCCGTCATTTTGAAGTTTTAAGAATGAAAAAATTCATTACGCCAGTTTTTGCAAACATTAATAATTCTTCTGATGTAGATTTAGAGAGAATTTTTTATACTCGAAGCGAGCTCGATATGCTTGAATGAACATACCCATGTACGTGTGTCTAAGAACGGCGCGGCAAACAAACATAAAAATTCTCAAACTATACGGTTGCGATATCCCTTCATAAAAGAGTCTCAAGATTGACAAAATTGTTTGTGCAATTGAATGAAAAACAAAGCACCATTGATATCGTCAAATCCATAAATTTAATGAACGACGTATACAAAGATTTTTCGAGCACAAAAGCGTAGCAATGAAACAAAACAACAATGCGCGATGAAAATTTTCATAAACAATTCGACATATCTTTTATAAATGTTCGTCGATTATTTTCAAAAGAAAAAAGAAGCAACAAATTAATCGCAAATGTGAATTTTCTTGAAAACCATGAATTCCATTTGGACGACTGTCATATTCGTGAACGAGCTCTCATATTTCAAGCGTACGCTCTATATAAATTCGTCAAAAATTCATTTATTAAGATTAACGATAACGGGGTTGGGGAAAAATTTGTCTATCGTGCCGAAAAAAACGAAAGTTTCTTGGCTCGAAAAAGCGCGATATGACTTTAAAACTACGTTCGCTGTTGCGAGATCAATGGCCGTCCCCCCATTCGTCATCGTGCGTGAGAATATCTCGCTGTCAAAAACCGCTTTTCTTTTTTCTTTTCTCTCCACCGAGGATCGTTAAAGCCCCCGAATTAATAGCGCCTGTCGCACATCGAGTGTGAATTAAAATAAAATCGATAACGTTAAAACAATTGATGCGTACTTACTCGATCTTGGAGGACGACGAGAAATGCGTAAATATGCGATGGCTGAAACGTCGTACACGTCCAGAGTAGTGAATCAGACTCGCGTCACTGAATGCCCCCATTCACTACCACACCCCCCGGAGAAACGCTCGCGAGCTCCATCTAGCGGTAAAATAATAAAACAACATCGCAACGAGGCCATAAACGGATTTTTCTTTATATTATTCAGGCCATTGTCAGATTTCGATCTGCGAAAAAAAAAAGAAACCCTGCGAAAGACTCTCGCGTTGCTTTCCTTGAAACTTTAATCGCACACACGCTTCGCGGAAGGCAAAGTTGCGATTGAAAAAATCCTTTTTTCTCTTTTTATTACGAGGATTTTTGAGGACTGGGAGGTTTTGTTTGTTTGTTTGTCGCGTCGTTGTTTATCGAAGATCATTGAGCCAGGCAGAGAGCGCCAAATTCGTAATTTTATATAGCCCATAAATGGAATACGAGTGATGTCGTGCTATGCATGACCTTTTATGGACAGAGACCTCTCGATTTTATTGAACGAGAGATGTTTCGCAATGTTGATCCGCTGATGCGTCAAAAGTACAGCACACGAGATACATATAATTCTCATCCCCTCGTATATATATGCTCCAAAAGGCGATATTATAATGATTATGCTTTTTGTGGCTATTCAATGTTTTCGAAACATGTTTTAATGATTAAATTAAATTATTTTTAAATTATTCAATGAACGATAATCTTCATTATCATCAGCGGGTGAAAGGGAAAAAAACTAATTTGAAACAAAATATGATCGCTTTATTCTCTCACACTTATCAAGTCCAAAAGCGTTTCTAAAATTACAAATATATACGTACAACGTAATAATTAATTCTAGACACTCGGGAAAAATCGTATATACAGAAAATCATACAAACGATCACGAAGGATCGAAATGATCGATGAAAAGGTCGCGCAAAAAAAATATATATATAAAAAAAACTTTAAACATATAAAACAACGTCTCTCACAGTTTTTCAATAATTATGTACACGCTCGGATATAGTGCTCTCGTCGTCAAAGTCACGCTGATTATAAATACTCTCTAATTGGCATTCGTTGGTATTTTTTTTTAAATTTATTTTATTTTTTTCAATCACTTTCAACTATCGAACGGAAACGCCGTTTATGGTGATGCCATTTCTTGGCAATGGCTCAGCCTCGTAGTGACCGGATCTGCCATTGTAATTTCTTCTACCACCGCCGTGGTGGCTACCGTAGCTGTTTTTTGAGGGGGAAAAAAAAAAAAAAAAAATAAAATTATCATTTGCGAAAAGGAATCTTTCAAAATCTTGCAACTACGTTGCTATTTTTAATGCCAAATTTTTGGAATATATATGGGGCATTCCATGTCAATTCGCCGGGCCATTGACCTGACCCCTTCCGATTTTCATGTCCAATTTATTTTGGGTTCTGTTTGGCCCAAAATACGACCTCAAATTTTTGGAAATTTTTATTTAATTTTTAAGGGGTTGCACGAGCTCAAAAATCATAAAATTGTGAGAAAACATGAAGAGGGATCGTTTTTAAATTTATGATTTTTTTTTCACAGAAACTAGGACCCAAAACATAATTTTTCGTCCTAGTCCGAAAGTGGGCCGAGAACTAGCATTGTTGATTCTTTTTTTTTTCAAGAATATTTTATTTTATTTTGCGGACGAAAAACAAAAATAAATAGTTTTTTCTCGTGAAACTTGTTTTTTTTTCTTAGATTAAATGTAGATATAAAATAGTAACTTAGTAAAAAGCTTAGCTTCTTCGCTTCTTCCTTAGCTTCCCTAGCCCTTAAACCTTAGCTTCTTCGACAATTTTCGGGCCTCTTTCCTTATTTTCTCACCTGGTCTCGCCCCTTTCCATCTTCTCTCAATCCTCTCATATCCGCCTTTCCCCTCATCCAGGGGAGTGACAGACTGAAAGGAAAGAGGCCCGAAAATTGTCGAAGAAGCTCTACTTTTTACTAATTTACTATTTTATAGCTACTTTTAATCTAAGAAAAAAAAAAACAAGTTTCACAAGAAAAAAACTATTTGTTTTGTTTTTCGTCCGCAAAATAAAAAAAAAATATTCTTGAAAAAAAAAAATCAACAATGCTAGTTCTCGGCCCACTTTCGGACTGGGACGAAAAATTATGTTTTGGGTCCTAGTTTCTGTGAAAAAAAAAATCATAAATTTAAAAACGATCCCTCTTCATGTTTTCTCACAATTTTATGATTTTTGAGCTCGTGCAACCCCTTAAAAATTAAATAAAAATTTCCAAAAATTTGAGGTCGTATTTTGGGCCAAACAGAACCCAAAATAAATTGGACATCAAAATCGGAAGGGGTCAGGCCAATGGCCCGGCGAATTGACATGGAATGCCCCATATATGAATATATATATTTCTTTTTCGCTTACCCATATGCACTGCCACTGATACTGTACGGACTGTCGTACAAGCCATCCTCGGGCACATTTTCGTACATTCTGTTGTTGGTACCGTCGTTGAGACTCGCGTATGACATTACCGCGGCACTTTGATCCTCCTTTCTCTCCGCTGCCTGAACATTTTCCGTATTTTTCACGGGCGTTGCTTTACGCCTGTAAAGACGAATTTAAAAAAATATTAAGCACAAGTTTTTGGTACGCGCGCACGCAGACACGCAAAATTGGAGTAAAATAAAAGTAAAAGAAAAATTATGGAGCAATAAAAATATATCTTTGAAGCTCACAATCTGAGATAAACCAATCCGAGAATCATGAGAATAACGATTATTACACCTGCGGCAATTCCTACACTCGTTCCGACTCCTTGAGCCTCGGCGATCTCGTTCGTCATCACTTATAAGAAATGAAAATTAATTAAAAATAAATTCAATGGCACATTGTGTACCAAGGAGGTAAAATGGCACTTTTAAGACCTAGCTCCGTGGTGCGCACGATATTTTATACAACACTACAATATTTTCCGAGCTTTTGAGGCTTGCAAACGAGGAGTAAAAAAGCAATATACTTTCAAGTCCTTACTTTACACCTACAACGCTACCATGTTTTCCAAACTTTTAGGGCCTTTAGACGAGGATTAAAAAGCAGTACTTTTCAGTCCAAGACTTAAAAGTACTACATTACTCCTCGTCTACAGGCCCTATAAGAGCTCGGAAAACATGCAAGTGTTGTACTTACTCCTAACTATAGTATATGTACTACTTTACTCCTACAGCACTACACCATACTTTTCCGAGCTTTTAGGGCCTGTAGGCGAGGAGTAAAAAGCAGTACTTTTAAGTCCTAGGACTTAAAAGTCCTAGGACTTGAAAGTACTGCTTTACTCCTAGTTTACAGGTCCTAAAAGCTTGAAAAATATGGTAGTGTTGTATAAATAATAATATATGATCGGGAACAACTTGAAAAAAAAAAAGAAATTAATTTTCTCCTTTTTCACGAGATAACAATTCATTTTCAATCATAACGTACTCTTGCATTTGGGTTCATCGCCACTCCAAATCCCGTTGTCCATGCATTTTCTCAAAAAAGGACCTGTCCTCTCGTACTGCGGTAGACAATGATATTCGGCAGCACCCCCATAGAGCGTCGAGCCATTTATCACGATAACACGACCATTATCAATCGAGCTCGGATGCTTGCAGTCGAGAGCTTGAACGATCGAGTAAATAAAAAATTAATCCAAACGATTAAACTCGATCGTTTGAACGCGATATTATCGGGAGCAATGTATGAGCGCAAATAATGGGAATACCAAAGCATGCCGGGATCGTGCCACTCCAGGAACCATTACGCAGGCATATTCTCGTCTCGTTGCCCTCCATGTAAAAGCCACGCGGACAGCTGTAATGGGCCACACCTCCGATACTGTGGGTCGAAACTTGAGTCGATAGGGTGCCTACTTTTTCCGGCTCTTTGCATCTTATCTCTGAAATCAATAATTAATTAAATATATATTTTGATTGAATAAAATCGTTGCTCGATTAATAGATTCAAATCATTAGAATGACATACTATAATATAATACTCGCGGATTACAAAGTTCCGAGTTTCAATTACTCGTGTTTCAATTACCTTTGCAAACGGGCGTTTCGCTGCTCCATGTGCCATTCTCGAGGCAGAGCCTCCTGGCAAAACCGTCGAGCTCGAAATTACCGTCGCACTCGTAAATCGCCGCTGCACCGTAGTACGTGGCGTTCGAGGTTAGCGTGTAATGACCATGCTGGGTCTCATCGGGCTTACCACAATCGACAACTATCATAATAATTATCAAAATTTTACCGTTATAATAATAATAATCATCATTCTATTATTATTCGTTCGCTAACATAAAATTGACACAAGGACAAATATTTTACTCTTTATCTCTCGAGGGTAATTAATAAAAAAAAAAAAAATTCAAATAGAACGTTACATTTTTGTTTAAATTTTTTTTTTTTTTTCGTTTCGACACGATCGTTCATGACCTCTCTCGTCTCGTGTTTGAACGTTGGTATAATATTATCGTGATGAAATATCGTATATACTCAAAGAGTCTCGGACCTTGGAGTCAAGGCGGATATAATATGCGAGTATGCATGTGTATAATGTATGAAAGGCTCGTACGGAGTGACTTTTACTCACACACACACTGCGGTACTTGGCCGCTCCACTTTCCATTATCCTCGCACGTGGACAGTGGCTCGCCGATTACCTTGTAGCCTCTCTCGCACCTGTACTTGGCCAGCGCGCCGATCTTGTACGACGTTGCCCCGGTATTTGAATTTTCGGCCGTTCCCGTTCTCACCAGTGTCCTACCGTACATTCTGTCGTTTCCCGTTACCGATAATATTCCGTGATCGGCCAAAATCGGCTCCGTACAACGGATTTCTGAAAAAGAACGAAAATGTTTCGAGAAAAATGTGGCAATATAACCCCGCATATACTTGATCAAATTTCAACATAATTACACTTTTTTACACCTTAGTAATTTGCTAAATTTGTAACTATGTGACTAACTCGTTGAATTATAGTAACTTGATAACATTCCAAGTTAATAATTAACAACTTCCGGAGCAGGTTAACGAGTCACTTAATTTTATAAATGGAATTTTCCTTTACCTTCGCACTTGGGGGTAGCGTCGCTCCATTGACCATTGTCCAGACAATACCTTCTCTCAACTCCATTCAGCCTGTAATTTCTCGTACAACTGTACGTTATCTCACTCCCAAGATGATTCGTTCCATTAACGTAATCCACCGCACCGTTCAACATCGGCAGAACCTTGCCACAGTCGATGTCTGGATTGATTATAAAAATTTTCAACAAGCCTTTTATCGTTCTATGCCTATATACTCAAACTATTTCGTCGTTTCACAAAATACATATATATAGCTTCAAGTATTATACTTACACTCGCAACTTGGCACTTCACCGCTCCATTCACCGTCCTTTCCGCAAGAGTGCTTAGCCTCACCGTGAAGCAGATGTCCCGTCTCGCAATTGTACTCGATCGAGCTGTGAACGTTGAGATCGTAACCTACCACGTAACTTCCCGCAGGGACTTCCGGTTCCTCGCAAGTTATCACTGAAATTTTTAAATCTTTCTTTCCACAAAAGTTGTTGTATAATTTATTGAAAAAAAAAAAAAAAAAAATCATCCTTACGTTCGCAGGAGGGTGTCTCGTGACTCCATTTTCCCTCTCTCGTGCACTCCTGTTTCGACTCACCCACGAGCCAATAATCCTCCTGACAAATGTACTCAATGAGACTGGCTACCGTCGTGGTACCGTTTATCAGATTAACATTGCCAAATTCGATCTGCGCGGGAGCTCCGCAGTCGATGAATTTGCACTGCGGTGCTTTTCCCGACCAATCTCCGCCAACCTCGCACTTAATTACCTGTTGAATTTATTATTATTTTTTTACAATAAAAACAAATGCATATTTATAATATGCTTTTGTTGACTTGAAATATTTTGTCGGTTTTTATTTGACGCTTTCGTCTCGAATTCTTAGGATTCAGGAAAAAAATTCAACGTAATTCGTAATCAGCGGAAAATTTCCGATCGCCCATAGGGCCTCAAAATAGTAAGAAAGACGAAAAAAAAAAATTTCTCCATTTTTTGTCCACTTTCTCGAAAACCTAAAAATATCGAAATTTTAAATGCCCATAACTTTGCTCGAAATTGACGGATTTTCTTTCATCGGGAGTGTTTTGAAAAGCCCTTGAGTAGACTTGGAGAATGCCTTTCGATTCATCCCGAAATCTTGATTTTTCGTACCGAAAAAATCACTTTGAAAATTGACTTTGATAATTCGTAAAAAATTAAAAAATCAAAGTTTGACGAATCAAGTGCCACCTTGAAGCTAAAACGGTTTTGCGAGTTTAGTGAACCCATTCATTTTTCGCGAAAATTAAATATCATTTAGGACCCTGTATCAATTAATAATTTAATTAAAACTCATATGGTTTAAATAGATTTCGAATAAATAATTATTTTTCCGTTATAAGAAAAGAATTTTTCTCATCCTTTCTATATTCTTTAAATTCAAAAACGTTCGCGTCAACCCTCCTTCCCGTATACGCCACCGAAAATTCGAGGATTCTCGCTATTTTGACAACTCGATTTCGTCAGACGTAACATAGCTCATTCAATATCAATTATCACGAGAGGCTGTTCGTGACGTGCTTATTTTTTTTTTTTTTTTTTTGCGTAACATGCCAATCACGCACGAGAGTTTGCATGTGCGCAGATGGAGAAAAAAAAAACGTACTCCACACGTCGAGTCTAATTATATTCGCGTGTGCCAGTGCGGCAATGTGAATTGCAATTAACCTCCCCGGGTCATTCAACCCCGGAGCTTACAAAAAAAAAAAAACCACAAAATTATGATTTCGATGCGAATCGAGTGTACAACTTACGTTTTCACCGAAAAGAATAAATCCATTTTGACAGTTGTAAGTCGCTGTGGATCCGGCGCGTCTTCCCGTACTCCTTACAACGCCTCCGCTTATTTTCGGTGGTTCCGGACACCAGTCGACTAAATTTAAAAAAAAAAAATAATTATTATATATCCGCTTTATCGAACGACGAAAAAAAATAATTATTTTGACTGTCGGATGAGCGAGAAATTTTTCGTTTTTTCATGAATATGCTCGTAAACTCACAGAGACACTGTGGCTGATGACCACTCCAAATTCCACCGTCCCCGCATCTTCTTCTCGTATCACCCACCAGAGTATAATTGTCATTGCACGCATAATCGGCAAACGCACCGTGAGTAGTTCTCCGATCGACGAGAGTTATCACACCGTTAGGAAAATCTGGCAATGTCCCGCAATCGACGACTAGGGAGAGCAAAAAAAAAAAAAAAAAATTAGCACGAATAATTAGAGGAATGCTATGGTTTCAATTAATAAGAAAAAGTCGTTAATTATTGACGCATTTCTTTTTTTTTGTTTGTTTAATCAACGAGACATCGCAATGAACTTACATTTACAATTTGGTGCAACTCCACTCCAGAATCCCGTAGTCTCGCATACTCTTGTTTTTGAACCAACTAGCATGTAACCGTCCGGACAGACGTAATCGATGCTCGAACCGATAGTTTTTTTTTTACCGACTATCGTCGTATTCTCCGACTTTTCCGGGCTCCCGCATACCGAGGGTACTGAATATATTCAAATTTCACGATGCGACAATTAAGATTCGGTGAAAATTATATTTTATCATGATCGGGAAGAAGGGTTTTCTTTTTTTGTCTTTCTTTCTCACCGCTCTGACAAATCCAGTGCAGATAGTCGAGATTGCAACCAACGTCGTTCCATAGCCAGCCCCTACCACCGTCGAGAACAACGCAATTTTGCTCGCCGTTGTAATTATTCGGTTGGTCCTTACCCCACGATGGACGTTGAACAATTTCGCCTATGTTTTTTTTTTTTTTTTTTTTTTAATTTTTTTTATTAGAGGAAATGTAAGAAAAGTATTCACATTGTTATACTCATAACGTATAATGAGACAATGGCATAACGACGCTCTCGTCTCTCTCTCTCTCTCTCTCTCTCTCTCTCTCGTTTGTGCAGTATATCAATAGCAGGGCGCAGTTTAGCGGACGAACGAATACGACGAGCCATCGCGGCATACACTTCCGGTTCTCGCTTTTGCGACACACGCGAACACGGCTTTTACTTTCACGTTCCATTTAACGCAGAGGCTATTATTTTATTTAAAATAAAATTAAACTGTCAATTTCAACAATAAAATCTATGATTTTCGAACAATAAGGGTCATTAATTGTTGAGAATTTGATAATTAATTCGAAAAATGAACCTTGAAGATTTACAGAAATATTTTGTTTTGTTTATAAAACGCGCAGTCAACGATAATATCGAAAATTCATGAATAACCAATGAGTTACCGAGCCATACGACGAAAGTTTTGTAATTCGCGTTAAAAAATCCAACGAAAGACTCTGCGGGAGGAATTTTCACACGAGACTCGTTATGCATATACAATTATCGAATAATTGCCAGTCGCGCTGATCATCAGTTTATAGGGGGGGCATTCAACGAAACTTCATTCGTGAATTATAAAATGAATACAGCGATTTTTCGAATTTTATTTGATTAAAAAGAAAAGATAGAAGGAAAAATAATTTTTTTTTCTCGTAAAGTGGCTATATTTCTCGAACTATCGAGAGTCCCGTAATACAGCTTTGCGAAAAATGTGCTCTTTGATTTTTGGAATTTTTTTTTTTCGGGGACAAGAATGATTTTTTGATTGTTATGACGCTTCGAGGTTCGATGTGCCTTCTCGCAACGACCAGAATAATAAGAACCGAAAGGGACGGAGAGGCTTTCATTAACGCGTTGCACAACACACACGCTTTAGAGCTATATATACGAGTCGACCTCGTTCTCACAATTCGTTTTTATATACCGCGGGGCCTCTCAAACGGCATATCGCATCGCTCGACCAAACAGCGCAATTTTACATTGCGCGAGATTCAACGCTTACGCGGCCCCAAAATCGACTCGGTATATTTCATATAGAACTCGTTATTGAAACAAAAACAAAAATTCCTACCATCGACCCAACGCCAAGTCCTCGCTGTTATGACGGGCTCTTTCTGAGCTCCGATCCACACCAATTGTGTCTTTAGCCTGTCCTTTCGTCGCTCAAGATTTTTCAGTATAAACGTCGACGAAAGCCCCTGAAAAATAAAACAATTGTTTTTTTTTTTTTCCCCCCGAAGATAATGACAGAAAATATCGGAAAAAAAAGTAAAATTTATAAATAATTTGAATAAGTAAAAATTGACAGAGTTGATTTAAAAAACAAAACTATGTCTCGTATTTGAAAGATTTACGATTTCGCATTATAATAATGTTTTGGTATTGACGCGATAAAATTTGAACGATGAACATTTTTTTTTTTACATTGAAACTGTGAACCAAATCACCGCCACGTGAACGACAATGATTTCTCGCTTCTTGAAACGATCCACCCTTCGATATTACGAATTCGTAGCATGTCGAATTGAAAGCTGCGAGATCGGCATCGGCCGGTGTGCCAGCGTGGGCGCATCTGTCAATCGAGAATTCTGAAATAACGAAAAAACGATAGAAAAATATACGCTATAAAAATTGAGTTTAATCAAACGTTCGATGAAATTATACGCGATTTTTTTTTTAAACTGACCATCAGTCGCGAAAACTTCGACCTCGCAGAGACTCAGACTTCCCTCGACCCCGACCAATTGAAGAAAGACGTACTGACCGACGAGTGCTCTTGCACAGGCAAAAGTCTTTGTTATGCCTTCCTCTGTTAATCAAGCAAAAAAAATAATAATAATACTCGCAATTATTCCAAATAAATAATCAACATCACTCATGATAATTGAAAAAAAAAAAAAAAAATCATTAGTTGTGGGAAAAATTTATAAATATTTATATGATTTTCGAAGAATTACACTCGGATAAATATTATACCTATAGTCCCTGGGAACCAGGCACACAGTGGATTTCTCTGCAGCTCGGCGCTGCTATTGCCAACTCTAATTTCGATATCCTGAAGTGGCTGATGACCTGTCATTAGGCATCATTAAATTAATTTCAATTTCCCGAATAATAATAACAACAACAACAACAACAACGAAAATCAGATTAACGCACCACAGCATCCTCGGGTTGTAACACGAACAACCTTGACTGCATAAGGTTTTAGTAGATCGACCCTCCACCAGGGACTCGGCTCGCTCTGAGTCTCGGTGCAGCGTTTACCATCGTGCTCGGTACTGACATCGCCGTCATTACCGTGACCAGCGTCACCTCCCCTTACCGTGGTCGATTGATTTGCCGGTTTTCGAAAACCCACGTTCGTACCTGCCGAAGAAGAAAAACAAAACTATCGATCATTGAATATACATAAATTGATTTGAAACAAAAAATCTCCCGCTCACTTTCCTTCGACGTAAAACTTGTGTATAAGCAACCTTTCATATGACATTCTCATCTTACAGTAATATTACTTCACTCGGTTTTACGTTATGAGCCAGGTGTGAAAGTCGTTAATAACATATAAAACTTGGTGATCGCGTCCTCTTCGACTTATCTTTCGGGGGACCATATAGGAATTCTGAATCTTCGGATTTTAGCACGAATCCCTATTATTTATTTGACGGTTGATTATTTTTTTATCATCACATTTTTCATTATTCAACAATTATTTGTTTGACAAATTCCGCTTTTTACGATCCCAAGATAAATTCAAAGTTTGCAGGCAAACATAAATCTGTTTATTCGTTATATTTTCCTCATTTCACCTGGACCCTATCATTTGCGGTCTTCATTCCCGTGGCTTGTCATTCACCCCACCGCGACATTTGCGCCAAGTTAGGATATCTCGAGAGAAAGTTCGAAGCGCGAGAGCGTACACTCGAGCGAGAAAATCGAGAACAAATCGTGGCGAGAGGTCGCGAAAAATACATATCGTATTTCAAGAAATATTCTATAGTATACAAGATAGAAAAAAAAATCTTAATGGTAATGTTTTTTTTGGGACTCACCGCAAAATGGTAACTCTCCATGCCATTTTCCCTGATTGTTGCACTTTAGAATAGATTGTCTGTAATAAAATAAAAAATTCTCCAATAACATATTTTACTGATGAGACGGCAAAAATGGCGATTATTCGCTTGAATTAATAATTATTACAAGCATATTATCAATTCATAAATTTTTCGTTTCATCTTGAAATTTGACTGATAATCAATTAAATCGTCTAAAAAATGGTGCGAATTAATTAAAAACACAAATTCATTTCCCATCTCATTGAGCCAATGCTGACAATTTCTTTTGCCGCAAAACACTATAAAAAAAAAAATATTACGATACACCCCGTATCGAAAGTGCGTACCATATAGATTTGCCAATAAATACGACGTGAGTAATTTTTCCAAACGACAATCCTCCTTATGTCCGAGTGAAAGTGAAAGAGAAAAAAAAAACGGCTCCGTTGTGCAATAATTATTGAGAATCGTCGCGGTTACGAAGATTTTATATTATATACATTCGGATTGTTTCGGTCGATGAAACTCGACGAATGAAAACGCCTGGTCGTGCGTTTACGCGTAACGAGGAACTGCGTATGCCTTCGCGACCATGCGTGACCCTCCATAAAATATACGCGGGAGTACCACGTGGAGAAAAGTTGAAAAAACAAAAATCGAGTCAAAAACTTGTGTGCGCCAGTCACGTATTAAACAGCCCGTTATTAGAACGCGCTTCGAATTTTTCTTGCCACGCACACGACAAGAGCGATTTTTTTTCGTCTTCTCTGCACGCCGCAATAGCTTACGGTCTTTGCAGGGCCGAGCAAACGAGACACGTTCACGATCGTACTCCGGATTCTTCGTTGCATAGTATCCCATCAAGATTTAGTGCATGCTCGCGTTGAAATTTTACCAGCACTTTGTTATGCCCTCGATAATGTGTGTGTGTGTGTGTGTGTGTGTGACACGTGTCTCTCGGACTCGTTGGCTCGTTCGAATTGTTTTAACATTTTTCATTACTCGAATACCATGTTAGCAAAATTATTGAAAGAATGCAATCTATTCGATTTGCAGTAATTTTGAGAATATTTCGAAAAATGAATTGTCAATTAATCTCGAACATTGGACGTCATGCTACCCAATAATAACTCTACCATGAAATAACTATTATCATAAAGTTTTATCTCTATACAATTAATGATTTTAAAAGAATTACAATCAAACGGTGAATCATTGTACATTTCACTTCCGGCTTTCGTATTCTTATCGATAATATACGAGTACCAGCCATTGTATATATAGAGTAGATAAGTATCTAAAATATCGATCGAACGGTAGTTTGACTGTGGTATCGGTTTCACTGTTATCGAATGTAGTCCGCGAGCTCACAATCGCCAGATAACCGCGCACCTCTATGAGAGTCTGTATGATCCGTTGGGAGGCGAGGATAGGAGTTGAGAGTACTCGATGTATAAAATGATAAAACAATTTGAAATTTTTATCAGAGATATTTCAAAAGGTGCAACTTTTAACCGCCATGTTCGTGAATAAAATTCGAATTCCGTTCTTATTTTTTTATTTCATTTTTCAAATATTAAATTTGAAAATTTATCGAAATTCCATTACCTCGGTCGCTTTGTTACATTAAAAATCTCCCGATTATGCGAGAGAGAGAGAGAGAGAGAGCGCGAAAATTCAAGACTTGTGCATAACGAAAAATAACAATTTTCTTTCGATTCCGCATTAATTTCGCGATCGGTTCATCATCATGTACAGAGTTACGAAACAGAATATAGAAACATAGAAAATAGCATTTGAAAAAAAATTATTGCTTCGCGATTTAATGCTCGGCAGCGCTCTCGATCGTTTGAATATTATGCCAGGAGTGCGATCGCGTAAGAATTGTGAGCGGCAAGGACGCGGTAAAAAAGTGCAACGGGGAAAAATGAATTAAAGATAATGCAAAGAAACAAATAACGGTTAAGCTCGACCAGGGATTGAAATTTTCATCCTGAGATCGTTAATAAAATCAGCGATATAAGCAAGCGAAAGAGCTTGCATCGGAACATTATCAGAAGAAATTTTGCTCATTCGATATGTCCCAGTAGCTCTCGACCGTTATTTATCACTCGCGAACGCTAATCACGGAATTAGAGATCGCGAAATTTCGTTTCAAGTGCCTCTCGACTCTCCGGCTATATACGTACCCAAAGAGCTCGTAACCGGCGTCACAGGTGTAGGTCGCCAGGGTGCCAGCTGACAGACTCTCGTCGGTGAGCGCGACTCTCGAGTTCATCGGCACTGCCGGATGACCGCATTTCGTTCCTCCTGAAAGAAAAAAAAAAAGATAAAAAATATGTATTTGGTATTAGTCATCGTTTCGTTCATCGCGTCGTATTCATGTCGGAATGATTTGAAAAAAAAAAAAATAATAATGAAACGAACATTAACAGCGGCAAATTCATGATTCGAAAATTTTCCAGCTGACGTATATTTAAAGTTAAAATTCAATTTAAATCACGAAAATACCACGTATACAATCGATGATTTTTCAAAGTCGCTGACTTTTGGACGATTCAGCTCGAAGCCTTGCAACGGTAAATTATATCGTCGTATCTTTTTTTTTTCAAGATAATCACCGGATGGAGAAAATTTTCTCAGTGTCACTTTTGCACAAGCTCGCTCCATTATACGTGTACACAGAAAAAGTGCAACTGCAAACTGCGTTAAGTGCATTCTCGTGAACTCGAGATCTCGCTGCTTGAACACGAGAAACACTCACCAAGGTCTCGTTATGCTCCCTCTGCACGCGTTCGCGAAAAAGTTCACACGTTTCAGGGTTGAAATAATTTCTTTCTGCCTATACGCTTTGCTCTTGGAAAACGTTTTTTTTTGTTATCTGTGCCAAGTCGAAGAATCAATATTTCATTCATGTTATTTCATTGCACGCGTGATTGCCAAAATCGAGGTCTCAATATAATTCGAAAAATTCAGCAATTCGTGACGCGCTCCGGAGGCTCGATCGTCCGTTAAAGCAGAGCACGTTATTCAGCGCGTAACGCGACGATAAAGAGAAAAAGATATCTCAGTCGGTCTAGCTACCGTTCATCGACCCACGATGCTGGCTAACTCGCGCGGAAACGCGACACCTTTTCTCCGTAGATCTTTGCTCTGAACCACGTAATTTCGATCGAGTATATATCAAACGTAACAGGCAGAACCATTGATTATCGATTAGAAATCGTTTCGTCAGGCAAATCTCGCGTAAAAAGCGTGATAATAATTTATAAAAATTTACGTATGACAAAGACTTATTATCGTGTCGACGTATATATTTCGCAAATTGCTCCTGACTAGAAAATCATTATTTTAGAAACACTGTTGTTGTGTTCTCATGTTTTTTTTAAATTTGGATTTACACAATAACAAAGTTGATTTGTTCGACTGCACGAACAGACGTATCGCGTATTATTTCCAAAGAATTTCCATACATGCAACACACTATGTATATGCAGAGCCCAGGTCAAGCAACACGAGGCAAACCTTGTACGATATCCCACGCGAATTCCTCTATCGGAATACCATATATACTCGACACATTGCACCTTCACTCAATTTTTTCATTCCCAAATTAGCTCGAATATTCCCAAATACCCAATCTAGCTGACAATTGAAGGATAATTACTCGTATGGAAAGACATTAAAACTCGAAAGTACATGCATAAACCTGTTGACAGGTACACAAATTTATGGGAATTGGTACGTCCAAAATGCACTCAAATTGCTGCAATTTGTGTTGTGTTTCAACGATTCTCAACATGCACTTTATATAGTAATTAACGCGTTGTTTAGAGAATCATAATTATCATTATAATTAGACTTTTGCAATTCATTTTAAAATGTACTTTTTCGCCTATTTACGTGAGATTTTTTAAAGGTTTCATAATAATTTTCGAGATGCATTTACACATTAATTTTGGAGTAAAATAGAAAGTTTTTTTTTTACTCTAACAAAAATACACGGTTATATTTAATGAGCGGAAAATATCAGGAAAAATGGCATTTGAACGTGAAAAAATTTGACACTGCCGGTGCCAGGAAGTGCACGTTTAAATATCGATGTACCAGTCAAGGTACCAAATTCCTCATAATTCCCGTTCCAGTCGGTAACTCCGAATAAGCGTGCCGCGAGCTCATCATAAATATAATGCAGCTGTTGCATATATATACATTGCCCGAGGCTACCGGGAAAACTCGCGCTTCCTTTTTTTTTCTCCTCGAGGGAAAGTCCACAACAAGTGCGAGAACTGCCTACTTGCCAGTAGGATGAAAACCGTGTACGGCACGCGACTTTTATCTTCGCCGTGCATACGATGAACCAAACTAGGAATTTTCCTACTGCCGTGTGTATATACGTTATTATAGTACATCGCGTACTGCAACAAGTAACGGTGTATTTACTACGTACTTGCAATAATTACAATATTCGAGTAACGTCCGACTTTTTACAATCTCACAAACGTTTTTTTTTTTTTTTTCAATTCTTTACATTATTTAAATCGTATTCATCAAGAATTCGTTGAATATGGCCGTTTTTTAACGAAGGTTTCCGAATTTATTTGTTTATACCTAAAGCACGGCTTACTCCTTTTCCATGCTACTAAAATTACCAAAATTTCGGAATTTTTCGAATGTTCATTATTTTGTGCTGGAATCTATTGGATCAGGGTGAATCTATTGGATCGACTTGCTAGTTCGTCTGTACTAAAAAAAGCGACGGAAAAACGAAAAAAAAAAAAATTATTTCAATTGCTACCTCAGAAAAGTTGCCTAGAAGACTCGTGTACTGGGTCCAAGACAGCAAAGAATTTGAAAAAAATTCTTTAAAATCGAAGAATACAGACTCAAGGCTTAAAATCAATTTTCAGCTATTGAAAAATACATTTTCGCAAGTTATTTCATTCTTGTACTTGCGAAGAAAATTATTCTTCCAATCAATGCAGTGGAATGAACAGTCGCACAAAAATTAGAGATCACGAGGTCCGTTATAGGATTCCCAAATACTCCGATTCCTCAGCAAGACCAGACTCCTGGATCTAATCGGAATCTTCAATCTCATTATTGAGGACACTGGATCGCTGCCTGAGCAGGACTTGATCTGCCAGTCATTATCAAGACCTCAAGACCAAATTTTCAGGACGGATGATCGATTCCTCAGCAGGACCTGACTCCCGGATCCCATTGGAATCTTCAAATTCATTTTTGAGGACACTAGATCACTACCTGAGCAGAACTTGATCTACCAGCCATTATCAAGACCTCAAGACCCAATTTTCAGGACGGATGATCGATTCCTCAGCAGGACCTGGCTTCTGGATCCCATCGGAATCTCCAAATTTATTTTTAAGGACACTGGAGCACTGCCTGAGCAGAACTTTATCTACCGGCCATTATCAAGAACTCAAGACCCAATTTTCAGGACGGATGATCGATTCCTCGGCAGGACCTGACATCTAGATCCCATCGGAATCTTCAGATTTATTTTCGAGGATACCGGATCACTGTCTTAGCGGGACTTCGTCTACCGGCCATTACAAGACCTTAAGACCTAATTTTCAGGATGGATCACCGATTCCTCAGCAGGACCTGACTTCTGGATCCCATCGAAATCTTCAGCTTTATTTTCGAGAATACCGGATCACTGCCTGAGCAGGACTTCATCTACCGGCCATTATCAAGACCCAATTTTCAGGACGGAACATCGATTCCTCAGCAGGACCTGACTTCTGAATCCCATCGGAATCTCCAAATTTATTTTTGAGGACACTGGATCACTGCCTGACCAGGACTTCATCTACCGGCCATTATCAAGACCTCAAGACCCAATTTTCAGGACGGATGATCGATTCCTCGGCAGGACCTGACATCTAGATCCCATCGGAATCTTCAGATTTATTTTCGAGGATACCGGATCACTGCCTGAGCAGGACTTCATCTACCGGCCATTATCAAGACCCAATTTTCAGGACGGATGATCGATTCCTCAGCAGGACCTGGCTTCTGGATCCCATCGGAATCTCCAAATTTATTTTTGAGGACACTGGAGCACTGCCTGACCAGGACTTCATCTACCGGCCATTATCAAGACCTCAAGACCCAATTTTCAGGACGGATGATCGATTCCTCGGCAGGACCTGACATCTAGATCCCATCGGAATCTTCAGATTTATTTTCGAGGATACCGGATCACTGTCTTAGCAGGACTTCGTCTACCGGCCATTACAAGACCTTAAGACCTAATTTTCAGGACGGATCACCGATTCCTCAGCAGGACCTGACTTCTGGATCCCATCGAAATCTTCAGCTTTATTTTCAAGGATACCGGATCACTGCCTGAGCAGGACTTCATCTACCGGCCATTATCAAGACCCAATTTTCAGGACGGATGATCGATTCCTCAGCAGGACTTGGCTTCTGGATCCCATCGGAATCTCCAAATTTATTTTTAAGGACACTGGAGCACTGCCTGAGCAGAACTTTATCTACCGGCCATTATCAAGACCTCAAGACCCAATTTTCAGGACGGATGATCGATTCCTCGGCAGGACCTGACATCTAGATCCCATCGGAATCTTCAGATTTATTTTCGAGGATACCGGATCACTGTCTTAGCAGGACTTCGTCTACCGGCCATTACAAGACCTTAAGACCTAATTTTCAGGATGGATCACCGATTCCTCAGCAGTACCTGACTTCTGATCCCATCGAAATCTTCAGCTTTATTTTCGAGGATACCGGATCACTGCCTGAGCAGGACTTCATCTACCGGCCATTATCAAGACCCAATTTTCAGGACGGAACATCGATTCCTCAGCAGGACCTGACTTCTGGATCCCATCGGAATCTCCAAATTTATTTTTGAGGACACTGGAGCACTGTCTTAGCAGGACTTCGTCTACCGGCCATTACAAGACCTTAAGACCTAATTTTCAGGACGGATCACCGATTCCTCAGCAGGACCTGACTTCTGGATCCCATCGAAATCTTCAGCTTTATTTTCGAGGATACCGGATCACTGCCTGAGCAGGACTTCATCTACCGGCCATTATCAAGACCCAATTTTCAGGACGGATGATCGATTCCTCAGCAGGACTTGGCTTCTGGATCCCATCGGAATCTCCAAATTTATTTTTAAGGACACTGGAGCACTGCCTGAGCAGAACTTTATCTACCGGCCATTATCAAGACCTCAAGACCCAATTTTCAGGACGGATGATCGATTCCTCGGCAGGACCTGACATCTAGATCCCATCGGAATCTTCAGATTTATTTTCGAGGATACCGGATCACTGTCTTAGCAGGACTTCGTCTACCGGCCATTACAAGACCTTAAGACCTAATTTTCAGGATGGATCACCGATTCCTCAGCAGTACCTGACTTCTGATCCCATCGAAATCTTCAGCTTTATTTTCGAGGATACCGGATCACTGCCTGAGCAGGACTTCATCTACCGGCCATTATCAAGACCCAATTTTCAGGACGGAACATCGATTCCTCAGCAGGACCTGACTTCTGGATCCCATCGGAATCTCCAAATTTATTTTTGAGGACACTGGAGCACTGTCTTAGCAGGACTTCGTCTACCGGCCATTACAAGACCTTAAGACCTAATTTTCAGGACGGATCACCGATTCCTCAGCAGGACCTGACTTCTGGATCCCATCGAAATCTTCAGCTTTATTTTCGAGGATACCGGATCACTGCCTGAGCAGGACTTCATCTACAGGCCATTATCAAGACCCAATTTTCAGGACGGATGATCGATTCCTCAGCAGGACCTGGCTTCTGGGTCCCATCGGAATCTCCAAATTTATTTTTGAGGACACTGGAGCACTGCCTGACCAGGACTTCATCTACCGGCCATTATCAAGACCTCAAGACCCAATTTTCAGGACGGATGATCGATTCCTCGGCAGGACCTGACATCTAGATCCCATCGGAATCTTCAGATTTATTTTCGAGGATACCGGATCACTGTCTTAGCAGGACTTCGTCTACCGGCCATTACAAGACCTTAAGACCTAATTTTCAGGACGGATCACCGATTCCTCAGCAGGACCTGACTTCTGGATCCCATCGAAATCTTCAGCTTTATTTTCGAGGATACCGGATCACTGCCTGAGCAGGACTTCATCTACCGGCCATTATCAAGACCCAATTTTCAGGACGGAACATCGATTCCTCAGCAGGACCTGACTTCTGGATCCCATCGAAATCTCCAAATTTATTTTTCAGGACACTGGAGCACTGCTTGGCCAGGACTTCATCTACCGGCCATTATCACGACCTCAAGATCAAATTTTAAGGATGGATGATTAATTCCTCAGCAGGACCTGATAGCTGGATTCCATCGGAATCTTCAGATTCATTTTCGGGGATACCGGATCACTGTCTTAGCAGGACTTCATCTACCGGCCATTATCAAGATCTCAAGACCCAATTGTCAGGACGGATGATCGATTTCTCAGCAGGACCTGACTTCTGGATCCCATCGGAATCTCAAGATTTATTTATGAGGACACTACACCCGATCTGATCTGATGGGGTGATGGTAGGGATGCCTTACTGTGGAAGTCACAATTTGTACCGATGGGAGCCCTAATGTCACTTATGGCGAAGCGAAGAAAGTTTTACACGAGTAAGCCTGTCGAGTTTCCGAAACCATATGCAATCAATTATGAATGAGTGCGATAATAAAAAAGGAAAATAACAAAAGTGCTGGGGGGAAAAAGAGCCAATTCTCGAACTAGTCATTCTTATTCTTGATTTTATATTGATCCTTAAATGTTCTATTATAAAAGAATGCTCAATTTCTTATTAAGAATGAAATAACTAAGATTTTAGTGAAGAAACGAGACATGGCAAGGAAACAGGCTCTTTTTTTTTATTCAGACAGATCCTTCTCACCTTCTCAGACATGTGAGTCTTGAAGATCACAAATCTCACGGCAATATTAAATAATTCAACGGGAGCTCCCGCAAAAGCTTTCTCCAAATGATAGACAGTATGTATGTAGTACATACAATATATGTTTGTCTCGTCTTTGAAAATTTTACTTTTAGAAAATTATTCAATAATTCAACAGGCATACGAACTTTCGTTGTCAACTTTCACGCGACAAGATTTATCGTTGCGCGAACGATCGACCAGTAAAAACGTCCCTTAAACCGTTGCAGATATATATGGAAAATTCTTTATCGACATTTTTTTTTCTCGTAGAAATTTATGCGCATAACTAATTTGATTTCGTTGCAGGACAATATTTCATGTGCAACTCGTGTTATTAGAAAGCATTTATATACATATATAGATATATATATTTATTTCTATGATTTTTTTCTGACAAGGTCACGATCACATTTCCCCTTGTGCATATGGTGAGATCGACAAGTGATATTCTAGAATCGAGCTTTGATCACGTATGAATTGGTTTTATTTTTCATGCCTCTCGCTATCTCACTCCGGACTACCGTTAATGTGAAACTTTGCTTTACGCGAGTGAAGCGCAGTTGCGTATATTAGGGCACACACATGACTTCCGGTCTTCATCAGTTTCGAGGACATTCGCCATGTGAATTACCTTGAAACATTCATTTTCCCATTTCCGGTTTTAAAATGATAAAATAAACAAACCAATAATTTTATATGTTTAGTTGAAAAAAAATGAATCGCATTGACAAATTGTCAGATTGAATAACGGAAAAGTAGTTTTTTTTTCTGCACGCATATCTAATCCAACTCCAGCGCCATTAATATTCACCAAAAGGCGATATATATCTAGCACGTATCTGTTTGTTGTAATTGTCTCGGGGGCAATTAATCAGATCTCTTTGCATAAGAATTTTCATTCCGCCTCTATAATAAATCGATTTCACTTCTCTGCGTGTCCGGGAAATTAGCAGATCAATTTCTAGCAGATCAAAAGAAAAATGGAGATCTATTCGCATGCAGCCGAGTTCTATAGAGTTCCTGATACTTTTCAGAGATAGTTCTGGCGATTTTACCCAAAAAAAATTTAAATAAAAAAATTACTGGCTAACTTTCCGTAGCAGATCATTTAGTTAAAAACTCATAAATTCAATGTATTTTAATGAGCTTCATGATTCTTTGTAGTTCACAAGATTAGTTCTATCGTTAAAACTCGACAATAATTTTTATTCATGAATTTTTTCGGATTTCATTAATAACGTATGATCATCTACGATCGTGATCTGCTGATGCACCAACGTGAGTTTTGGGCCCGTTTAAAGTCTTATGTCATAATCTTATACTCGTATATCAATTACAGAAGAGTCCCAGCCCCTAGTCATTTCTGAATATTTATTAAAAAAATCTTATCAACAATTCAGCCATACAATTGTGATCTGCTGATGTACCATCTTGAGTTCTGGGCGCTTTTCAAGTCTCAGGTTATAGTTCTGATACTCTTGCATCAATTACAAAAGAGTTCTGGCTCCTAGTCATTTCTGTAGTAGGAAGTCGCTATGTATTTTGTCGTACGGTCGTTGAGATTCACAATTCGTTAAGATTGATATTTATAAAGGAAGTTACGCGAATCGAAGATTGCCAAAAGTAAGGTCTTGATGACCTGTTGGTAGATAAGAAATCGTGCGAATGAGTAACAATTCTTCATGGAACTCAGCTGCATGCGCCTAGAACTCCATTTTTTTTTTATCTGCTGGAAAAACATCTGCCAACTTCACGGACACCTTCTCTGCCTCGTATTTTCTGTGATGAACAGTAAAAAGTACTTTTTATTGTTATTTATCGTGGCATTTAGCCTAGCTCAAATACAAACATAACAAACATACATACATAACAAACATACAAACATAACAAATTATAGTCCCGTGTCATTCATTCTTATTTATTCATCATATAATTTCGCGTACGTGAAAAGACGACGAGCACTGTATAAAAATTACTCCCAATTCTCTCTTAAACATCGACATATCGAGTTGTTCGCGGCTCTGGGTCACTCGGTTACAAAACCTCAAAGCCGAAATAACGGTATACAAAAGCGAGACCCGCGAGAGCAAAGAGTTTCGATCAGGAGAATACCGGTAATCGAGCGGTGCGTGTCGGTCACGTCGAACTCGTCGAACAACATTTTAACACGCGTTCAAGCATATGCTTGCCACAATCTTTTCTTCTTTCAATATTTCTATACGTCTGGATTAATGAATTTCATTAAGTTTGTTCCTTTTTTCTTTCTCTGGAATTTTTATCGAACCGAAAACCGAAGGAACGAACTGTTATTTTTTTTTCGTTAATCTCTGAACGCGATTCATTTTATTTTTGTACTTCATTTATTTTTACATGACGAATGATATAAAATAATATTCACATTTATCATTACGAAGGCTCCGAGAAAACGGGTTACAAACCAGTTTCGTATATAAATAGATAACTCGTCGTATAATATACCCAAATGCTCGAACGAAGAGTGAAATTTTTTATACTTAAACTCGAACGATCGGGGATAATGTACAGAGGCGGAACAAAAAATTGAGAGAAAAAGCCAGTTTGTACTTTTACTATCGATTATATAGGTAACACTTTCCATGCACGAGGTGGGAATATCTCACAATTCACATTAGTGTGTGCGTGTTTATCTCGTTGCATTGAACGAGCTTGTCTGTGAGTTTGGGTGTGATTTTACTGTTTCGCGAAAAACTTTGACGCATTATTTTTTATTTCGTTATTCGTACGATTAGTTTCAATATTTTTGTGACTTTGATCAGATTCTTCAATCGATTTGGTCAATTGATTTATTTAATATTCCTCAAATCCAAAACTTCATGAAAGTTGATTGACATTTTTCCCCTCACAATTTTCGAAATGGATTAAAAAATACGCAATTTCCTGATAACCGCGGGTGTTTTTATAATTTCCACCGCACAGAAAAGTATCCTAGGGTGAAGAGTGAGACTCAAAAATCTCTCGACGTTTGGATCGCTGAAGAAATATGAGCGAGTTGAAGATTTAGAAAAATGAATGAGAGTGATGAAGAAAGAGACAAAGTATATATCAGGCTCTGTATCGAGTTTCCCAATCCATTGTCTGAACCGCGAGTGCATATCGCGGCACTGCCCTCCCCCCGCCAGTAACTCATGAAAATTACGAAATTATGTTTGTGGTCTGCCATCTTCAATCCGCGAAATTAAAATCATTGTGAAGCAAAATTATGATGAAACGAAAGGAAAATATAAGTCGTAAAAAATTATTTTTATTAACTTTAAATTTAATTTCATTATTCTCAGATCATTAATTCATTAATGCGCTTATTTTATGGTAGGAGAACGTTTTTTTTTTTCCATTACTATGCAGGGGAAATTTTAATTTTGCCGAGGTGACTGTCTTGCGGCCACGCGGGTAGGAACAATCGAGTAGCGAAAGTCTTCCGGAATTTTTTGCTCGGCGTACAAATACATATTTGTATATATGCATATATCGCTCCATATATATAGTCGTTGATGGCAAAAAAAGTAGTTCGCGTCTCGTTTGTCTGTCGCGAACAAAAGAGATAAATTTAATTCATTGCTCCTCTCGTCAGGCTGCTCCGCATTGTTGCGAGGTGTTACAAGAGGGCTTCGTATTTTTTTTCTCTCTCTTTTCCGTCGTTGAACGTAAAGATTTCTAAGATGATCCGTTCTTCCCAGTTCATTCAAGCGCTCTTGTAAAATCATTACTTTCATTAACCACTCTCCGTAGAAGTTTATCGTGTCGCCTTTCATCTCGCGCAGTTCAAATAGTATACATTTTGTTTTTTTTTTCATTAAAAATTCAACTTAATTGTGTTAAAAAAATTTTTTTGAACAAAAATGTATTTATAAAATTGTTATTATTATTGTTCATGCATTCGAATCGTGTTCCAAAGTGATACGAAATGCTTTGTGTAATCCTTTGCTATTCGCGACATACGCTAATGAGAATGTGAATTAACAACGTGGGAACTCCTTCGGCACTCGTATAATTTCGATCGCTGTACTACTAACACACAATCGATATTTACGTATACCGTTATATAATTTGTTATGCGCATATTTATCCTTCAGTCCTGAATAGTATTCGAGTATATATATACACGCGTTCAAGTACTATAAATGTACTTTAAATCTCAATACAGTAATTTTACAAGACATCGAAACTCGTAACGTTATTGTTTTTTTTATTCGTCGCAAAACTTTTATGAAAAATGAAAAGAATTCGTTCTCATTGAGGGCTTAATAAAATCTTGAATATTTTATTTATTTTATCACGAATCCTCGGGATAAATAATGCCTTGTATTTATAAAAAATTGACCTCAAGTCACTTCGTTGAGACCTCGCCCACTCGAAGAACGCGCTACACAACAATCTCGATCTTTCCTCTCGTGCAAACTACAATATCTGACTCGTAATATCGGGACTGTCTGAGCAATTCTTTTAGCAATGAATGCACATACAAGTGCATGGGAGCCAAGATAGATGCGGGAAAGTGGAGGAATCGCAGCGTGTTAGTTGGCGTTTGTAAATATCTTACAGATATAGTTACATTTTCCACATGGCTCCACACGATCCTAAATGTTACGCCTATCCCACAGATAATAGACCAGCTTTTATCGGGGCTCTCTTACGCCCAAGATGTAGTCCATATTCACGAATAAATAATGACACATTATACTTACGTTATATATGAAATCGATTAAACAACGAATTCGTTGTACGATTAATCAATTTTATTAATTAACGAGATGACTGAAAAATCGCTCAATCGCGCATTGGAAAAATAATGCGCGTTAATTGGATGCTTTGAGGGTAGATACGGCGCATGTGCAAAGTTGAACAAAGCTGTGCTGTAAAATCGGAGCATCGCGTGATTGGAGAACCCATGCGCACGAGATGAGAGAAATTTAATTGTACCTTATCATTATAATGAGCGTGTACACACTTTATATCAAGTAAAATATGTTGGTTCGAATTGGGCCAGAGGAAGCTTGCCGGTCATCTCACGAGAATTATAATCGTGTTACGTATATAGGCAGTACACACACTCATCAAGTTATTTTCAAATTGGCATAAGAACGATTGATCTACTTCAGCCTTAAGAGAAATTCAATGGAAAATTAATCACAGAGAGTGAGCAGATTCTGATAATAAAATGTAGAACGAAATCATATCTTATAATATGTATGGTAATTTATTTTAAAAAAAATTGCGTATTCCATCTGGCACGTTGACAAGTAAACCGGTATACTTAGTTTCTCTCCCCCCACTTTCTATTCTCCATTTCATCCTAATTAAAAAAAAAAAAAGAATGGTGACTCGTTATAACGCGAGCCTGACTGTATGAAAGTGACGACGAGAGGGTAATACGACCCGTCAAGGATATCACCAGTATGCTCAGGGGTATAGTTATAGGAAGGTAAAATCGAATTCCGAGTCCAGCAGTACGAAAGGCCCGGATTATACATGAGCAAAGACCGTAGTGAATCATTGAGAAAAAAAATATTGTAGTGCCAGTTTACGTAATAATCGAAGTAAGAGCAAAACAGCGAGAGCAGTGAAATCGAAAGGGGGTCACGCAGGACGCGATTCGTATCGCGTTTCGGGCTACAAACACAGCGTCAGGTGTCCGACGAGAGGGCTCCGTCGTTCGGACTTCCGGTTCTGACCTAATAACTTGGCACTTCAAGTATATCCATTGATTTGAAGCGCGTATTTAACGTTTCTTTGAGAAAAATTTTCATGACTTATTTCGGTATATTAAAAAAAAAATCGTTTCAAAAAGGTCAAATATATATTTGACCCACGTCAACAACATGATATGGTCTCATATATTAACTGTATAATTTTGGCAACCTTCAATCTCGAGTCATACCAATTTTTTAATCTTTCACACCGTGAATTACTTGACAAGAGCTTAGGGAAATGACTTTAATCCAGACTTGGGCAACATCGTTCGATTAGCATCAGTCGAATCATGCGCGTACATATTTTTAAGATCGACTCTTCACGATGAGTACTGACCTCCAACGATACTTCCTTATCTTCAATACACGACTTTAAACTCGTACAAGCTTCTCCAATAATGCTCATAATTGATCAATCGTATCCTGTCTGAGTATATAATTATAACCCGATAGCATCATGGTCTGAGAACGATCGAGCCACGTTCGAACATATGCGATCGAAGGTTACCCAAGTGTCAAAGCCGCGTAGAGGATTATTGAAAGTATGAATTTTTCGATCGAGGCTCCACTGACTATTCGGAGTTCAGTGAACACGCACCGGCCGGTACAAACAACAAGTTTTAGAAGCAGAAGAATGAATAAATCCGTTTTCATACGAAGCATAAAGCGTTGGACTATAGCGGCTGACCTCGGTGTATTTCGAGTCTGAAGCAACGAGGACATTGAGCGAACAAAATGCTCACGGGTGGGTGGTTCGAACGAGCTTTGAGCGAGCAACTTGTTTTGCTTTCGTTCTCATTCTTTCTTGCTCTTTACCTCTTTGGCTCTCTCTCTCTCTCTCTCCCTCTCACTTAAAAAGAGGTGTTCGTATTTTGCCATATTCCATCTCACGTTTCAACTGAGGTGGTTTTTGTACTGCCTTCGACGGGTTTAAATTTTAAGGGGAAATATAAGAAAAAGTAAAAAATGGTTGAAAATCAACATTGTAATGGAACAGCATCTTTTCAGGGGTCTTTCTTGTGCCCTGTCCTCTAGAGATTGACTTTGCGCATTCGGATTTGTTCTTTCCTAACTCCATCAGGATTCGTTCAAGGTCTCATGGGTATGATATCAGTGGAAAAGTATACAGTAGTGTGTTGCGGACAGGTTTTCGAGGTTAAGAAAAAGAAGACATTGAAATAAGAGCAACGGAATAAGTGGTGCGATAAAAATATTCAGGCTCACCTTGGACTCCGGCCGTGAGTATCCCCAGCAGGGATGTCAGGATCCTGACTTTCAGGATCATATTATCCAAAAGCTTTTTCCGGCCCGAACGCCAGTTCAATGACAAATGGCTGGCTCTAACATCGGCCGTGCACAAAAATTTTCCAAATTTTTTCACAGCCCTCCCTCCCCCTCTTCAACCACTCTCAATAATTTCCTTATTCTCTCTAAAGCCAATTGAAATTAGATAGGTTATTTACGAAATTCGTTATCCAACGCGACTGGACGCAGTCTGAATTCCTTGACTTTCCGATCAAGTAGAATTCTCGCGGCAAAATGAGTTACAATCACTTCCTGTTCTGCAGAAAATTCCTGACGATCGGGGAAAAAACGACTTTTTACGATATTATCGTTCTTCTTATCGTTCACTTTTTCATCATTTATGCGAATAAACATGTAAAAATTCCGTCATCACGAGCATGTCATTTAGGCCCTTCATCGTTTATCGCGACACACGCGGGCATTCAAGTCTCCGTGAGCAATTTCCTCTCTCGCACTGCGACCTTTTAACTCGTTGCACACACATAAGCACTCACACAGGCAACGAAAACACTCGGTGTACTCGTTGAGACACCCAAGAGAATTTCAAGTCTCCGCGATTGGTTCAAAGTCAGCCTTAAAATTGAAAAATTTTAATAAACAATGGCGCGTAAAAATAACGATTCTTTAGAATTTTCAACGATACAGAATCGTGGTTAATTTTTATATTTCTAAAAAACTATTTCCACGAATCTCGATGAATTTTAACGATCGGGTCAGCAATTAAAGTTTTTTTTTTCTTAAATTAACTATTTACATAATAACAAAAATGTTAAACTTTTTTTGGAGCTGGGAGCTTAAGTTGTTTGCTTCTTTTGCGGCAAATTGACGAGGCTACGCTTCAACGTTTCGAGATTGAAGAAACGCGTTGGAAAGTTGTTAGGATCAGCGATCCGTTCCCTTCACCGGCCGATCGCGGAGTGCGCCTCTAGAGAGCGCGTTAACGCTCGTCCAACAATTCTGCTGTCTCGAACTTCCTTGGGCTCTCTACGCTATAATATCATGGACTATAGATGCATATTATTTGAAAGTCCGTGGCAGGGCAAAACGCTCTAGGACTAAAGTTATAGCTTCGGACATTGTTCTATGCTCGCTAACACCTGAGCATGGTTAATACACTTGGTCTAGCGCGTGTGTATTATCTCGTTTTATTTTTTTTAGCATGCATATACGTATAAAGCCGTACCGAATATTTCTTCGAGCCTTTGAATCGTCGTATTTGCAAATTGGCATTGACACATCTATGAACGAAAAATATAGCCCCTCGACTGATTACTCATAATTACCTGTAAAGTATGCATTCAAATTAATATTGCTTGACGTACAGTCATGGAGCTCCAGGATGATGTATACGTATATGATGAGGGAGTTATAGTAAAAAATTGTTCGATGATAAATTATTTAATTGCCACAAAGTTTATTGTATTCTTATACAAGGAGAAAGTGCAGTAACAGTTTAAAAGAAAAATTTCCCATTCATTAACTTACTTTTTAATTATAATTTACTTTTCCTATGATCGATTCATTTGATACCACATGAATTTCTTAATTCCTGTATGACTATAAAGATACTCTCAGAAAATACCATTATAATTCATATTACTCATAGCATCAATTTTGGGTTATAAATTATTTTTGTGTTTTTTTTTTCATTCTTGCCACCACGTAAATACTATTATTAGCGGTAACTGAGCAAGTTTAATTATTATACCAGAAAATATTTTCTCTCTCGCTGTATAGTACATTCGGCGCTATTGTATATACGTATATGTATATAAACGTCTGACAATTATGTATACGGGAGAAGAAAGCGATCCCACGCGACGAAACTGACGTTTTTCCCCGCACTTCACCGACGTATAGCGGTGAGCTTCGGCAAAAGATAATTGGTAAAATATGCTGCGCGGGTGCAACAAAATGCCTGAAGCAACCTCGGACCAATGCTGATGCTCGGCTTAGATTACAAACCGGAGATTAAATGCAAATCGAGATTTTTATAAAAATTCATCCGTCACGATTTTCTCTTGTGTTCTTGTGTATGTGTGACAATCGTTTTTACAAATTCTTATTATAAATAAGAATCGAGTTAACAACGTGAGGTATCGTGCACAGATTAGAAAATAGTAATAATCCTTAAAACTAATGACAAGATAAATTTTGCAGTTTTACCGTGGTTTTCAGGGCCACAATATGATTATTTTTTACTTTCATTTACCGTTCAGATCTTAGAAGACCAAAAATTTCCTATATCGATTACGTATGTATGGCAATTTTTAAAATTCAAAGCCTAAGAAACAAAATTACACAACCCATTTGAATTTTCAACATTCGTGAGATTTTCGAAAAATGCTCAAAAATTGTTGAAATTTTACAAGTATACCACGTTTCAAGATTAGTTTGAGGTTCAAGTTTTCAACAATCAATCATCCTCAAGTTTCATAATCAAATATAAAAAAAAAAGTTTCATAATAAAATAATCAATCGCCTCAAGTTTTCGATAATCAATCAAGCCATATTGTAAAAATTGTTTTCACGCATGTTCAATCTCGATTCCCGTGGTCGGTTACAACGCGTTCTGGATCCTGGTTAGCATCTCCCACAGTTTGAATAATAATAATAATAAACTAAAAAAAACTATGATTACATGTTAATGTGGTTTTTAGATCGACCTATCGTTAGTGCTAGGGTTCCTCTCTCTCTCTCTCTCTCTCTCTCTCTCTCTCTTCCCCTCGCGTTGCGAATTAAACAGGTACGATCTTTTGCGCCTGCGCTCTCGCGATCGATACCACACACGTGCTCTTTGTGCGATTGACGGCGCACGCGCGGTTTTCGATATACATACACGCAGGCAGGTATTATATGTCGTTTAAAAAAAAAAGGTCACAGTGGTTGCGGTCAGTGGATGTCTGACTCTTTTTATCACGCGTGTGCCTTAGTCTTTCCATTCTTTTCTCTCTCCCTCTCTCTCTCTCTCTCTCTTTCTGGGCCTTTACCAACTCACCTATAAGGTTACACACTCGTTCGCTTTTACCGTTAAGCCACCTTCGTCTTTTTCATCTCTCTGTTCCTCCGACCGACCTCTATCTTTCTCCTCGTATACCACACGCTTATCCATCTCGCTCTTTCTCTTATGTTAGCCAAGCGATGTCTCGATGAAAGACGCAGAAAATCTTCACTGCGTTCACTTCTGCCATTCCGTCGGCTCGGACGAGCACTTTTTTTTTCGTCTCTTTTATTTTTTCCCTACGACTATACTGCTTTGTCTGGCTCTTTGACGTTCCAAATCTACCCGCGAGGATGCCTTTGACATATTGATAAGAAAAATCTTGCAAATTAATTTTTGAAATTTGACGCAAGGAACATGACAATAGCGCCTTTTGCCGATGAGGTCAATGACTGTTTCAGATTGGCGATCTATCGAATCCACTTTGCACCCCCCCCCCCTTCCCCTCTCCCCCGATGAATGACGTCATAAGACGAAACCCCTTTCACCACGGAGCCAACAGAGTTAATGCAAATTGCGTTCGGGAACACGAAGCTTCGCGTTCATATCGATGGATTTGTTTACTCAGAAGATATTAAAATTGATCGCAGACTGATATTTCAATGAAAACCTTCATGTTCCAGAGGCGAACGAAATTCAAATGACTATGCGATCTTTGCATAATGTTTTTTGTTTTTTATTCGTGATTTGCCGAGAAAAAAAATGTGAAATCGCGTGATGTTTATCGATAGAGAAGTTTGTAGCGAGAATCTTTTCGGCTTCTTACACATATTATCTATCATCAGCATATACTTAAACCAGAGAGAAGCGCATCTTTGCAAGTTTAACCTTTTACACGAAGAAAGATTAGTACCTCCTGGTGGTTGTTTGATCATAATTATAATCCTTCGGTGATTTTTCGCGGTGGTCGATATGTGTTTCAAATGAGCGATAATAATGTCGAGAAATGTGTGCAATAGCGATATTAAACCCTCGTCGTAAACTCAAATATAAAAAAATAAATTTTGTTAAGACGACATATAAAGTATAGTCAAAGTGCTGAAAGAAGTGATCTCATCAGTTTATGGTAGATTCGTAATTTCGTGATTTTTTATTTTTTATTATTCATTATTATTATCACGATAAGAGCGAAATCTATTGAATTTTCAACGGCAACGAGCACGTGGCTTCATCTGTGTTTGAAAAGTGGTACTACCTTCGCGAAATGATTCTGCCGTTATAGTGAATCGGAACAGACAGTGGGAGAAGAGTTGATAAGGCAAGTGAGTGCGCATGTACCGCGACGATATTTACCCCGGGAATATCGCGATTTCGTGCTGTGTATATATATATACGTGTATAGAAGCGAGAGTGTAACATGGTGCCGGTGGTGGTCGCTATGGTCTTACGTCAATACATCATTCAGTGCATTTTTCGACCTTTTTCACGGCCTCACGGCCCAACAAACGGGTGTGCAAATTTTTACGAAAAAATGTAAGTACATTGTTAATCTAATCACATTATTCACTTATAAGGATCACACGTATATTTTTCTCGTTTACTCCTCGTCTTGTTGAAATTCCCATTAGCGCATACGTGAATAATGAGTAAAACGCGAGGTAAAACGCATATCCGGCATTTCGGCGCGCACTACGACGCAAACGTTTTGTTTATGTCGGCGTTTTTTTTTTGTTAATTTTTCCAAATTTTTCTTAATTATCCCAATCATCGAATCAAAAAATTTTTCTCGATTGCAATACAATGAGCAAATATCAAGAGTATTTGAATGCAAACCCTTTTGTCAGTGAGAACATTATTAGTAATTCGATAATATGAAATAATTGATAATTTAATAATATACACATCGCCCTTTTCATATTCAAACCTGTCGCGATTCGTTAAAATCGTATGAACCAAAACTGACATGCCGTTATGACGATGATAATTATGGTGGAACAGGTGAAACGAGTCGCGAAAATTTCGATAAACGCGAGAGCCGCGCGGGGTGGTGGTCGGTGTTGGCGGAGGGTGAAGGGGGAAGCGAACGCGCGCGAGCGCGCGGGGATTTTGAGATGGCTGAGGGTGGCTCCGATTCGAAATCCAACGGTGACAATCCAGTCTCAAAGAGCCAAATGGAGGTGAACGAGTGTCTCGGGAGTTGGCTCACTTATCTGCAGGTGAGCAGGATTCATCGGGAAATCCTTATTTTCGCGTTAATTATCCCATATTTAACGAAATACTATTTATTTTACCGATTGGCCATAATTTCATTGAGGGTTAATTCAGTTATGATTAAATTTTGCAAAAAAAAAAAAAAAAAAACAAGATGCTCAATGGTCTTTGCTCGGCTGGTACGAAATTGGCCCAATCGCTGCAGTTGCTTCTCTCGAGCCACGAGGTCCATTGCCGACTGAGTGGTCAGTGTCTCGCTGGGTGGGAAGAATTGTCGAGAGCTACCGGTGTGGCGAGCAACACCGTCAAGCATCACGTCGTCGCGGCTCTCAGAGATCACGAGACTCGCGAGAACGATGCTGACAAACAAGTTAGTTCGTTCAATCGATCTGAAAATCTTCAATCTCGAATTTTATTCGCGCGATCCCTAACGCGGCGAAGAGCTGAAACTTACAGCGGCTATGGCGATATATACCTAACATGCATAGAGTTCCGACGGAGATGGTTATATCTTTGTGCCATCGTTTCGCAACGACTGTAAAAATTTCATTGAATTCCCTCCAGGCATTGCCGATAAAAATGAGTTTGAAATTTTGAGGAGGTCCTTCGAAGTGTGGTTAGAATTTCAAATGTTTTTTTTCACAAAATGAAATTTGGTGAAATTTGCCACAGGAAATTTTGTAAAATCGATTGAAAAGCCTTATTCACTCTAATTGTCCTCGAAATGAATCTTAGGCATACCATTTCGCATATACACATTTGCTACATTCGCTTCGGCCATTCGTCACTCTCCGTGTGACCTTCCGGGTCACCGGAATTCCAAACGAGATCGCGTATATATGCGGTACCCAACTTCCGTTCTATCGACTTTACGTCGTCGCCCAGTGATGAACGCGGTCATCTTAACTTTCAGGACATACTACGAGACAATCTACTGACCTTCATCAATCTGCAATATCAATTCTGCGTCGCGTGCTGCGAATGCTTGGGTCAGTCGATCATTTTACGATGAAACGTAAAGAAACGTGAAGCGCACTTTTTTTATTTCTCAAACGTCGATGATTCTTTTTTTGGCTTTACGATTTTTTTTTTATGCAGGCGGAATGGCCGAATGTTCGTGTCCTCAGACCGGTAAAACCGAGTGTGACATAGCAGCGCTTCAGCAATGCTTCGAACGTCTTTACAGCTCACCAACTCGGCTTTCCTCGGGCTCGATTCAACAAAATTTTCACAGATCGCCACTGCCATTTCCACTTTTTCCACTGCAGGTGTGAAATTCTTATTTGTTCCCCCCCCCCCCCCCCCCCCCCTCATCCAACTCAGTCGACATTGTCATATGAGAACTTTGGGTTTGGGTGTGCGCTGAGAAAATAAAGTTACGAATGATGAATATGATAAATATGGGGGAAAAAAAAGGTACAGAGGAGATGGTCGGAAACGGCAGCTGCCGAGATGTCGGGTGATACAACGGAGTGTACAATGAGACGATGGTCAATGCCTTGGGACTGTCGTCATGTCAACGAATGGCCGAGACAAGAACGAACTCGTCTGAGAGTTCCGCACAACGATCGTAGCAGATCAACGACGCCGGATTCAGTCTGGAAATCATCGACGATCGCGAGTCAGGATGGTCTTCAGGAAGCAATTCAACTTCTCTCCTGTAGACCAGGTTAATCAACGATGAAATTAAAAAAAAAAAAATACCACTCTATCTTTATTTATTTTAAATATTAATACGTATTTTCGAAATATTGACGATCAATAAAAAATGCTCTCGCGTATGCGAAAAAGGAATAAGGCCATCGAATCAACTGTCAGTTTTCACTGGTCAGCATATACCAGGTGTGACACTTACGACCTGCAATATTGATGTAAATCTTGATAATTCCGTTTGGCCGGAGTCACGGGGAGTCGGTTCGCCGAGATGCTGGCCGCACGATTCACACTCCAGTGATCATTCCGATCAATCAGGTTATCGATAATTCATTTGGGCACGATTATATTTTCATCATTTTTCAATTAATCGAATTATTTCATGAGATAACAATGAATTTTTTTTTATTCGATGCAACAGGACACAGGGACAGCGATCAAAGTGGTCATAGCTGTGAGCAGCACAGAGACTCAGGTGTGAGATTTTTCTTCATTACGAATTTGAACAAACACTTGAAAAAAAATTACATTAATTTGTTTATACAACACTACCGTATTTCCCACGCTTTTAGGGCCTGTTAGGCGAGGAGCAAATTAGTACTTTTTACTCCTCATCTACAGGCCCAAAAGCTCGGAAAATACTTTTGCGTGCACCGCGGTGTGGTGTGGCCTTTTCAAGGACGTTCCTCTGTTAAATCGATGATATAGTTCCATCGATTTGAAATTTTCACAGCCCATCAACGCAGCGTTTATCCCCAAAACGAGTATTCAAAGATTCAATGGGATTAAGAGCCTCCTCGTTTATGTTTACAAAAACATTATTTAACATGCGTTCTTATGGCCACACATGGAAAACTTGAAATGCCAGCACCTTAAAAAAATTGTATAACTTATAAAATATCTATTATTATCCATCTCAGCATTTTGGCAAGGGAAAAATAGAAACAATCAAAATTTGGCACTTTTTGTGCTCCAACTCAAAAAAAAAGTCCGCAACGGCATATTTCTAAAGTTAATAACTTGGGCGTGGGAGGCATTGAAAGTTGTGAAAATAATTTAAAAAACAAACTATTTCAAGTAGATGGCATTATTTCAATTTAGTTACAATTAAAGTTTTTTTCGGTAGGCTTTCTCGTTGTGTCCAGTTGACGTTTGAATTTTTATGCATTTTTAATTCAAAACTAACGCGGTTGATATGTAATTTAACAATCAACAGGTCTGCTATTCTGCGATTTCACAAAAATCACACTTTCTCGTCACGCCACTTCGTACACCTCCCACTCATCCGCTATTGACTTTTCATACATGCTGTCGTAGACTTTTTTTTATACAAAATTTAATTCTCTACAAAATTGCTTGTGTGCAATTTTCTCTATCTAGAATAGTTCGGACAGGGTTTGCAGTTGAAGCTCGGAAAACGTGAATTTTGAGTTTTTTTTTGCAACACAAACGTTAATATTTCAAAAATTTACAGGTGTTATAATTTTTATACGTTATCAATGCCATTTACCATCGAATATAGCGTTGAAACAAACAGATGAACATCCTTAAGGCCTCGCTCGGCTTTAAAAGTGGCCACTCTACCTCTTTGGGTCAAACAATTTACCGTTATATCATATGCATTAATTTTCAAGCTGGAAATTTATTCATGCATTTTTCCAACGATATTTCTTTCTCCTGAATTTCCTCGTTCGATATGATTCTCCGCAGAGCAAAGCTGCGGCAGTGCCGGAAGTGGCCACAGAGACAGCAAAGATAGCATACAGTCGCATCACAGTGATCACGCTTGTCACAAAGAGTGCGATTCCGGTAATAAAGAATGGAGCAGTCTTTATTTTTTTTTTTCGAAATTTTGCAAAAATCAAATTTTACCAAATAAATTTAATCGAGCGATTTCGTCGATTCAGGAGGTCTTGATGTTCTTCCGTCACGGAAGAACAGCTCTTCCACGGACTCTTGCCTATCGGCGAACAGTAGATCCGGCTCGGAAAGTGCTGGCGCTGGGGTAATTTGCCAAATTAATTAATCAATTTTTTTCTTTTCCTTTTTCTCAATTCATTAATTTGAGATCAATTTCTCCTCTCCCCCCCCCCCCCCCCCCCCAACTTTTAAGGAGGGTCCGAGATCTCAGTTGTACTCAATGTGGAGCGGTGGTGATTTACCGTTTATAAGATTACCGGAGAGCAATGAGATCCAGGAGAATCGTTCATCAGCCAATTAGAGATTATAAAAATAAATAAATTATTCTTCATCCTCACGCCTATATAAGAGAATAATAATAATAATAATAATAATAATAATTCACAGTGTCATTGAAAGAGAAATGATTATCGGATAAAAATCGCATTCTCGTTCGATAATTAGGAAATTTACCATGAAATTCGTCGAAAAAAAAAAAAAAAAAGATCGGTCGACATTATCGCTGAGCGAACCGCGACGATCTAATATTTGAGCGACGAAATTTCAAATCGAGTGATCCAGAGCGAGAACCGATCGATGATCGTAATAGAGCGTTTGCCAGGTGCCGCTCGCACGGTCATCCACAAACGTCATTAATTAATAACGATAATAATAACGATTTTAGTAATTATCATATTCAAATTTCTATATAGCTCGTTGCATACAGCCGAGTTTCACGACTGCATATATATGTATCAATTATGCGACTCTCAAAGAGTGTCTTTGTTCCCTTTTTCTTTTCAAAATGTCTCATTGAAAAGTTTAATAAGCGTAGAGAAGTAAGAAAAAAAAAAAAAAAAACGTCTTCGAATATCGTAAAAACAAAATAATTTGAGGATCGTGCGATACCGTTTTGCGGTGAGACGAGAATCTACTATATCGATTGATGAAAAATAAAAAAAATCATACTCGCAATTTATATTTATGTGGTTTTTGATTTTTCAGTTTTTTTTTTTTTTCTAGTATCGAATACCTTTTTGTGTTCTTTACGTCCTTTGCCATTTCTTCCCATTTGCCTTTTTCCCAAAAATAAATGTTGCCCGCGACAACTCTTTCCCCATAATGCGCATTGCGCCCTGTATCGCATTTGCACGAGGGCACAGGGAAACTGCGAAAAAGCTGCCCGGTACGGGAAAACTATATTTTCATACCGAGTTTCATAGTTGTATTGCCATCGAAAACTCGCAAAAACTGCTTACCACTGATTAACCCTATTTATTTTTCCTCAATTTTCGAACAATTTTCATTAATGAAAAGGCCCGAAAATAAATACGAATATTTCAGGTAAATTTATTTATCATTTCCCATGCCTCGGTGTAATTTTTTTTTTCGTTTTTTTTTTTTTTTCAAAAATAATTATATTTACAAGTTACATTAATTTATGGAACTAACGGTGATACGATACGATGACGAGAAAAAGACAAAAAACCATGCGATCGAGTTTTCCACGAATTCACAGTGTCCTCAGAAAAAAAAGAAAAACGAATACAAAAAATTATTTACGACAATTATCCCTCCGCGCTAGTATATATAAAATAAAAAAAAAAAAAAGTAATACAGCTTGAGCGATTGGTTCTTTTTTTTAAAGACGATCGAACGAAATTTCGATTCAACGTCACTTTGACCTATTATATTATATTTGCCGTGTAAAAAAGCAGAGTCGCAAACCTCCCATTATTTTCGAGCTAACTCTATTTGTTAATTTATTATTTACATTGTTTGACGAATATTTTTTTTAATATCCCATCGTGGTATCGGTAAATAAATTCGTTGAGAAATGTCGCAAAAATGGGTAATAGAAAAAAAAAAAAAGTATGAGCTCATTGCTTTTTTTCATTATCGTTGTTGTCACAGCATTCTTCAATGAATTAATTCGATAGAAATTATACATTACCAATACTGAAGGATATTGAAAAAAAAATGTTGGCAAACGATTTATGGAGAGTAAGTACCAAATTAATGGGAGAAACGAGACTCTGATTAAGAACAATATTGAAAAAATTCATTTGAACGATAAAAAAATATTTATCAAGCGATTATTTCAATGTTTTTTTTTTTTTCGTTCAATCGTCCTCCGTCAATTCATCGGCGTCTTGGCCATAATCGTCGTATTGCTCCTTGAGCTCGTCGTCCTCCTCCTTGTCCACGGGACAGTGAATGCAACGAGACTCGTTTATTCCATAATTGATGCACGTATCGCCGATGCATTCGCAGCAACCGTCGTGAAACCAACGATAGCTCGTTGCTCCCATTGACTGGCACGAATTTCTACATTTGTTCCAAGAATTGCACTGAGCCATAAATGCAACGGTGCAATTTACCGTCATTACGTTCGGTTTTAGGGGATGATGCACTTCCTCCTTGACGGTTTCTAAAATTTTTTTCAATTGACGTTGAAGAATTAAAAAATTTGCTTCTACGACAAATTATACGGTGTAAAACCAACTGATCGGATACGCTGGGGAAAAAAAAAAATCCTTACGCATGTGATATTCTATTTTCTTCTCGTGTTTCGGCTGAAATTGCGAAATATCAAAATCCACGGGATACGTAAAGGTAATCCATCGCTCATGCTCGTCGGGCTCGGTCGTCAGTGCCTGAAACAATACCGGCACCGACTCACTGAAGTCCTCAACGTGAGATTTTTTGCTCAATGGATTGTCCGTTATATTGGGCTTCGGGCATAAATCTGTAAAAATAAATAGGTCACAGATGAATCAATTAAAAAAAAAAAAAAAATTAACGTACAATAAATTTTAACTCACCGACGCAGGAGCAACACTCGTCGTAGAGATAGCTCAGACACGAGTAACACTCCTTGCAACACGTGCATTTCGGCAAATCGCACTTGCAGCTCTGCGTTAACATACATTTGCTCACGACACTTGCGCATATTGCTTCGTTGCAGGCATCCGAATCTTCGATGATTAGAGTACCAATAATTGCCCCTATCGCCATCATCAAGATACCTCGATTGAGCGTCATTTTGTTTTTTTATCTGCAATCACATGTTTTTTTTTTTCATTTAATTTTTTTAACGGCAATTTAAGAAATCATTTAATACGGATTACGGTGTGTTGAAAAATGAATGAAACAGTGTATGAGTGAAAAAAAATTGATACACAAATGAACGAGTTGTGCTGCGTGTAATTGAAATTTATTTGTCTTTGTTTTTTTTTTTTTTTTTTCAAACACGTGAATGAAGTCCCCATGAAATTTCGTTCTCTCGGAATATGACTGTTGAGAGCCAATGATTAGCGCAATTTCACTTCGTTTCCAGACATCATACCGAGGTCAGGACATAGTTTAAATTGTGCAGATAGCCCCATAGCTCCGATCCCCCTCTCCAGCCCAAAATAATAAAGCATCCGTCCTATTCGCGAACGCAATTTTTTTTTTCGAGAAAATCTTTAAAACTCAAATAATAATCATGCTGGTAAAATATGATGAAACGAAATATTTATCACGAATTTAATTTCAGTAAATTTTTACAAATTTTTATTTTATTGAAAATTCATGAGGAAGATTTGATGAAAGTAGTAAATTCTCATCGATATGGATTTTGTGATAATGACGGATCGTTTATCGGAATTCGGAATTGTCGGTATCGATAGCAGAAAATTTTCGTTTCACCGACCGACCGCGAGGCCAATAAGAGACTTTCCAATATTATAATTCGATAAAATCCCCGATCTATATAAATCGCAGATATTGCAACGGGGTATGTATAGCTGTGCGGTAAATATAATATCGAAGTAGAATTGAAACGGATATTTTTTCTCGTGCGAGTTAAAAATTTCGTTGGTTTTTACAATTTTATATTTACACTTAGGACAACACCGAACATAAAACCGAACCGAAAAGCTTTTATCGAACATAAAAGCTAAGCCGTCACTATTTGGCTGAACAAATTGTCGAAAGATTTGTAAAAAAAAATTTTGGACACGACTTACTAAATTCTCAATTATTGGATGAATACACCTGATCATTTTACTAACGAATATTAATCACGGTAAACAAAAAAGTAACTCTCTGCATCTCAATGATAAAATTTAGCTTCGATTTATTATTGCCAAACAGAAAAAATTTAATCCCGGGATAAAGTTAAAATACAATCGACATAATGAATTTTTCTTACTCTTGAGCAAATTTCGTTTTCCACGAATATATAAGAAACTCTCAAGGCTTGAGGAACGAAAAAAAAAAATCTATCAGGGTGGTCTCGAAGGACTCGTTGTATACCGTAAGAAGTATACCCGATGACTACGACTCGAGGACCATCGAGGCAAACCCCCCTCGACCCCAGAGCCAAATATTCTTCGACCGAAATTCCAACAGACCTCCCACTTTGACATTTTAATTACGATATTTCAACGTATTCCCTTACCGATGTTTTCGAGCCTTCTCCAGACTTTACTTTCCCTATAATTTCCTATCCCCCCCTCCCACATTGTTCGAGACCGACCCCAGAAGTCATAAATAATAGTTAAATAGTCAAAGAATCGGGAAATTTTGTCTCAATTGATTTTCGCATTATTAATCATTGTTCCAATGATCGTTGTCTTTTCCATTTAGTTTAAGTTTACTCCAGTAGTCCTATACTTTTGATTTAAGGATCTACTATAGTCGTACACAGCAACTGTCCATTGTTAAAAAAATAATGAGCATTTATTTATAATCTACGACTTCTTGGGTAAAAAAAAAATATGTATTCAATTTGTGACGTTTATCCAAAATCTTTTCAGTCGAGATACAGAGAATTTTTCAACATTTGGAATGAACAATATGCAATCGAAATCTGTCCACGTTTCACTGATTATATCAATGAGAAAGAAAAATGTTTTATTCGCTGCCACGGCAATTTTAATAATCTGCGCGATCACAATGCAAATTTATATAGTCATTATTTCGCTATAACTTCATACTAATTGAATCAAACAATGAAAACGTTGCAGAGATAATTTTAAAAAATTCTTCACTATTTCGACATGACTGTACGGAAATCTTCAGAGAATCAGTGATAGGCTTTTGTATCAAACTAAAAGAAATACGATTTTTTCAACTCAAATTGTACGCAACACGTGCCAATGATGTTTGATGGTAGAGCTTTGATATGGCACAATATGCGTGAGAGGTGAGATCTTAGACGCAGCCTCGCCTCGATCTCGAGAGCCGTGGCCCCGAGGCGATGGAATATAACAAGAGCCTTCGTGGAAACATCCTGCCATTTATACACACATATATATATACCTTGGCGTAAACATTATAATACGTAGTATATGAGCCACGACCAACGTACGTGCGAAATTATCCAATAATGTATATGATACTTTTCATAAACAAAAGTATATTTGCAGGTCCACCGATATTTTATCACAGTCGTTTTCCTCTGATTGCAAAATCATTTTTCTATCGATTTTTCACCGTTCCTCTTTGGAGTAAGAAATTGTTTTGTCGCAGGCAACGGGTATAACGGGGAGAGGGGTCGACATTCCAGCAAAAAATACGCTATCGGAATGCACAAATTGTCTGGAGCGTGTTAGAGTTTCTTTTGTATTTTTTTTTTTTTTTTTAGTATCGATATTTTTCACCATTTTTCCTTATCAAACGAAGATTTTAGGTATTTGTCAGGTCTTTTTCATTACTCGGGAAGATGGGAGAGAAAAATAAGCAAATGTTTTTTTTTTTTAAGAATACGCGTCTCCATGGAAATCGGAAAATTTCTTTCCTCAATTAAATATAATAACGATCGCGATATTTCATAACAAATCACAAAATGTTTCGTACGATATGAAACATTACGATATAAAAGTACGTAAAATTGATTGCAAAGTTGTCGATTTTATTCGCAAGCACGTTGCCGCGAATAATAATAATAATAATAATAATATATTTACCTGCTAGCTGCGTGCATATGTATGTACGGTATATACGCAATGGTATCGGCGTTATTTCAGCTCTCACTCTCGCGGCTATCACGAGGCAACACACGGGCAAGGTTTTATACCTACGCCGGAGAAACTATTTTAAGAGCGTGCAACCGGTTCGCGCTGCGACTCCAACCGACACGAGAGACATAATTCTGCCTCTCTCGTTCCTCAACCCCCTCCCCCTCGCCCACTTGTTCTCGAATTTAATGAAAAAAAAAACAATTAATTCTCACGATCTTTCGATCTGTTGCACTCTTAAGCGACACTCGCGCAATAACACCTTTCGAACGAAACAAAACTTGAAAGAACGACGAGAATCCACGATAACAAACGACGATCAAAAAGTTTTTAATTGACAGATACAACTTTTGAAAAAATCGTTTCGATTCTTAATTGAAATTATCTGGGATTTTTGCTGTTTTTTTTTTTCGAGTTGCGAAATTTTTGAGAAAAACTGTAAAGATCGTCGGCGAAGCGTGAGTCGGTAACTCTACGAGGCGAAGTGCGTCGCTGTGAATGAAATGAAACGAGGAAGAAATCGTGAACCGGTGGGTAACCTGAAGAAACCATGGGTCCACATGGAGGTGGTTGAAAAACTGAGAAAGAATTGTCTGAGAGAGAGAGAGAGAGAGAGAGAGAGAGAGAGAGAGAGAGAGAGAGAGAGAGAGAGAGGGAGGGAGGGAGGGAAGGAGGGAGGGAGGGAGGGAGGGAATCAAGAAGTAGAGGAGGTAGTGGAAGTGGAGATTGGATGAGTGAATTATGCGGTATTTCTCTCCTCATGAAAGTATGTAACAAAATGGAGAAGGAGAAATGATGGAAACGACGAGAGCGCGAGACTGATTTAAAATAACAAAGGATTACGAAGAGGACCTTAGAAAAATTAAACCCAATCAATGACCCCCAAATAAACGCGAGAGGGTTTGTCGAAGAAGAAATTATTTTAACAAGATTGCTCCAGCTTCATGAATTAGTGAAGCTCCAGCTCAAGAAAACAGAGTTTAAATAACATTGGGACTAAAACTTACTTGACATTAATTTTCGTTTGCGTTCATTCGTCGAAAAATAGTTCGTTAATTTGAAGAACTGTCATGACGCGGGTAAAAAACAATAATACGAGAATATCGAAGGAAGATTACGAATACTACCAAGATCATAATCAAGATTGGGAGAGGTTCGAGCACGAAAAAAAATGACCAAAATCATTCAACTAAAGTTTCCTGATCCTTCAGTTTTTTTTAACTCACTTTTTTGTTTTACCTGAGGGACAAGAGTCCGATGTAGATGCCCTTGGACCCCCCTGGAATTTAAATAACGATGGAATACCGCGAGGATTCTTCTCTCAACTCCGCAAAAGTCGAGAGTAGTTTTCGTTGCCCTTATTCGTGGTGGTCCATACATTTCTTTCCTCGTATTCATTCCAATAATTTTCTTCCCTCGAACTTTCATTCTATACAGTCATTTCTATTTCTTTGCTCTCTTTTCCTTCCTATATATATTTTTTGTAAAAACAAAGACTCGTCCGAAATTTCTTTGGAAGATAATCGACATGAGATCTTGGAATCTTTATCGCAATTTTTTTTTTAAACTAACTCGTTTATATAATTGTTCTATTTTTTCCCGAATTTTTAACTATTCATGAAAAAAAGAAAAAAATATTATACTTTTCAGCGAGTATTACTGATTTGTGAGAGCTTGGTCAGAAAGAATTTTTGCTTAGTTTCAAGTTCCCGGTGTGTGTATCTTTTTAAAGAAGAAAGAGACAAAAGTGAAGAATAATGAAACGTTTCAAGTGCTTAACTCATTCTCATTTACCTCCTACTGCAAATCAACCGAGTTTAACGAAGCGTTCGAGCGTTTGAAGCATTTAGACGCTTCCGCCGTATATCAATATGAAAAAAAAACCCATACTCTTACTATTATTATTATTATTATTATTATTATTATTATTATTATTATATATAGGATAACAAAATTTGAACTTGAAAATACATTTTTTCTATTTATCCAAGTACTTTGGTTTTGTTTCTTATACTCGAATAATTTTTTTATGCTCATCCATATGTTTCTTTTTTTTCGTTCCATTTAATTCTCGTTGTTTTTATCATTTTTTTCTACAACTTTACAAAAATAACCGTTGATATCTCGGGGGGGTATATTACTATATATATGAGTAATACATAGTAGTACGTATAGAGGTACGTACCATAGTAGTAAGGTATAGAGTTGATGAGTCAAAGAAAAATTTAAAGCATTAGGCATTTTAGCTATGCCAGAGGCCCGCCCCGCCGGACTCCCAGATGGGTCAATCAGATACGAAAATTACCTGTCGGCTCTAAAAGGTTTAGGAGAGTAAGAAAATAAGAAAGAGACATATTTCGTAGACACACAGGTATAAAAAGATATTTTTTATGATATAGGATGAGGCTTGCGCACAGAGAGCTGCGTCGTTCGATCTGAAAAACGATTATAATCGAGTGTATAATTTTATTATTTATCAATCAACTTAACCGTTCTCGAATATTTTTCAACAAAAAATGCACACCATATTTTAGATGAATCTGATGAAATTTTTAGTAATCTCTTTTCCTGTATTACAAAATTTAACGTTCAGTTATACTCTTCGATTTACAGAAACACAATTGAATTTGTTTCAACAGCTGTGTTGAATCTTATCACGTTTATCGAAAAGCCAACATTTTCCGATTGGAGGCTTACTTGGCGCGGCCAATGAAAATAATAATAATAATGATTCATGGTATATATACGTACATCGTTTCCTACGCATACATACATACACGTACCTTTGAGAGGTTAGGTGACGCGTTTTGGAATTAACCTGACGTGGACCGTGGACGTTCGCAGTATTTCATTATTGCTCCTGGTTCATTGTGCGCGAGTAAACACGTCACCGTCACTTGAACACACACCACGTATGTCTGAGCAGTGTAGTTTGTGAGAATTTGTTCGAGGATATTGTTCGTTGAACTTTTAGTAATAATAAAAGTTATTCAGTGTTTCGCGTCCTACTTCTCAACAAATACGTCAATTTATTTTCAAGGTAAGTACTTTCATTAAATTTTCAACGAGACAACTTTTTTCTCGCTTAGTTTTCATGGAACCTTTTTTTTTGTTCAGGATTCAGGACATTCGTTCGTTGTTTTTTGTGCGAAAAATCATGTATTTTTAGTTATTCAGGATTTATTTCTTTACGAGTCGAAGCGCGTAGCCGCATATATGAACTCGATTTGAGCACAATTTTCCATCTATTCGAACATGTATAATGATTGTAATATGTCAAAAATACTTAATTTCATTGTATATTGTATTGAAAATAAGAGAAATAATTATTCGATCTATATATCAATGTTCTTATTCAGGAATATGAATATCCTGGTGACATTTGGGATAGCGTTGTTGGCTGTACAACAATGCCTTGCTCCGCCGGTTAACACGCACAAAGAAGCAGAAAGCAACGAAGAGAAAGACCATCAAAAGTCCCTGGAAGAGGCGGGTTTGCACTACCACAGATATCTCAGAGAGGTACTCGAAGTACTCAACGTCGATGATGAATTTCAAGCCAAGCTACAGAACGCCAGTCCGGAAGCTATAAGAGTAAAAAAAATTTATTCAATCGATCGTTTATAAAATTTTTATTCTCCCGTTTCTTTGGCATTCGGTAAAATTTTGTTCTTCTCAGTCGGGTTCCATAGCTAATGAGCTTATCGCCGTAAACCCGGGCTTGAGAACTAAGCTGGATGAAATAAAAAGAAACGAAATCCAAAGGCTGCGTCGCGCCGCCACCCTACAGTATGAAAAAGAGAAGGGTCTTGACCCCGATCACATGGGAATTCATGAACATCTCGATCATGAAAACCCCGAAACTTTTGAAACCATCGATCTCAAGAAATTGATTCTCAAGGTTTGTCCAATATTTCATTTGATTTATCTTCTCTGCACGATTCATTTGATATTTTCATCGAACGCAATGTCATTTGTCTCATTACGCGTTAAAGACGACCGCGGATTTGAGCGAAGTTGATCGCAAGAGACGCGAAGAGTTTCGGGAATACGAGATGCAGAAAAAATTCGACGAGGAACAAAAGATAAAGGGTGAGGAAATAATTAAAATCTACTCTTTTGTTCATTCGAGCGAGCTAATGTTTTCGTTATCGTTCATTTAGAAATGAATGAAGAGGAGAGGAAAAAATACGCAGAGAAGCACAAAGCATCGGAAGAAAAGCTAAAAAACCATAAGCCTGTGAGTCTTGAAAATTGCTTGTACTTTTTTTTTTATAGAGGTAATTAAAAAAAAAAGTTAATTATCGTAGGCTGAATTTGGGAATGCTTTAATATTTTAATTCAAGACGAAGAAAAAAAATTATATTTTAATTTTACGTAATATATTTGTGTCGTCACGAAAAACCCACGGATCGCAGAGAAAAATATAAAATCGAGATCGAGCGAGCAAATTTATAAGTAAATAAATTTAAAAACAAAAAAAATAAGAAATAAACAAATAAATTTTTAGCTTTATCATCCGGGAAGCAAACAACAGCTCCAGAAAGTTTGGGAAAAACAGGATCACATGGAAGATCAGGCTTTTGATGCTCGAACCTTTTTCAAGTTTCACGGTACGCCCGATGTCTCGATACTTTCGTGAAAAAGAAAGAAAAATATATATTTTCCCAGTTTTAATAACGATAAATTTAAGATCTCGATGACAACGATGTTTGGGATCCGGATGAGGTAAGCGCATTGTTCATCAAGGAATTGGACAAGATTTACGAGCTGGCGGGTCCCGAGACCGATGTACGCGAGCGAGTCGAGGAAATGGAACGAATGAGAGAGCATCTTGTCAGCGAGGCCGATTACGACAAGAATGGTCTTATCAGGTGACGAAATTTTTTCGAAAAAATTAATTCATCGGTCGAATTAATAAGATTCAATTATGCCTGATTTTTAAACGATACGTTAATTTCTGATCGCTTGAATTTCTCCGTGTCTCCTCCGTAAAGTCAGGGGGAATTCATAGAATATACGAAATCAGCAAAGTTCGAGACTGACGAAAGCTGGAAACCGTTGGCCGAGCAGGAGATCTACACGAATGAAGAGTACGATCAGTTCAAGCAGCAACATCTTCAAGCACAGGTGAGAAGGATCGCAAAAACGGTATTGAGAGTATCGAATAATTTGAGTTTTATTAATATAATAGAATTTTCATGTTATATTTTTAGAGCTTTTAGCTAGAATATAATCTTATGACTATTCTATATATATATATATATATATTGTAATTTGATTTTGTAATTAACAAAAAAAAGTTTGCACCGGGATATGGTGTTCCGCATCAGGACTTTGTGCCTCCAATGGGTGAAAGATATCCTTCCAATCAGCAGCAACAATTCCAGGGACAGATACCTCAATATCAGCAAAATATACCACAATATCAGGGACAACAACATAATCCTCAATATCAGGGATATCAGCAAGTACCGCAGTATCAAGGTCATTTAGCACAGGGACAAGTGCCCCCTCAGCAATATCAACAAGGTTACATACCTCATCAAGGACAGATACCTCAGCAAGGACAAATTCCTCACCAAGGACAAATTCCTCACCAAGGACAGATACCTCAGCAAGGTCATATACCTCAGCAAGGACAAATTCTTCACCAAGGACAAATTCCTCAGCAAGGACAAGTACCTCAGCAAGGACAAATTCCTCAGCAAGGACAAGTACCTCAGCACGGACAAATTCCTCAGCAAGGACAAGTACCTCAGCAAGGACAAATTCCTCAGCAAGGAAAAATTCCTCACCAAGGACAGATACCTCACCAAGGACAGATACCTCAGCAAGGACAAATTCCTCAGCAAGGACAAATTCCTCAGCAAGGACAAGTACCTCAGCACGGACAAATTCCTCAGCAAGGACAAGTTAAAATTCAGGTTCCGGCTGAACAACACCAGCAAGTTCCTGTTCAACAACGGGCCAACATTCAGACTGCGACGAATCAGGTTCCTCAGCAGCCCGGACGCAGCGCTTTGCCAGTTCCGCAGAGCGGGCCTCAGTCCGTTCCACCACCCAACGTACTCCAGACGTAAGAAAGACGATGAAGTGAGATTAAATAAGCGACTGATGAAAGGAAAAAAAAAAAATTTACGATACTTTTTCCACGGATCATTCGTCGCAATCTTGAATGTACACACAATTCTTCTCGTTCCATCAGTATCGATTCGCGTACAGTTTGAGATTCTTCTTTTTTTTTTTTTTTTTTTAATTTTTACTCTTCGATGTCACTCGCATATTTAAATTATTATTTTTCATGGTCGATCGGTTATCGATCGAAATATTGATGCTTTTTTTTTTTCCCCTCGAGCTTAGAGGCTGCGGCTTTTTACTTTTCGACGCAAGCTGCGGAGCAACAAAAATGACAGAGTAAATAAATTTGTGCAAATTTCTTTGCTTCATCAAGACTCACTTATTTCCCTGCGTTATCTCGATCTTTTGCGTTTCAAAATTTTTTTTTTTCTACTCCAATTATGAGATCGGAAAAAAAAACAAAATTTTTCGTTTTCATTCAAACTCAATGCCATTGATATATGAATTGTATTTGAATGATGTAAATTTTCGATACGATTAATTGAGATTTGACCATAATTTCGTGACGTCATATCTGCTCTCGTTGACGGTGCATGAAAACTTGGTCGATCCGATGAAATAAATTTTGTGGGGAATCAGGGTCAATGGAAGATCTCCGAACGAGAATACAATGTATATATTTATATATATATATATATATTTTTTTGTTTGTTTGTTGGTTGATCAATCGACTGCGATTTATTTCTCATATTTATTATTATTGCATATTGTTTATGTTTAAGATATTACTTAGATGTACGTGCCAAGTAGCAACTTAAATGTATGATTGCGTGATTCTGTATTTTTTTTTGTTTTTGTTTTTTCCTCATCTCTCACTCTTTTTCACATAATTATTCGCGACACTTATATGGTTCCGCAGGTAGGTAGGTATGTAAAGGGGGCGGGGGTAACGTGTATTTATAGCATATTTCGGTAGAACGTCATTCTTAAGAGCTAAGCTCGTAATAATAAATAATAATAATAATAATAATAATAATAATAACAAAAAGGAAACAAATGAGAAATATGGATTTCAACGGGGGATTCTCACGATGCCTAATAGTCCGCAAGATCAACTCACTCGCGTTGCTCCGTTTCGTTAACTCGATTATATCTTTTTTTTTTTTTTCCTCTTTCTTTCTTTTTCACTTGTCATTGTCACATGGCTATATAACAAATTGCAATCTCCCATCGAGAATCACGCTCGCGATTATATATAACAAATTGACTATCTACGGGGGGGGGGAAAAAAAAGGAAGAAAAACAATAAAAACATAAAAAGGATTTCCTCTCGCTCACAGTTCGATGGAGTAAAATAATGTTGTAAATACATAAAATATCATCAAGTGCACTCGAGATCGAACTTGGCTATTTGGACAGAAGAGAAATCGATTTTTTTTTCCCCACAATCGCGATTTTCAAACAAAAGTCTCGAATAAATAAAAAGAAAAAAAAAAAACAATAAATCGATCTTGCACGAAAATCAAAGATACAAAGTAAAAATCCTAATAAAAAATGTTTACAGGTGTTGTTAATAATAATAAGAGTAATAATACGATAATGAACGTGCGATGCGTTTTTCTTGCTCCTTTATATTTACAGTAAAACACATTTTCATTTATCCCCTTGTCAATGGTAATTGATCATTGTTTTTCATTCTTGCGCGTGATTAAATAAATTCCGGGGAAATATTATGCGATCCCTGGTACCTCGAATTAAACTAGGATGATATATTTTTTTTTAAGCTACGGACTATCCAGAGTTTGTAGTTATTTAGCAACGAGAAGCCCTCTTTTATTTTTTTATTTTTTTGCATTATCATTTTACTGATTTTTTCCTTGCTTTGTGTTTTTCTTTTTTTATTTCGACCCTCTGAGAGTTGTCTTTGTAAAACTATCTCTGCGAATCTTTTACACCAGGCTATGTGTCACTAATTCTCGATGGAATGAATAATAAATTATCGACAACTTTTTTTTTCTATTTTTTTTTAGTTTCTTAATTTTTAAAGATTCCTCTCATTCTCGTCTCTGTGTCTCAATAACCTACCGCATTCATCGTTTATTTATTTTTTTTTATTTTCTTTTTTCACGATCCGCTCCCTTAGTTGATATCACGTTCTTCCATCATCTCACGTATTCGATCAATGATAATTAAAAGAAAAAAAAAAAAAAAAAAAAAAAAACAAAAAAACAAAAATAGCTCCAAGTTGTGACTTTTACCACGCAGGAAGGATCTGTCGAAATTTCGGGTTTTTTTCTTCTTTGTTTCGACGTGAAGGGACAATTTTTTCGACGGTTCTCGCTCACTCACATTTTTTGTTTTTTTTTTTTTTTGAGTAAATTCATTCACCATACCACAGCAGCCTTCGGATAAACATAAATGTAATATCCTTTACATATTTGCTTTTTTTTTGTCGTGTACCATATCAATAATAGCATAACTACATACTTTAATTCTTTCTTTTCTCGTTCACTTAAACCTTAAGGTATTTATATAGGTTTTTATTTTCCGTTTATATCTCCCGGTTGTATTTGTTTTTTTGTTTTTGTTTTTGTTTTTTTTTTTTTTACATATATATCAAAATGTGAAAACGAAGGTTCTTGCTCGTTCACGTTACTTTTCTTTAAAATATATTTCCTTTTTTTTTGTTTGCTCATTGAAAATCATCAAGCCAATTGACAAATATATACATATACATACATATATATATATATATATATATATATGTTTGTGTGGGGTTGTCCGCGTGTGTGTGTCTGTATAATGTGTGTTTATTCATTCATATATAAATATCAAGTATATATATATAAAGGTCTTGAGGAAACAACAAACTTCCAAGAGACATTGCCATTCAGGGTAATACCGGTTTGAATTGGTCAAAAATTGAATTCTTTTTCTATGCTCAATTTATTTTTTCGCCTCACTTGCGTGTCGTCGGAATTTCTGTCTTGCCAAAAAAGGAAAAAATAAAATAAATAAATAAATACAGTTGGCAAATTTGTATTTCTCATAACAATCGAGATTTGCAGTCGATTATTTCAAAGACATTCACTCGTCCATTCGCACACGTCACTCCGATTATAAATTGCGGCTCTGTATTTATATATATATATATATTTTTTTTTTCAATTCATTTTTAATCATGGCGGAGATTAATTTTGCACACGAGTCCGCAATAAATCCCGAAGAGAGAAAAAAAGGTTCAAGCACGAAACGTTGTTTTAGTCACTTTTTTCTTTCTTTTTTTTTTTTTCTTTTTCAATCTCATAATCACGAAATTTCGAATGACTCTTCATTCCAAAGTGGTCGTCACGATCTACGGGACTCTTGAAACTTTTTATTTTTTTATTTTGGAAGGCACTTACTACTTTTTTTTTCTTCTTTTTATACAATATTTAATTTTTTAACTCACAGTCGCTCTGGCTGAGGTTCGTTAAAATTTTCTCTTATGCGCACAAATCTTTTTGAAAGGAAAAATAAAAGCAAAAGAAAAACAAACCAAAAATGTCTTTCTGTCCTCGTATTCTCGAAATTTATCGTGGAATTTTCTTTTATCATTATTTTTGAACACATTTAGCCTAAATTGTAAAAAATCTTTATTCGCGTATCGTTCTCTACTTTCCGAGTTTACTTATTTTTATTCTTTTCTTAAATATTTATTTTTTTTTTTTTACTTCATATATACTCGCTGGAAACAAGAATTTTTTTTTACTAATTACAGAATCCAGGAATCGTAGCCCCGTGAAATTTTACTTTTTTTTTTCTCAAACATCCGCAAAGTTAACAACGCAAGAAATTCTCTCCTCGTATTCCTTTATTACTTTTCTTTCTTTTTTTGGTAATTTTTTTGCACAAAAAACGTTTGTATCAAGAATATCTTTATTTTTGGAATTACCGTAGCTCGAGGCTAATCGACACCAATTGAATTTATCATCGTACCTTCTTCAACTCAATCTTTTTTATCTCTCTCTCTCTCTCTCAATCTCTCTCTAAAAACCAAAAAAATAACAAAATTAGCCGAAAGAATTTTATTTTTCTCGATCTTTTTTTTGTGAAAACAACAATTTCGTTTCTCTCACGAAGGCCACTTCGAATGATTTGTTTTTTTTTTTTTAATCTTTATCTTTATTAGTTCTCATTTTTTCTCATTAAACATTACGAGAATTTTTTTTTTGAATGGAGTGTCGAGTGACGGCCCGGGATTTAATTTCCTGCCATGACACGTTTTTTTTATTTTTATTTTTCGAATATTGTTGAAATAAAATTTTCTTCTGGGCAACAAAAAAAACTCGTCGATATAATTTTCAAAAACATATTATTTTCGCGATGAATGAAAAAGAAAAATCTGGCAATACACATTTTCACGTATATATATAATATATATATCTCGTTTATAGAAAATTCACGTCACAGGGAATAAATTCGATTTTTTTTTCCTCAAAGAAAACAAAAAACAAGGTAAAGACCATTCGTACATTTTTACAATTCCGAATCGACGAAAAATTCGAATCGTCCTATCACCAACAAAATTCTTTTCTTTATTCTCTTTCTCTCTCTCTCTCTCTCTCTATATCCTAAATCTTTTAATTTTTATAATTGGCATACCCCAAATATGGCAGGAAGGCAATCATTACAATTAATAACGTTACATTTTTACTTTTTGTTATTTTTTTATTCTTCTTTACGAGCGTGGCCCTGGATTATTCAATTATTCAAGTTTTTTTTCTTGCAACTCTAACATTTTCTCATCCTTTTCTTTTTTCATTTTCGTATTATACTTTTCCTCGTTCCTTACATCGTCGTCCATTAAAAGACAGTGAGAACATTTTGTACATTTTTTCGCCTCGCTGAGTTTTGCGTGTTCGTGTGTGTGTGTGTGTGTGTGTGTGTGTGTGTGTGTGTGTGTGTGTGTGTGTGTGTGTGTGTGTATTTTTTCTCATTACTCTCTCGACAACGGTTCTCATTAATTAAGTATCAGTGGCAAAAAAAAACGAGATTGTTCGATGAAGCTTCGAATTCTTCACACAATGCTCGAATTACAATTCAACTTTTCTTCTCTCAATCAAGCTCGGCGCGATGTACATTTTTTTTTCCATCAGATATCCAGCGAATTTTTTTTTGTCCTCTTTGCTACTGTACGGATTATTATTATTATCGTTTGAATATCACTGAATGAGCAAAAGAGTTTTTACATTTTTCTTTAATCTTCTTTTATTTTCTAAATAAAAATTTATGAAAAAAAAAAAACGTACAATTACCAATTACAATTGTCGACAAAAAATAATTATGTTACTCGTACATATGCAACAAAGAGAGTGTAAGAAAAAAAAAAAAAGAAAAAAAAAATTAATACCGCGTGGACATCGATGATTGACTAGAAAATCGCACTTGCCCCCTTTACAATATACATTTGAAAAATGATTTTTATTTAAAAATTCAATTACTCTCTCTCTCTCTCTCTCTCTCTCTCTCTTTGAGGATATATATTTTTCTCAATGGCAAAAAATTACGACGACGTTGCTTCTTTTCGTTTGTTTATTAATATCTTTTGTTTTTTCCCCACTCGATTCCCATCCTTTTGCCATTTTTTTTTTTGAGGAAAATTTCGACCACACTGATATCTCGGTGGTGAGATTATTTTTTCTCATTTTTTTTGTTTACTCGTCTGCACGTTTTTTTTTCTTCCTCCGTGACATCTTTAAACTATTATACATTTGGCATTAACGTATAATATCCGCATACATATGCGTAGATATATAAATTATGTGCTAATTCATCGGGCGAATTTTTGTTTTTTATTTTCTTCTTTTTCTTTCACTTCGATTCTATTTTTTTTTTCATCTCTCTCTCTCTCTCTCTCTCTCTCTCTCTCTCTCTCTCTCTCTCTCTCTCTCTCTCTTCTCCCCTCATTCGTGTGTGTTTTCGTTCGTTTTTTTTTTCGACAACTAGTATTCTTGATACGCGTATGTGTGATAATATATAATTGTTGGGGGCTCTCTAGTCTCGCGGTGTCTTTGACGCTTGAGAAAAAAAAACTTTCGTCTTCATTCGGAGATTATTGGGATAATTTTTTTTCGTTTTTATTTGTTTATTTACTTTTTTTTTCTCTTCTTCTTCTTCGACCCTATGTATACTCGCTCGAATCGTCGATCATACCGTCCCAGAAAATCGAGGATAATTGATTTTAAAGAGGGGGAAAAAATAGTTCGAATTTTATGAATTCTTTTTTGTTTTTGTTTTTTTTTTTGTTTTTTCATTCCAGCTTCACCAGGATTACAAATGGAGTAAAAATTCCGAGACGATATTTCGATGATTCGTCACTTTTATTTCATTTTTTCGTTTTTTTTTCCCTTTTTGTTTTGTTTGTTTGTTTGATTTAACGCCATTCGTGTTTTTGTTTTCTCCTCTTTGCCCAATATACCTCTCTCACTCGCTCCATTCGAGCCTGGGATCACACCCTCTCTCTCTCTCTCTCTCTCTCTCTCTCTTTTTCTTTACCTTGAATTCTATTTACTCATTATATAATATATATTTATATATATGTATATGTAAGGATTTTATCCTCTACATACTAATATGTATATCATGCTAACATGCACGAGTGAAACAGAATGTATGTCGGAATTTTTGCTTCGATATTCATTACAAAAAAAATAAAAATAAAAAAAATAGTAATAAATAAAAGAAAAAAAAAAAAAAAAAAATCGACGTTTTCTCGTTTCACGAGTAATTTTAAACTATCGACTCGTTCGAATTGTCCATCTCTGCGATAAAACATTTTACAATTTTCAAAAAAATTTTACTTTTTCTCTTCTCGGATGAAGAAATCGAACTTTGCATGGCTCTCTTTCTCTCTGTTGTCGTTTGTTTTTTTGTTTTGTTTTGTTTTGCTTACTGCTCGCTTCGCGAATCCGTGAGTGGCTCGAGCTTGACCGGAAGTTTGTCCTTGTCCTTGTGCGAGTGCGAACTCTTTACGAGATCCGCGATATCCTCCTGAAATATGTTCTCGGGCCTCGGGCTTATGTAACTTCTCGTTGGCTTGTATGTCATTCCGCTGACCCCTATGCCAACCTCGAGGCTGCTCGGTATATGAGCGGGATCCATCAGCGGTGCTAATGGGCTCGCGAGTGGACTACCCTCGATCGGACTCTCGGGTCGTCCACCCGAGCCCGGACTCGCCAGGCCCAGCATCAACGGTGAATTTCCATTGTTGTTGTTGTTGTTGTTGTTGTTGTTGTTGCTGCTGCTGCCGCTGCTGCTGCTGTTGTTGTTGTTGTTGCTCGCTGGACTATTGTTGTTCAGATGATGCTGACTGACCTGTACGGCGGCTTGAAAATTCGCCGATAAATTCGTCGCTATCATGTCGTGCTGATGCGACTGCGCTGCGGCCACCATACTGCACATCTGATGACGAAGACCTTTAACAAAGGATCGTCACCCATCACTTAACCCATTTTTCACGTTGTCTTTTTTTTTTCCTCCGCTGCGAGGAAACTTTTTAACGTTTGGCAATGAATGAACGAAGGAACGAACAATTTTCGCAGATTGCGGAAATAAGCGCATGTGGATCATTTGATTTTTCGCTTCCTAATGGATGAGGATTCGCGCGAGTGAGATAAAATAATGAGGAATCTGCAAACTTTTATGCATTGCACGCTTTTTTCTTCTTCTTCTGTTTGCTCAAGTGGCTCGAATTCGCTTATGTCAAAGCACATGACATTTCGAAAAATTTCAAAATTTTCTCAAGTCGGAACCCTTTGAGGAATTCTTGTCAAATTGAATTAAAATTGTTCCTGTCTTAGGGACTATTTTTGTAAAAAGTTTGGACTCGATAGCGTCAAACTTGCGAAAGTTAGAGCGCGCACATACTATTTATAAATATTTCAAAGTTTTCTAAAATCTGAACCCCTTGAGGAATTTTCTTTTAGCAAAGTAATATGACAATTTCTCGTCGCGATACTCGTTACGGCTCGATGAATGATTGTGGAAACAAGTACGAACGGAAATTAAAATTAATTTAAAAGTTGAAAAAAAAAAAAAACATAAAAAATGTTTTTGCACTCGAGATCGACGCGTGCCAAGTAATTCGGACGTTTCGATAGGCATGATATCGTGTTAAATTTACCTTGAGCGACCGCGGCGACCGCAGCAGCGGCCGCGGCACCGGGGCTGACCGCACCCTCGGGACCGTTGCACGCGTAATTCGTCAGGCTCGGATAGATCGGTGTTGGTTCCTCCTTGATATTACCATCGCGAAAGACAACGGTTCTTATGACACCGCGTATGTGCTCGTCGGGCCATACACCGAGTAAAATCCTCTGCGGTCTTCCACGACCCTTCGGTCGGAGATCTGCAAAGACGCGAGTCGTCGAGGAATTCAAATGAGTGTTTTCCGCGATCGAGAGACTTTTTTTTTTCTCCTCAATCGACAATCTCGCTCCGCGATCTTTTGATAAAGTTTGGGCATCTCTTTCGAATCGTGTGAATTAAAAAAAAAATGCATCGCGTCGTATAATCGAGAATTATTTTTGAAAAAGGAATAAATACGATGCTAAATCGCGTTTGGATGTATAGCTCGGTGGCTAGCGATTGTGAGAAAAAAAAAAAATGAAATCAAAACGACGGGAAAGAAGTGATTGCGCGGGAGAGGTTGACGAGAGTCCGCGAGTGGGTAGCTCAAAGGGGAGTAAAGATAGTTCGAGGCTGTTAACGCGCGACACTGGATAATGCCTTCGTCGCGGCAACGAGAGAAAACGATAACGCGTTTCTCACCTTTCGCCGCTATTAAATAACGAATTAAAGCGATCCGGGCATAAACACGCAATGGTCGTCGAATCGCGACGTAACCATGCTCGAGATGAAATTATACTCTCCTCTCATCTCGCAACACCCTTTCCCAAAGCACGAGATGTAATTGCTACTTTTACGAGCGTAACTAAGCCCGTTCAACTCGTTATTATATTACTCGAAATATGTTATTTTCAATGGAACTATTGATATCCATTATATATCATTCGCGATTTGACTCGAAGAGGAAGAGTGAGAAAATTTTATCAATGTGGAAGAGACTGCTGAGCGAAATTGTCGGATTCGCGGGGGTATTGAGATGAAATTGAAAGAATAAACAAAAAAAAATGTCAACTAACACTCACCGGCCCCGCCATCGGAGCTTGGACCGAGCATGTTGTGAACTCGGTTAGCGTAAAGTACGAAAGTCGGATACGGTATGTCGTATTTTCTGAAAGACGAAATAACAATATTCGCATACGATATTTCAATCCCCTTCCCCCGAAGATTGCAACGTAAATGTACCAGTGGCCGCACACCTATATAGTACGTTATATCGTTCAGATTGCTATACAAATTTAGGACGCAAAGCTTCATACGTTCTATCAATGAATTCAAACACCTTGAAGGTTATGATTTTGAGTGTTCTAAAAGACATGCAATGTTCACATTAAAATATTCGAACACTAAAAGCCCGAGTTGATGAGCATCGATTCTCAAATCTTCTCAAACATACAAAATTTCACCGTCAAATATTCAAAATTTACCGTGCGAACTATACCCTGCGTCTGGTTCAATTGAAGTTTTACAGGAAGTTTAACTGCTGCATGGGAAACCCTACTTTTTCCTGAACAAAATGACCCAAATTTATCTTAAATACGCGTACACCTTATCCTTAGCATAACACGCGGGCCGGAATAAACAGATGAAAATAATTTATATTCCGCTTAATAAATTGAATTGTTTGTGGTGGTGGTGTGCGACGACTCTGTGGGACGTGTGCGGGCCACTGGTACATTCACCTTACAAAAAGACGATTTCGCAAAATTATTTTGCCAAATGTCCCAGTAAAAATGAGTGCTAAATATATATTTTTTTTATTATTTTGATTCTAATTATGATAATTTTTTTTAAATTTATTTATATATGAAAGACAAGAATGAATGAATATCAATGCACTGACCTGGCAGCCTGACTCAGTGAAAGTCCTTCCTTGAGAACGCTGAAAATCGCTTCTGCCATCGTTTCGGGTCGCCAAGATTTCAGGGGTCCCCGTTCGCGAAATCGTAGATTGTGAACCAGCCCGGAATTCGTGTTCCAACACTTTTGCCATAGCGATTGTAGCTGATACTGATAACTGTCTGCTGGTACAGGCCCACCGCCAGACAGAGGGCCCAGATAAAGAGAGAGAGAGAGAGAGAAAGCGGGAGGAAAAATTAGAGATTAGTAATTTATCATTAGCTCGTAAAATTATTTTTGCGGTTATAAAGGAACAAAAATTATACTCAATATAATTTGAAAACTCTCGATGATTGGGGCTGGAGGATTTTTTCTTTGCTTTATTTTCATTTTTCTTTTAATCAGTATATTTTATTGCGATACCTTGTTGACGCCACCGATGGTCTGCAAATAAAATAATGAGACACACGAAAAGAGAGAGAGAGAGGGAGAGAGAAAATAAAAAAAATATTCGTTCACATCGGTAAATAATTGCAACTTTTTCGTTGTGAATGAAACGTATTTTGGCCCCCCACATACCCTTGTATTGTCCAAATTTTTACAACTTTCCTCGTAGATATTTCGTCGATTTATCAACTCGACAATTTCGTATTTTATCGGCGCTGCTCGGAAAAATTTATTCGAGACTTTATCGATGCTCGAATAAAGCATTAGTAAAGTATATATATATATATAACTGTACGGAAAGTGGAACGCTCGTATTGTCCTCGTGCACGACTGTACGGCCTCAATTTACGACGATTATTTAATAGTTTATTTATTGGTTCTAATTAAGCTCTCCTTCAATTCAATAATTAATACAATTAATTGGAAATCACACACACACACACACACACACACACACACACACACACACACACACACACACACACACACACACACACACACACACACACACACACACACACACACACACACACACACACACACACACACACACACACACACACACACACACACACACACACACACACACACACACACACACACACACACACACACGCGCGCGCGCGCGCGCGCGCGCGCGAAGCCACGAACTCTACTTTAGATCGAAGCGAATTAGAGGCTAGACGAGCAAGACTCGATTGACTAATTGTCCAAGAATATATATATTTTTTTCTTTCCCCTCTTCTTCTTCTTCTTCTTCTTCTATTTTCTCTCTCTCTCTCTCTCTCTCTCGTTTAATTTTGCCTCGTGCGTCCGAATTGGTTTTTCAAGGATTTTCTCAAATAGTCTTTGAATTTTAATGCTACAGCACCGAGATACACAACGTACAATTGTCTTATCAATAAATGAATCTCGATTAAATAATTTTTTTTTTAATAATCTATTCTCTCTCTTGGTCCCTGAATATTTGAGCTCGAGAACCAGAAAAAAATACTTCTAGTCCTATCATGAATACGCAATTGCACGAATGTTAATTCCTTGTCATATATATATATATATATATATATATATATATATATATATATATATATATATGTATTTTTTTTGAGCAAATTACCACCTGGACGGTACAGACATTCCTAATTATTTAATTATCGTTATTATTATGCAACGATAACGGATATAAGCGTAAGCGCGCAAAATATACATATACTTTATGTATATATTTTTTTAATTACTTCGCAAGTGGACAATTTTTTTTTGCTGAACGTAACGAGAGTCTTTTGAACAATTTTTATTTTCCTTGTTGTTATGACGAGATAAAATTGAAAGATAAAAAACATTTTACCCCCTCCCAACTGTCAGGACTTTTTCGAACAACTATCAATTATCACCGTTATTACGCTGAAATGAAAACTTGCGAGGCACTCCTTTGACACCCAAGTCGACATTCTCGAGTATTTGTTTTTTTTTTAACCTAAGATTCGTCATTTTTGTCATTTCTCTATCGAAAATTGAAAAAGAAAAAGGAAAAAATTCTACATAGAAATAAATAATAAATAATGGAGTTTAATTTCGTCTAATTTGTTCTTTTTAAATCTCTTTCTACCCGCCCTTTTCAATCAAACACCATTCAAATTGCAATGTTCCAACTTCGTGGCCATTAATAGTTCTTACTCCTCTAATAATCACCATTCTTTGAATGAAAATTAACGATATTCATTAACGAAAAACGATTCATGCGTGAAACTGAATAATAGTGATAGTAAAAAAAAAAAAATTAAACCCGCAAATGGAATGAACACGTAAAAGTTCGTAATGACTTTGAGTCTGGATATATGTACAGTCATTATCCCGATGTGAGGTTTTTTTTCTCCTCGAACGTTACCGATCATAATGGAAGACGATTTTCGATCAAAGGCATCATTCTCATATATATATATTTTTTTTTTCGTAAATATAACTAACGGACGGCGGAAAAAATGCGTGGTGTTTGGGAATTTCGACGATTGGACTAGTTTTGCGACGAAGAATTTTCTATAAAATTCGAATTTTCCATAGTAATTTTTATATTGAAATGTTTGAAGAATTTTCAATAGAATTCCATTGTTTTCATATTAATCTGCATTGTGTGAAAAAAATCTTTTTCACAGATTATCCCAAATGTGTGAGAAAAAAAAAGTAAATTTCCGATCTATTGGAATCGCCGTAAAAATGAAATGAAAAATAAAAAGTTGGCGAATGTCCAATCATCGAAATTCCCCTCGCCGCGGTCATTCGTTGTCGTTCTCATCGTTAAAGTACAACGAGACGATGGAATGTTTTTTGCAAAATGCCCACCACCAGCGAAAACCCGATAAACCGGTAAAAACGAAGCCCGGATCTCTCCTGCGTCTTAATTTCTCCACGTAATTCAAAATGGCGTTTAACGATTTTTTCGTTCGTCTATTGTACGGACTGACGGTTATGTCGCAGCAAAATTCCAAAACAGCCGTTTCTTCATCGTTATTCAAAGCGGCCTCCTCGAGGACCATCATCCTCTTTGATTTCCCGAGTATATTGTCGTACAACGTGCCTTTCGGTATTCCATACTTGGTAGAAGCTTGAGTGAAACGCATTTTTTGCGTTACCACGGCTTCTATCGCCTCTTGAAGATCGTGACGTGTCCACGTTGGAGCCTTCAGCTTCAACAGGCTCGTATAGTCGGCTAAAAATCGAGTCATTCACAGGGGGGGAATATTTCGTAAATTAAATTCGTTCTCGTTCAACAATTTTTTTTTTTTTCGTACTTCCGCATCTTAATTGTACATGAATAATAACGGATTTTAAGGACAAATTTATCGAATTACATTTTTTTTCAACGTAATTCAATGAGAAAAAAGGTTAATTCGTGTATGAGCAATGTAAAGAACGAATTTATGAATATTAAAAAAAATTAATTGTTATCCGGAATGAAGATTGAGAAAAAACAAAGAGTCTATATAAAAAAGCCGGCTGACGACGTTGCCGAGGAAATTTACGAGTTTACGAATTAGGGGGAAAAAAAATGGTTTAGGTATTTTTAGCTATGAAGAAAAACGTGATTGACTTTTCGAGCCCATGACTCGGTGTGATCGGTCGAGCGAATCATCGGGAATCGACGCGTACATCGCGCACTGTCCACGAGATCCCCCTTCGCGCCATGCCAACGTATATTGTAATTAACGCCGTTTATATACGTCGGGATTTATGCTCCGGCGCGATTTACAACGACCGACGCGAAGCACGGTTTACAACTATACATACCCTGCAAACTCTCCCCTCGAGTTATAGATCCCAAGCTCCGTTCCTTCCCCCCCATACACACGTGACGCGAGCCAACCCTGATGCTCCCATCAGCAAACCGGGAGGATTTTCGAAAAATATCAAGTCCACATATAGATTTTCATTCGGGTGCGCGAACTTTTTGTTTTCAGTAGGCTTCTCAAATTCCACGAGTTTCATACGTGGGAGATTAGCGATAAAAAAAAAAACTCAACGAAACACAACATGCCGAATATGTGTGTGTGTGTGTGCGGCTGTCTGCCCAATTAAAATGGACTGAATGATGAACACGAATATGGGAAAAATCGAGGAAAAGATGAAATGTTAAATAAGGAAGAGACGCGAATGAAAGGAGAAGAAAAGTTCGGGGGTTGAAGTGGACGAGTATAGCACTCGGCCTTGAACAGGTGTAGTCGCGTCCACTATTCGTTTTTACTTGAGTAAAAAACTTGGCGTAGCGGAACATTTTTATCCGCAAGGATGAGAATTTAAAAGAAAATACACAAAAAAATTGGGGGGGATATGAGCACAGCCGCGAGAAAAACGCGACTGAGATATCCGCGTGCCCACCTGTTGTGGGCCGATAGGAGACTGGATGGAAGGGTGAAACGCCGTAGAGCAACGAGGGGGCTCGCGAATCAAACACCCGCTTCGCTTTTCCTCTTTCTCTTTTTATTTATTTTATTTCTCTTTTACTCCTCCGGTCGTATCGCATATTTCCCCAAGACTCGAAACTTCATCTCTCGACTTTGTCGAGTCGCAAGAATTGGGGAAATTTAAATATACAATGAGTTATAAGGGAAGTCGAGGAAATATTGCGAAAATAAATAATGTTTTCGTATAACCAATTTTCCAAACGTTCGTGAAAAAACTTTCAGAGCAATGTTTTTTTTTTAAATCCAATTCGTTATTCACTTTTAATTGTTGTTGTTTTTTTTTCTCTTTTTAATTGAAATACAATTATTGCGCCCCAATTAGAATTTTTAATTGGACAGGCTCAAAGTAGAATTGAAGGTTTCAATGAAATCTTATGAATTTCAGCTTCGATATATGTCATACATATATTTTAATAATCGATTTGAGGGAGTCTCTTTATAGTTCAAGTGGAACGTTTGAATTTCATTCATTTTCGAGCCCAAACGAAAGGGGAGAATTATCGAAGGTGTAACGCGAATAATAGAACGAGGATAAATCTCGCGGGCATGTTATCGACGCCATTATAACCGAAGCGATGGCGGAGGAAGAATGAGAGCTCGAGTACCTCAGCGTCTATCTAAATTGCTTTCTATATTAAAGCAAAATGCATTCCCGCGCTTTATTATTGCGCCGGGTAATGACGCACGCGTCTCCTATACTCTCAGTGCGTTTCCCCGTTGAACCGAAACGTATACGGTCCATATATATATTAAACCTCGCTGTACACCCCCTCGGCAAATGTCGTCAACTTGTTCTTTCCCCTCTTCCTTCACCAATAACCTTTCCTCATATACCTCGTCACGATATAAAGTCTCTTGGTGTTCGTAAACTCTCTTACCTATACGCGTATGTATATAATTTAATACCTATGGATGCATATGCCATGACGATATAGAAACGACGAAACGACTTCTACTCTCGTAACGACATGTCGTTTTCACGGTACACCGAGCTCCGAGTGATTTACAGTTTTCTTAACCAATCTTTCACGATGAACGAGATTTGATGATAAATTTTGACAATATTTTCAGAGAAAAAAAAAAACAATAGATGAGTGAATTAAATTATTGAGAGTAACTGTTCTTCGTAATGGAGAAAAAATAATGAGAATTTTTTTTTGATGAGGCCTGCGCAGGACTTTATCATTGATTAGAATGAAAAATTAATTCAAATCAATATAATCCCTGTGAATTTTATTTCAACGAAACAATTTATCTATCCAATTTATTTATTCGAAAAGTCTGAGTGGATTCGTAAAATAAATACATCGATGTCCTATAGAAATTTTTTTTTAGAAATTGATTTTTTTTTTCGACAATGTTAATCTCACGAGACTTTCGAAATGACGATCGACTTAGCAGGAGCATTGGATGAAAATAAAATTCGATCGTAATTTCATTGTTGGTAACATCTCGTGACAGCAGGTAACTTGTGTGTGTCACCGTTTGTGCATTACGCTTGGCAATGATGCCTCTCTCGTCTCGAGAAATTACGAATAATCGAGAGTTTCAATGAAGAAATCTATTCTCGAGACGACGATCAGTGACAATATTGGCATATAACATGTATATCGTATATTAGAACACGGTGACACGATTACGATGTTCAAATCGAATTATCGAAAGGTCGTAAGGGTAGCTATGTTTCTAATTGACAAGTGAAACGTATTTGGAAATTTTCGTACATAAAAAAAAAAAGATAAATAAGAATAGGACGAGGATAAAGATATTTTGAGGGTATTTGAGACTCACCTGATATATTGGAGGTGGAGGCACCGAGCCAAGCGTGGGAAGATTCCAACAACTTGGCCTGAAACAGAATAAATAAATCATTTGTTGATTACAAAATTCACCTCAAAATCATTGTATCGATATAAAACAATTTTTTATCGATTTAATTGTTTTTTTCTTAATAATCTTTCTTAATAATCAAAAATCTTGACTAAATAATCACAGCCCTGAATTTTAAATAATCAAATTATACAATATTTACGAAGGAATAAAAGTTTCCTGTTTAACAGAAGGAAATATGGCAGTTGACTCCGCAAGAGTGTGCATATATTTGCCACGACTCTCAAGTCCCCTGAAGACGAGGTCCGAAAAAAATGAAGCGAGAGCTGCAATGCGATAAGCGCGTATCTCGGATCCCAGAATTTATTAGCTACTCGTCCTATCCTCGGGCACGATCTCAAAAGTCTGCATTGCAGGCGCAACAACTTTGCTAATATGTGGGGATAGAGAGAACACTTTTCTGACGGTTGAGAAAAAAAAAAGTGAACGAATCTCGAGGCATCGGAATGAAAAAAAAAGAACGTCGAAAGACACACGAAAAGTTGGCTCATTTCAAAAGTTTCGGATGGCACGTGAGCCTCCTGGGGTTGATACGATTTTTTTATTTTCCGAAAGTGCGTAAAACGCCTATATATATATGTGTGTGTGTGTGTGTGTGTGTGTGTGTGTGTGTGTGTGTGTGTGTGTGTGTGTGTGTATGCCACAATAAGCAAGTAAAGCGAAGCTTGAGGCCACGAAAAAAAAGAGTCTGTACTGTAAGGCTTTTTCGAGTGAAAGCTTCGCTTATTTTCCTCAAGAGTTCTCACTCGAATGATATATAGCGACGAAAAATTTCTCGTCTCATATTCTCACTTCTCATCTCATATACATCTATCTCTTCCGACGTCACCGAAGTCGTCATCGTCGTTTCTCGCTTTTCGAGGCCCTTTTCCGGACTTTGCGCGAGGCAAATGAATTTTTCAGGTGCCCTCTTCTTCTGCGTGTGTCGTAGCGCATACACATTCGAATTTTTTAAGCATACACATGGACAAGAGAAGAAGGAAAAATTTTCTGCTTCTGTTTCAACGAGTTAGACATTCGTTGCAAAATAATGCAAAGTATTGAAAACATTTTTCAACCCTCAGCGATTATCCTGCACCGTTGAACCTTTCTCAGAATGATTTCTTTTTTTTTTCGCTCCAATATACCCATCAATTTTTTTGTACATTCACCTCGCAATGGGAAATGAATAATAAACGAATTGGAAGAGGTTAAAAGAGGCTATATATATGTGTGTGTGTGTGTGTGTGTGTGTGTGTGTCCGTGCGTGGCTTTAGCAATTTTCTCGTCAATGGGCGCCACAAACGTAAACGAGAATATAATATAATATATATATTGGCTGGACTGTCTGTTGTGCATTATTTCCTTCGGGTGTAGTAGCACGTAGACTTGGGTAACACGAGACAATGAAAAATGCACGCAACTCGCAACGCGCCTCCGCGATACACATTTTTGCGTCAGACGTACAGCATGTATTATGCAGATCTGTATTGCACATAGATATATTCGTCTTCTCTGACTTGGCTTTTTTTTTCTTTTCTTTTTTACCTTTCTACTACCAATCGCTCTTTTTCTTCCATTTCGCGTTTTTCGCTCTCTCTCACTCTCTCTCTCGTGGACTCGTCTCGTGCTAGGATATGGAGGGGAGAAACGTCGACTGTTAAATAATTCCTTGTGTTGGTCAGACGAAAGCATGCATATATGCAAAGCTTCGGACTCCATTTTTTATTGAAATTGTCGCCATCATCCAGAAGCACTTTTATCAAACCTCAAGGGCTTACATATTAATAACAAGTTGGGTTAAATAAAACAAAAAAAATTGTTTGCAATAAATTAAAACTTGATTATCTGGGCTATGATGTCATTGGGTTTTAAATGTGCCTAAAAATAAATCAACCTAAACTAATTTATCCCTAATACTGATGTCTCGTTCATCATCGAGTCTCCAGAATCATGAAGGCGAGTATTAGGAATATTCAAATTGCCTTGCATCACGAGGCAGAAGACAGAACAATCCTGTATTTGTAGAACGTTATCAATATCATCGTTGGACAGAATCCCTCGAGGTTCCAGCTTCGTTACGATCAGAGTCTCGTGAATTTACAATGATATTTCTCGGTCTGTCCGGACGTGCGAAATGCATGCGGCTAATGGAAATGAGCTCTGTTCTTGCGCTTGTGCAGCGCACGTTTTGGATGCGATTCTCTCTCGGTGGGTCGTAGACGCCGCGAAAGCGTTAGCCAAAAGCACGAGAGAAACGATGCTTTCTCTCTCTCTCCCTCGCTATGTATGGACCGAGTGCGAAGGATAGCTTAAATTAAATATGGGAAAGACTGAGCGATTCGCTCGGCGATACGCCCGTAGGGTTCTGATGAAATAAAACAAAATAATTGTTTATTTTTATTAAAATTGGATTTTCAAAGTTTGATGAGACGAATCAAGAAAATTCTGTAGTCATTTTTTTTTAACGCGATACCTTATCAAACGTAACATTTGATTTTCGTTAGAGGCGCATACTGCATCGAGAAATCCCATTAAAATAATACCTGTTTGTGCTCGACGGGCAATTATTTATTTTGGATCGTTAAGTTTGCGGGGAGCGAGGGCTTAAAACGAGGTAGCTTGAAGTGGTATAAAGCCAAATGTTGATGTAAGAAATCTCATTCTGAAATTGGGGTAGCGAACAAAAATATGAGATATACACGTAAAATATGACACCTCGACGAAACGAAAGGCTGCTTGAGAGAAATACTAATTTCGCCTTATAACTTATGACTTGGAATGAAAGAAATTTGATGGTGTAAATTCAATCAATTTATATTAATTTGTGATAACAATACGGTGGAAAATTCGACTACACAGAAAAATATCGTCATATTTTGATGGGACTGATAAATGGGTAATTATTTTTAATTAGTTTAAAATATAATGAATTAATTGATTTATAATTGAATTTAAATGTATCACAATCGCACTATTATAAAATAATGACATTAAAAAGTTCTACGATGAATTCAGCAGCGTAAAATCCATATACTCGGTGGATTTACCACCCAACAGTCGTCTGACTGCTAATTCCGGCAAATATTTGCCAGTACAGAGACAGAGATAGATAGATAGAAAGAGAGAGAGAGAGAGAGAGAGAGAGAGAGAGAGAGAGAGAGAGAGAGAGAGAGAGAGAGAGAGAGAGAGAGAGAGAGAGAGAGAGAGAGAGAGAGAGAGAGAGAGAGAGAGAGAGAGCACCAGCAGGAAGGATATTAGGCTCCGTGAATTTCGGTAAACACGAGGAAGCCTACGAGTTTCGAGAGTGGAGCAAAAGCTCCGAGAGGAAAGGGGTTGAAGGGCAGTTTAAGGGTTGATCAGGTCAGAGAGAGCGTTAAGGAGAATCTAGAGAAGGAGATTCTTGAAATCCTCTCTCGCTCTGCTTTAGAAACGTTGAAGCTTCCTTCTCACTTCAATTTTCTCCTCTTTCGTAATCCCTTCTTCGTACCTATATCCGCCCCTATCTTCGCTCCCTCGTGTGACTACGCGACGGTAGAAAATTTCTAATCGGATTACCCTGAATTAGCAGAGAGTTCGTTTGTTCTAATGAAATTCGTCTAAATTAACGTCCGTGAGTCTCGGAGGTGTAGAGAGAGAGAGAGAGAGAGAGAGAGAAAGAGAGAGAGAGTGCAGAAGAAGACACCCTTGCACCCCAACCGGATCACTCTGATGCGGGTACAGCGAGAGAGGATGAGAGTCAACCTTCGTGAGCGAGGAACAGACAAATTATACCGTCGAATCGTAAATATGAAAAGCGCAAATTTGAAATTCTCAAGTAATTTTAATTAGGAATGTTGACACTGTCATATTAAAGCAGACAAATTTTTGCAATTCTGTCATATACGTATTTTGAATAGCAATAAAAAAAAATAGAATTATGCAACGAAAAGCTCATGCTCGATAAGATTCATCTATTTATTTATTCATTTATTTTTATTCAACTATTAGTATCGGATAAAAAAATATTTTGCCAACGATTTATTTGAAAGCGCATCGTGGATCGCAAAACTATCGAAAATTTTGTGTCGTTGAGGTATGTACATACATACGTATAACCTTCGTACCGGTAAACTCGATATTTTATTCAACAGCCTAATGTTTAAACTATTCCGTTGATACGGTGGAATACCCCCGCCGATGTCCGAGAGAGCGAGAAAGCTCGTATAAATATATAATATTCATTTACGGTAAATTGATACCACACGCGGTGATGGCGTTGGTATGGTTGCCGTCCGTCCACCTCAAATATATAGTGCTATCCGTACCGGGCATTCCATACCAAAAATCTGAACCCGATTTTTCTGTTTTAACCCTTAAATATCAACGTCCAATATTTTTATTTCTATCAAACCCTATAGATGGAATTGGGAATCAAATCTATACGTAAAATTTTTTTTTTTTTTTTTTACGGTAGTGAAATAATTTTTGTCTAAGGCCAAAGTATGAAAATCCTACGAGGAGAAATATACCGGTTATAAAAAAATGTCATTCAACTTGGAGATATTCAGACGCTTCAGAGGAATTAATGCAAAAAGTTTCGTTTTGTGTTTGGGTTGAATGAAGTGCACCATATAAATGTACGAAAATGCAATAGGCATGTGATACCTATAGCTCCATACATCGCTATATATATGACGATATACAGAGAGCATTGCCTCACTCGTCGACCAACTGATGGGCCGGTCCCGAGATCGGATCGTTTCACATTTGCACAGTTTCCCCAAGCTTGTATATGTAGGTTTATAAATTATATGTGTATATATATATGTTGCCGTTTTCCGTTATCAGCTCGTCATTATCGCTTAACGAATCATCCCTGACACCCCGACACTCCATCTCACCACCCCATTGCAATATTTACACCCTCATGAACATATTTTTATTCAACGAAATAACAAGCAAATTCAATAAATTTTGACTCCTCGCTTCCTCATCCATAATATGAATAAAATTATTGATTATCAATTGATCTTGCAAGATTAGCATTTTTCAATTTTTATTATACACAAATCGTACGTCGAATCCAACGAGTTTAAGACCTTTATTCAATTTCTCAATCGAGATACTCGAGTCAGCTACATACACTAGAATTGTTCCTCTCGAGATTTCATGCACGCGCATATTTATCGAGTACGTTTATTCGTGTACCAGAATTTTTTTTTTCTGCGTCTACTTCACTTTAATACCAATTGAAAATAATTATTTCACGATGTTGGTACATATGCACACTGGAGCACTGATATCACCCTCTCTATTTCCCTTTATCTTTACTTTTATTTTCTCCTTATTTTTTTGCAAAACTCACGCTCTAAGCGTACGAGAAGTTGGGGAAAAGGGGAAATATATATCTCGTAATGTATATTCTGAAAAGCTCGAGGGTTCGACTTTCCATCGCAATGCACGTGTTTCACGTTCGTTACCTTTTTATATTTACTGTTTCTTTATTTCATTCGGTGATTTTCTACTCGACGATTCTGCTTCCAGTCACTATCGTTGCTGAAGGATTTTTCCATTTTTTTGCCAATTTTTTATGTTTAACATCAGTTAGTTATTAACATTATTAGTTATTTAATTAGTTTTAGGATACGTTTTCCAATTCTCGTGAATTTGAAATCGCGCTTCTCGTTTAATTTTGCATTTTGACCTCATTAGAATTGTCGATGAAAAAAAAAAAAAAAAACGAGAGGCAAAAATGCTTTGAAATGTTCGTGTATTTGTGTATCGTACCGCGAACGCGAGGCTCTTTGACCGTTTACTCGGAGCATCTCTGCGATTATAAATCGTGCTCTCGCGGCTCTTCGAAGCGCTTCTAAGTAAATATGTACAACGACTATTACATATATACTCGCGAAACAACAGCTTTTTTGGCACAAATATATATGCTCTCGTTTTGTATATTATTTCGGGGTCGAGAAGACAAACTTTGGGGAGATGAATCCAATCGAAAGTCGTGAAAAAGGATACAGGGAGAACGACGATGAGAAAAGAAAGAATTAAAAAATAATAACAAATTCCAGCCATTGTTCTAAATTTTTTTTTTATGTTCTCTTATAACTAACAATAATTTGAGATACCTTACCGTACGATACCTACTGACGAGATTTACACTCGGAATTCTTTATAAAAATGTTTATTCCTCAAATCCATCTCGCTGCTTTCTCTCTATCCCTAGCTAATTTTAATTCCCCCCCCCCCCCCCCCACAACTCTCTCTCTCTCTTAACGTATATACATAACCAACGCGGATTATCTCCTGAATAATGTTTCGTATCTACGTTTTAGAGCCCGAGAGTAACGCCATTCGTACACACAGGTAAACTCACATTTATAAATAACAAAGGGATGTGTGCATAGAGGGACTGGTAACACGAGTTGGTATACATACTCCGAGTAGCATCTCTAATGTATCTGTGGGAATAATTGATAATGTTCATATTCTAATTCTGTGTGATACACACAAGTTTTCTCATTGACGATGTAATGCAAAAGGAATTTTAATAGAATAAGCTTGAATGCATTCGAATCTCGAATCGAACGAGACTTGTTTCATTGTTTAATCATTCATTTACTTCCAATATGCCAAATCACAATTTATTTCACTGGCGAGTGATGAGATTTTAAACGTTTATTGTAAAAAAAAACGTACGAGAAAAATTAATAACGATCGCATATGGTAAAAAAAATATGGTCAAGTCTTTCGTTGAATGTTTACGAGTGACCGCGCATCCTATTCGTCAAAAATGATGCACAAATTTGACAGGGTATGGTGCACGAAGTATCCTAGCGCTAAAGTAGGATTGACAAAATTGGGGTTTCTCCGTACGTATGTATATATTTCTACGTGTTTCGCGGTTGTGGTTGGTACATTGCAGTCTAATATATTATTGGGTAGATATACTATATATACATATACATATTAATAGTACAGCATGCGGTATAAGTGCACTCTGGAGTGAGAGGGGCAGGGTTGGATGTAGCGTAGATGTCGTGTGCACGCACGATCTAGTCGGGACGTGTTCATCGCGATGGATAGAGGTTGGCAAGAGCCGAAAACCAGCAGGGGCAGTCGGAGAAGCGAGAAGGGTTAGTCAGTGTGTGGACTTGGTCTGGGTGGTTAGTACGGTGTTAGCTCACACGTATATGTAGATAGAGTACTGAACTATGTATGAGGATCATGTACGTTTGCATGTATATATATATATATATATATATATATATATATATATATATATAGCTAGGGAATGAGATATATATAACGCGAAGAGAGGATTTAGGCAAGATTTGCCATGAGGGCGGACAACTACGAAATTCCGTACAACGCGGGTATTCAATGCAAAATGAAATTGTACATACAAGACACAGAGAGGATATCATACGAATAAAAAAATTAATTGGATTACTCCAGCCTATCAATAAATTGTAAAATATTCAAGTAATGGCTATCATTCTTTCAATGTCCTTGAAGAGAGTAAAATTGAAACGGAATAATATTTTATGTTTCATAACAATAATATTGATGAGATAAAAATACTTATTTAACAAATGGCCAGCCATCATCCGAAAGAGAATTCAACGTGAACGATGCAGCGTGAGAAAAAGAATAAGAGTGCAGAGAGAGGCATGCAGGAAGAAAATAAGACAGTCGTAAAGCCAATTTTACGAAGTGATGTACAACGGAGGCCAAACATCCGGTGAATATTTAAACTCGAGTCAAGTTTGGAGATAACTTAACAAACGAGGTCCTCGTTGCCTCATTCTCTTCTCACACTCTAGCCCCCTTATTTCTCTCTTTCAACATTGGCTATTTCCGGAAAACCGAATCGAATATTCTTACCGATGATTCATCGCGAATCTCTCTCTCTCTCTCTCTCTCTCTCTTATGTAGAGAGATCGTTCCGCGAATTATTATAAATTATTAAACGAAATCCAAAGGCATCATTTTTATGAAACAAAAAATACAAGAAAAAAATAAATAAATATTCCTTCGTCCGACCGATATTGCGCGCCTTCATCTTCCTTATCGATCGAAAATCTGTAATAATGAAATGTAAAAAAATCGACGACGGGCAATGAATGGCGAGAGAATAAGGGGAAAAAGTTGAAAGCGAGAAATAGGCATTGGTGGTGGGGATAGAGGGCTAATTTGGTCTTGGCGGAGTGAGAATGGCGAGAGGAGGGGGGAAGAACGATTTAATTTAAATCGGGCTGGTTGGTGGCGTAGAGCACGCGATTGAATCGAAATCGATTGAGCTACACCAGAAAGGGAAATAGAGATACGCGAGAGAGAGAGAGAGAGAATAATAGTAGGGAGGGAGGAATCGATTGGATTAATGCGCGGATGCATTAATTCGATGAAAATTAATTCGATTCGTCGACTTTGGACCGCGGAATTATTCTAATCCAATCCATGCGGAAGCCGTCCCGATTACTCCGTCCTCTCAGCTCTTTCTCGTTCGAGATATCGAGGAGGGGAAAAGGACCGGAGTAATACGGTCTGTTATTCAAGAGCACAAGTCGCATCGAGCCACGATAAGCAGCGTCAAACACGCTTAAGAATGGTTTAACCGTGTTCGTGAGATGGCTCCAAGTTAGGAATTAAAATAAAAAATCAATCCGTAAAATATATAAATTGTTGTAAAAATCGGCAATATTTTTCGTGGTCAACCAATCACGAAAAATGCAGTTTTAAAGACCTCGCGCAACCAAAAACCACAGGGTCAGGTGTGTAAAATGCTTTATTATGGTGCGAGTTTATATAAGTAAAAAAATAATACTCTATCCCTCTGCGAACTCCGAACATATATGTATATATTATGTACAGTTGTACAGGCATTGTCAGAAAAATTTTGAATGTTCGGGCTCGAAGAAAATATCTCGAGCTTCAGGCATAGAACCAGAATTAGATCATTTCGCTCAAATATTCAAAAGGACAATACAAATTTTAAACAAAATCCGATAGTCGAGAACCGATACGACACAGAATATAATCAAACGAAATATCGATACAAGCTCTCCCATGCCAAGATAGCAAATTTAGCCAATTTCTGCACGACCTACACGTATTATCAATGTAATTGACGATGGGCGCGGTGGATGGGATTCGATATAATCGAGCGATAATTACAGCGAGGAATTAATCACCGTTATATATATATATATATATATATATATCGAAACAGCAGGCTGTTATAGTATACGAGAGTTCATAATAAACCGAAGATAGATAATTGTTATAGTTGGGCATCGATCTCTGTCTCTGCGTAGTTGAATTATACACTAACAATGTATAAATGTTCAGAATTATATAGAACGTAGTCGTAGTAACATTAGACTGAATTCGAAGCGTAAATTCTTGCCGTCACCGCTCCCGCGTACGAGAATTGAGGCCGCAAATTTGCCGATTATTTTCAAAGAGCTTTTTTGGGTATGAAGAATGAAGATCTCGGAATGAATCAAAAGGCATTCTCTTAGTATACTCAAGGGCTTTTATATACACCTCTGATAAGCCCAACATATATATTTATTAGGGTGGCTCATTTTTTAACTTTTTTTTATGGTGCTATTCGAAAAATTTGTGACAAATTAGGAAAAAAAAATTGTCGTAAAACCTGGAGGAGGTAGAAAAATATTTAGAGGTCGCTACCAATTATTCAAATATTTTTTATTTATTTTTATGTGTACACCTTACGGACTTATACCTGGACAGGCTGCGACCCTGATCCTCTTTGATTTTTCAAATTTTTTTTTTCCTTGTTCAGTAGAATGAAAGAAAAACTGGCGATTTTTTTTGGATTTTATTCTCAAGTGGTTTGGACTCCGGGATTTGTTTAAAATCCTACATTTGATGTGACCAAAAAAGGTTCACGCTCCTGTATCTTCGGTTCTGCCGGTCGGATTGAAAAAAAATCAAACATGAAATTGATTTGGAATGAGACGCAATTTTTGGAAAAAATAAATATCAACAAACTTATCGTATTACCTGGATTGTTAAGCTCAATTAACATATCCATTGTTTTATTGAATGCGTCGGCCCATTTTGTCCCATTTTGCCCCAATCTCGTGAAATTAGTGGTCTCCGATTTTTCCTGTCCCATTTTGCCCCGATCCCGTTTTGCCCCGATTCCGTTTTGCCCCAACCGCCTCTTTCTGAGGAGCCTGATTTTCTCCGGCCCATTTAGCCCCAGTCCCGTTTTGCCCCAATGACGTATTTTCCAGCAGTGTTGATTTTCACTATTCCATTTTGCCCCAAACCCGTTTTGCCCCGGTCCCATTATATGCCCCGGTCCCATTTTGCCCCGGTCCCATTATGCCCCGCTATACCATTTTGCCCCGGTCTCCCCTAAATAAAAAATATTTCAATAATTGGTAGCGACCTCTAAGTATTTTTCTATCTCTTCCAGGTTTTACGACAATTTTTTTTTCCTTATTTTTCACAAATTTATCAAGTAGCACCATAAAAAAAAAGTTAAAAAATGAGCAACCCTAATATTTATATATATATATATATATATATATATATTGTAATGGTTCTCGTATATAATATACGTAGCATATTCTTGTTAAACGAGGGCAGCTTCGTGGGTGTGCCTCGAGAATCGATTTAAAATTATTTGTACGTCCATTATATTAATCGCTCTCGATATTCGAGCGACCTACGTCTATCATCTCTCTATGTTGTTTGAAACTCACACATCTCCGCTATATACATCCTTGTATTGAATAAACGCATATTCGGAGATATCAATTTATGATAATAAATGACAATAATTGTTTCTCTACGCTGAAAACACATATTAAAAAATATTATTCATCATTATCATTCTATTGATTTCCACTCTCGAACTAAAAAACTTTAATTAGCGTTTGGATTCGTGATCCCTCGCGATGATTCTGAGACGTATAAATACCCCGAGATACGGAATTGGAGGGGGATTATATAAGGAGTTGAATGGAGTCAAGGGGGTGACTAGAACGGGAAAAGCATCAGCTAGGACCAGGTTCGTCCTGGAAGGTTATTTATCTTCTCTTAAGGCAATGTCAATATTTAAGTAAGGGGCGTGTGGACGCACGTATATCTCGAGTCGGGTTTCCACCAAGAATATACATATATCGTGTGTTGGAAGACGCCTGTTTACTACATTAGTATATAGTTATTTGCACACGTGTATGCGTATTATAAAAAGTGGCAGTGCAGGTTAAATGAAGCAGGGTGCAGTACACGTTATTGTAACGATATTATGAAAAATAAGATTAGCGTATAATTCAAAAATTGACGAAAATACTTGTGTGAGTTCAACAAAGAAATTAATTTAATTTTATATGATGAAGTCACTCTCGTTTATTCAGAGTATAAATACACGGAATTCAGATATATCCGTAAAATTAAGAATTAGCCCGCGAGTTACATGACTTTATTGAAATTGACAAATTTAATTGCATAATATATTGCGAGGAGAAGCTCAGCCATGACTTTGCTGAATTATCTGTTCTGTGACTAATCTCATATATATTACTGATCTTCGAGATCAAATATTTAACATACATTCAAACAATTACGTTCATATATGAATTATTGGTGTAACACACGATGTTACATGAATGTACGGCACATATTCACCCATATATTCACGAAGAAAAGGAACGAAGAAAAAAAACCAATATTCACAGGAGAGTATCACACGGTATATAACGCAGAGAGAGAGAGTGAAAAAAGAAAAGAAAGAAAAAAAAAACCGACGTAGCGAAAGACCCCGAGATTCGATATTAGGATCTTTATTAAAATACTAAAAATTAATCGAATTTATGCGAAAGCATTTAATCAATGGATTTATATCAAGCATCAGTCAAGTTATATTACACAGTTTTTATTCGCTCGGAATTTAATATATGTGTATAAAATTCAGTAATTTTTTATACTCGGTAATAATTTTATTTTAAATGCGTAATAATAAAAATTTCTTTGCTGAACTTTCGTCAAAACAAAAAAAAAAGTGAAACTTTTGCTCGTGGAAAGTTTGATGATAAATGTTCTTTTTAATTCAGTAGTTTTTTATTTTTATTTTTAATATGAGCGTATAATCTTGAGTTGCGATGAAAAAAAAAGGTTTTCTACCAGAGTTCGTCGTCGTCTACGTCGTTCAGGAAATATGCATACCACACTCCATACGCTATGGTACGTAGACGAATTGCAAGCTGCACCCTATACTGCGCCTTACATGAGATACATATACTGTACTCCTAGCACTGCACTTCCACACCAACGCTACATATCGCATGCATGTGTGTGCCACGGTGGAGAATCGGGCGTTGCTCGACGACGGGGTACAGACCGTTGGTTTAATAAGTAGCTATCTATAGTACAGCATTATGTTACCTCGATACATCCATGAGATGAGACCCTGCAATATTAATACGTCTCGTAAAATATTCGTGGACGGCTTGCTATTCATCTACAGCTCGCTATATATCGCGTCCCTCGTCCAAAACTCATACCCTCCGCGCCCCTTTCTCTGTCTCTTCCACCATGGCGTCTTTCTCACTTCACATTCTTTCCTCCCTTGCCTCTTCCATATCTCTCTCTCTCTCTCTCTCTCTCTCTCTCTCTCTCTCTCTCTCTCTCTCTCTCTCTCTCTCTCTCTCTCTCTGGACTTACATTATATAAAAGCAGGGTGCACCGGCCCCCCGAGCGAAAAGTGCATGCTGGGGCGATTGCCAGCAAAACGCGGGGTAACGCCGTCATCCCTAACCCATAGCGCGTACATGTAGCGTGTAAAAGTATAATCGTCGGACGGGGGTGTTAACCTACATTTTATGCTCGAGATTTGAAATGTCTTTCGCGATTTATTAAGAGTGTACTTGGCGCGGAAGTAGAAAGAGCACGAGAAAGAGAGAGAGAGAGAGAGAGATTTTACTGGAGCTATGAGGGTATGAATATTTTTTTTTGCATCAGCATATCTTTTATGATTGTGTGTAGATGCAAATTCGTTAGAAAAATTGAAAGACAAATGTGAAAAAAATAGTATACGAGGCGAATTTTATAAATTTAACGAAAATATTATATTATATATTTATCATGGCCATTTTTTGAAAAATAATCACAAGTTCCCGGAACATGATGGGTGTCAATTAGTCCTTTTCTTTACACTTAATTAAAGAAAATAAGTACAATTATATTGGATATCCTTTTCCAAATTTGTGAATTCTAATTTCGATTTGCCTTCCGCCCAATTAATATTCGTTCTCCACTCCCGAGCGAAAGAATGTTTGGCTATCTTTCTTTTTTCTACTGCCATAAATTGCCACGATTCATCTAATTTTGCGTCGTCGACGTTTCCGCGCAATGAATCTCTCTTTCCCCTGTTCCCGTCTCTCATTTCTTCGCGCTCTCCTCTCCGCATCTCGTTTCGTTAGTGGCGAAATTAAAAAAAAAATATATATATTAAAAATACACGCACTCGTAGTTGTGTTGGTCTGCACGGGGGAGGGGGGGGGGGGGGGAATTGCGAGAAAAAACGTAAAAAAATATATACATATAAATGTGTGTGAGAAAGCTGGGGGAGGGAGAACGAATGCTAATATTAAAAGTAATATTTCTGCTGCCGTCGGCGAGCAGCTCTCGAGACCTCGACCCGGGGCTATATTTATTTTTAATATAAATTAAACAATTTATTCTCGGTACGTTGAGGATAGAAAGGGGTGAATGAAGGAAACGCCGAGGTATAGCGGCCAGAAACGAAGGATAGAGCGAACGCGAAAGTAAATACGAAGATAGCATAGAGCAAGAGAGAGAGAGAGAGAGAGAGAGAGAGAGAGAGAGAGAGAGAGAGAGAGAGAGAGAGAGAGAGAGAGATTGTGTTGGACCGAAATAGAGAAATAATGCTGGGGTGCAATATCGAATGAAATATTGTTCGGGATTCCCCCCTGTTCTCTCAATCTCGCCCTCTCTTTTTCTCTCGCACCGACCTCGATCAAGGAAAATACTTGCGAGGGCGTGCTCTGTACTCGCGCACCTGTGCACTACAAATATATAACAGTAGTTATACGTATGAAAGTTTTACTATTGGTGTTACGTACACAGAGAAATATTATTTATCGTGTATGGCCGTGAGGCACGATTTTTTCCCATCGTTTTTTCAACAAACGAAGAAAAATATCTAAAGTTTTGAGCTCTCCGCTTATTGGTGCGATACGTTATTCATAAAATCAGCAAGAAATCATCAAAATCGTTGATATTTACACTGTGATTTTCATATCGAAGATCTGTATAATAACTCTCACGCTGGCAATCGCTCATTCGCGATCTCTCGCTATTATTATTACGAGAGAAAAGCCGCGGTTGAAATTACTCACGGATTATTTCGGTCCGAGACCGCGTGTGTTCGGCGTGGCCACCGGCGCGAGCAGCCCTCCTCTCTCCATCTTTATAACAATCTCGCGAATATAATACCCCTCGCGAAATAACTAAACATTTTATGATCGTCGTCGTCGTCGTCGTCGTCGTCGTCGTCGTCGTCGTCGTCGTCGTCGTCGTCGTCGTCGTCGTCGTCGAGACGCCGGCGCCCTATTGTAAATATATACGTCAGACGAAATTCGTCACTTGAAAAGAAAAAGAAAAATGAAAAATGTTGGGAGTCGGCATTTATATTGCAATTAAATTGAGTAATTATTAATTGAAGGAAAATATTCAGCACGAGAGATTCTAAATTTAACATAAATCTTTAAATATCATTTTACTTTTTTGCAGGAAAACAAAGTTGAGGCTCAAACAAAAAGAAATCGTTTCGCAGACACGAAAACGTAAATTTAACAGTAGCACATAATAATAACCTATACCGAGGGGGGCTTCCCTATAGAAATATATAGATATATGTGTACATGCGTATGTGCTGACAAAAGAAAAAAAAAACAAATCTCTCGTCCATAAAGGCTCGTGGTTGCCCGTTTGACGAGTTTTCCAATCAAAAGTTTTCCACCAGTTGGGTACTCGGTCATGCCCTTCTCGCCCTTTTTGCATCTCGCTCTTCGATTCCTCTCGGCCCCTTTTTATTTCCCTATGACTGTCTGTATTCTCTCGACGCGCCAACGGACTCGACGTTTTCGTCCGCTCCGACGTATAACAAGCCCCCCCCCCCCCCCGACCCGACCCACCCACATTGCGCTTTCTATATTTTATTGGATTTCGTTCGAATACCAGCAATTGTCTCGTTCGCGGAGGCCTTTGATTCAACGCGCGCGCGCGTTTCGCGAAAAGAATTAAAAAAAAAAAAATAGTAATAATAATAATAAAAAAGAGAGAACGCAAGCAACGGGGTTTGGTTTGCAAAATAAAAAAAAAAAGTTTTGGCTTCCACAAGCTTTTATCGTCGAAAAAAGCGATTGAAAGTCGCGCCGAGAGAAAAAAAATATCGTTCTATTTTTTTTTTCAACTTTGTACATTATTGGAGATTTTTTTTATTCAAGCTATTATATACATTATAGGTATATAGACAACATCTCTAAAAGAACAATTTATTGAGATCGTAAGCACGTTTTAATAATTCGTACGAAAGACCGTAGGGTGTGTGGGTCTATAGGTGAATATCAGAGCCTCCTTGTCGAGTCAATAAAGCTCGCACATCTTTGCATTAATATTGCAGACTTGCTTCGGTTGTCAATCGTGTGGCGGCAGCGTGTGTGCTCAAAGTCGCTTCCCTTTACTTCTTTCACTTTATCTAATATCGTTGCTTCCAACTTTTTCTCGTACGATTGTTTATATTGTAAAATTAATGTCAACGGACAAATAAATAAAATGATCAATAAACAAATTGATGGATAACAGAAATTATAAATTTAATTCCTAATTTCATCATTTAATAATTTATTTTACTGATTATTATTTTAAAAAATAAAACTGTACAGATTATAACTTGTGTGGATCCTTTCGTTTTCTTAACTTCAATAAAATTCGAAATTCTCAACGCTAGCTGAAAAATGAATTCATTTTTGAGGGATTTCTTTTCAAATAAATAAAACAGAATGAAAAAGAACCAGAGAAAGAGAGAAAGAAAATCACGGCCCGGTTACCCGTCGAGTTCGAGATGAATTATTTTAATTGCACTCTGTTTAGTCTACCGACGAAATTAGCGAGCAAAGACCCCGAGAGGCTTCGACGAATCGCGAAATGTAGATCCCTCCTTGAATTTATTCATCGTCACGACGAGAAACGTCTGGTCAACTAAATCTCACTAGCAGACTGTCCGATTTCTCGTGAAACGTGCATCAATGCAAAATTAATTTACATAAATTAATATATAAGATTAAATTTTGCATACTAATGGAATTTGAAAAAAAAAAGAATGAATAAATAGATTAAAGTAAATACTTTTCTCGAGAAAAAATATAAACTCGTAGCTCGTTATATATATATGACATACTCAATCAGTAGCATAATATACGCTTAATGTCCACGATCTGCAGATCGAGATAAAAATAATTATCACCCCGCGAGATACACCGAGAGGAGATGGCTAGATCGTTCTCCTAATCGTTCATTTCCTCTTCATCGAAAGATCTTCACGCTATCCTCCCACGTATCCAAGAATCATAACTACAACCGCGTTCTTTTGTTTCGTTATTTTTTTTTCTATCAAAAATATTTTCCTTCGACTATAATTCTTAAAATAATCCAAGGAATCTTTGAGTCATCATTCATCATTATTTTTACAACCGATTATTTTTACAAGCACGAGAAAGAAAATTTATAAATATTTTTTACCGTAAGTCATAAATTTCGTCGAATCCTGAATTGTACTTTAACAAGGATAAAAATCATTGATATTTTTGGTGAATTTATTTTAATAACCTTATTGTGCTTCATGGCACTCGGGTTCTGTCGTTCAGCTGTATATACAAATAAGTAATCGCGCATGTGAATATACATATCTCGTTAAAAAAAATAATATTTTTACCATTTATGCCTATAATTAACGACGATTTTGCGAATAACGCTCGGATATATAATATAATCAAATATATGTTTATGTATGCACGCGTGGATTTAACGGACTCGCGAGAATTAAAGAGAAAACGTCAGTTTCGCTGGATGAATCTCAACACCTTCGTGCCATTTATAATTTTTAATTAATTACTCGATAATTAATTCACAAATAATGAGCGCATTATTATTCGGTCCGCCATCGATATGACATACTTAACTACCGTACGTGTATATATATATACTTGTATGTATATACTTATATTTTATATATGTATATTAAATTTCATCTGAATATACGAGTTGGAGAGATCGACGGTTTGATGATATTGCGCTGAATCGTTAGATCGCTCCACACAGCTGTAAATCCGCATCGCGTAACGCACTGGCAATTTTCTATATTTTAGCATTTCGCTATACCGTCAGCACGTATTGTTGCGAGCCTTCCGGGCTCGGGATATATACTAGTATAAACGAATTCCGCCCACCTAAGAGCCCGTCGAGTTCTTATCGGAAGAGTCGATCGTGCGTATATGCTGAGTCTTCCCACATTTTGCTCCCCCCCCCCCCCCCTCCGCCCCCGACTCGTATCGCTAACTGCTGCTGCAAATTTAACATATATACGTATATGAAATATATACAGGATTATATATTTTTACATATCTATATGTAAAAATATTTATCGATACAAATGTAGGCATATGGGGCACTCCATACAAACTCAACGATCCCTCAAATTCTTGACATTTTCTAATCTTTGCGTTTCGGAGTTATGAATTTTACTAATTTGAATTTTCAAAAATGATCAAATTCAATCAATCGAAGTGTACTTTCATGTGGAAATAATAAAGTATTCTGTTCTGGTGGAAACATATTTTTGGCAAAATTAATGTAAAAATGTTATTATTTTACAAAAATTGTAAAATAAATTCCTCATCTGGGTGAGTAGTTTTAAGGGTCGCAAGTTGGAGATTTAGTTGGCATGGAATCACCCATAGTTATACATATGTATATATATATATAAAATATACGTTCCTATCATCGCCGCCGTATGCGAATGTATATTCGACTCGGTGAAATATTATTTAAGTGCTTCCTGGCATATAAAACAATTCCGTATGCGATGATAATTAAAGTCGACCTGAAGAGACGGGGGAGGTGATATCGCAATGGGCCCATCTATATGCTTTATTCTGGGCGTTGCACATACGCTTCTTTGCTGATGCTATACTTCTCGTCTTTTTCACGATCATTCTCTCGCTTCCTTTAAATCTTTTTTCCTCTCTTTTTCTCTTTCTCCCTCTCTATAACTCTCTAGCTTTCAAAGTGCTACTGCCGTATACTGACGGGATAATCGATCTTTTAGATACGATTATATTTACCACCTCTCTTGGGATTCGATCTCTAAAGCAATTAATTCGAGGCTCATGAATATTTATGCTCCGAGTTTGAGACGATTTATCATACCGAGGGATATATCATTTGAAATTTTTTTTGTCTTCATTTTGACAAAAATTGATTGATGCGGGGATTTTTTTGAGTCACGAGATTCGGCCAAGTATAAATAATATAAAAAAATAGTGATTTAATTATTAAATTAATTGAAAGTATCGACTAGAGGCTGATCTACTAAAAAAAAGTGATTTCTTTTTTTTTTTTAAGAACTCGAAAGGATTAATTAATTGACAATCAATTTTTCAAAGCATATATATTGAAGAAGCGAATCAGTAGAATGAAAATACATGACGGTGTAATGGTCATTCCACTCGATAATGACAGGGTCCTATATAAAAATCGATTCTCTCATCTCTCTCGGTCCAGAAATAAGGGTGGGTCGGCAGTAAGAGGGGACGCATAGGCGAAGGGGTTGGATTCACATTATAGAGAGCCGTTGGGCTGCAGGGGCTTCTCACTGAAGTAGCTTCAGTAGCTGAGGCATATGCACCCCTATCGATATATACGTATATATAAACATACATACATAAAATTACAGGTTGCTCGCTAGGAGCTAGCGAAGCAAGCAGGGCTATGAAGGGGTGATATTGAGGTTGGAGAGGGTTCAGGAATGGATCGCTGAATTTCTCGAATAATTAAGTTAGACCCCCCTCTAAAACCCCTTTCACCCTCTCTCCGTGAAGGTTGGACCAAGAGCAGCGAAGAGGGTAGTTTTTGAGGATAGGGTAGTTGGTCGCTTACCCCAACACACTCGCCATATATTATGTACCTAGAGTTTCCCGATGTACATACGTGTACACGACGCCAGGCGAGAAGGATAGAGCTTGCGGAGGAGGTGGAGGAGAAATGAGAGAGAGAGAGAGAGAGAGAGAGAGAGAGAGGAAAGGTAGGAATACACACGTTCTCCTCTCTGTGAAAGCCTCACCAGACTCATACTCCCATCGTGCAGTGTTCCCTGAGCAGAGCCAGCGCGAGCGCTGCTGCTGGTATACACACTCGGTGGCATTGGATATATACTTAATGAAGCGTAAATAATTGAGTAATGTGCTCCGGAGTCCTCCCCTCCTCACCCTTCACCCCAATTCGATCGGGGTTCTCCTATTGGTCAGAATTAATCTATTCCGGCGCATTAGCGTGCAGTATCTGTGCTGGCCAGGCTAGGAGGAAAGCGGAACAGGCTCATCGGCCAACGACGTCACCAACATGAATGTACACTCACACTTTACTCCGTCACTCCCTCTCTCTCTCTCTCTCTCTCTCTCTCAGCCACTACGAGTATGTATCAGTGAGTATGCGTGTGCATGTAATTTATGTAATTCATATCGATATCGTTAGATACATGCTAGACACTGTTCTCGTGGAGGACTGCTTCGATCTCACTCTGAATTTCTACTTATCGGCGGAATACAAGGGAGGCAATGAGAGAGAGAGAGAGAGAGAGAGAGAGAGAGAGAGAGAGAGAGAGAGAGAGAGAGAGAGAGAGAGACGATGAGTTATACGATATATAGCGAAAGCACACCTCGGACGATGTAATCGGCGAACAGGGCTCCCGGGGCTCTTTGGTAATATGGGAAAGGTAGGCCTCAAAGGGCTGCTTAACACAGCACGCAGCATCGCCCGCAACCGCTATAGCCTGAGGCGTCACAATGTCATATAGATATTTATTCCATGTGTGCAAGCGATAAAAGCGATTCGTATGTATTAACCACTGTGGATTCCAATATTTTCGGTGTAGAGTTATATCCATCGAAATGTATATATGGTGGTTATACGATCAGAGGTCTGAGCTGTGATTTTGGGTGAATTAATCGTCATTCTATACCAGGACAAAGACTATCATTAGCCATTGCGAAAAAGATGCAATTAGATTGCTTCCTCATAATGAACCAAAAATTTACAAAGCTTTCTCTATGAGCGAGTGTTCGTGAAGCAGCGTTCCCATAAAGGCTTTGCGATAAATAGAACATTCTTACACTGAAAAAAAAATTTGGTTGAAAAACTTGAAATACGTTTGATGCAACTAAATTATTTAGTCCCATACGCACGATAAAATATTTGTAGAATTTATCAAAATATTTCGATAATGAATTAAATAAATCGTGATTTAAATCAACAAAATTAAGTGTTGCATTAAAATATTGGAAGACTTTGAACGTAATATTTTGTTAGTATAAAAATAATTATATCTTCAATGTACATGTAATTTGTGATCGCAGAACACCTAAAAATCAAATTCACAAAATAATATACTATTCGAACAAAAAATTGAGAAAATAAACAAGAACGAGTATATAACAATGAATAAAAATTCAGTTATATCGAGTACGTCGCTGTTAACATACAAAAAAATGTATGTCAACCAAATTGTACGTACGGCTTATCGAACTATTCATACAATTCAAAAGACAATTGAAGTCACCACCACGCTCAACAGTTTTGTGGTTGCAACACACATTTTAGTATAATCAACTAAAATATATTTGTTCGACGGGAAAAATTTGTTGTTTCAACTACACTGAAAAAAAATTCATTTGAATCTAATCTAATTAACTAATGGTATTTATAATCAATAAAATCATAATATATTCATTATGACATAAATAGTGTAACAGGATTTTAATTTAAAAAAAAAGCGCCATGTCGATATTTACGCACGTTACATATTTTCTGCCTGGGCTGGGATTTGAACTGCCTACCTACAAGTTTCCTACCTAATGCCTGCCTTACTAACCCGGGACGCTACTTATTACGCTATTGACTTCTAGTGAATTTCATTGCATTAAATTTCATATATAAGCTGCATGGTGGGTCACAACTACAAAATAAAACAAATATCATTTACAATTCAAACTGGCAACAGTTAATTCAAACGAATATCCCGTGATCGCTTGCGCTTGCATGCCGATCAAAATTCAACAAAATTCGAACGATTAAACTGATACTACGTTTAGTTGAAATAAATACGTCTTTTCAATAAATCAAGACAAAGAGGCGATATCACTTTCACGTCTTTGCGCTTGCGTGCCGATTAAAATTCAACAAAATTCGAACGATTAAACTGTGGCAGTACGTTTAGTTGAAATAAATATACGTCTTTTCAACAAATCAGGACAAAGAGGCGATTCTGAGTTATGCGTTTGAATTTGTCATAACAAAAGTTGTGTTCAACGATTTATGTACACTGACAAAAAACTTATTTAAAACAACTAAATATATTTAGTCGGCCAAAATCTGTTTCAGACAACACTTTCAAAACCAATCCCACTAAATTTTGGTTTTGGTAATAAATTTGTGCTTTTGGTTTAACAAAATAGTTCAACAATTTGATTCGTTAATTATAACGAATTAAATTAAGCGACGAACCAACTACTTGAAGCAGTTTTGCTTAAAAAAAAGGCTTCCGTTGAGAAATTCTGATTTCACATAGATAAAAGTACGCAAAAAGATGTTTATAATAATTTTAAAAAATATGTTCAAAATGAGACAAATTATTTTGTCAACTTACGAAAATTAGTTATTCAGATTGTGTTCTGTAAAGTAACTATTCATAAAGTCTATTAGAATAAATACATTATGTTCAATAAACAAATCATTTAGTTTAAACAAAGAAACCATGCAAGTTGGTCACTATAAAAGCTCCAACTAAATATAGTGTGAAAAGCAACCGATTTTTGCCTTATGGATAACAAATTCATAATATTTGTACGGACTAAATCAAATTGTTAAATGATTTTCTTAGGCATTGGCATCACCAATTGAACTAGTACACGATCGATGAAGTTTAGTTAAGCCACATAAAAAAAATCCAACTATCCAAATTATTAGTTACTTTGAAAAATAATTTTGACTGAAGTATATACATTGATTTCAACACAAATTTAGTTTTTTTAAATATATTAGTCCGATTCGATACAACGAATATTTGTTATTTTCAACAAAATTGTTTAGATACTTTGGTACCTAGTATTCAATCAAATATATAATGAAAATATATTTGAATCAAGTAGAAACAAACAAATATTTCCAGTCGTTTGAACAAAAAATTTGATTTGACTGATTTAGTTGATTCAAATTACAAAAATATCGATGATTGCCATGAACGAACTGATCCTTATCTAGTGTAAGCAAATTTTAGTTAAATCAATCGACTTATGTATCAACTAAAGAGATTTCGTTGTTTCAATGATTTTTTTTCTCAGTGTAGACATGTTCATCTTCGAGTTTACCGGTTTATAAAAATTTTGCATGATGGCTAAGGATTTAAGCTTTTTCTAATGTTTTATTTTTGGGTTTTGCATACCCTGATTGCATTGGCATTGCGATAGCTGAATAAAAATTTAGAATTGGGGAAATTGAAGAAAAAACAAATTTGGGAATTGTATAGTTGTTATTTTGATCGTATAGAAGGAACCTTTATCACAACGGATAATGTAAAATTCATGTTCTACAGGCCCCTTACTTCATGAAGCTCGATATTTCTGAGCAAGGATACTTTTATCACATCCTCAAATAGATAAGTTCCATATACAGTCGTTGAGGAACGTCTTATTTCGATAAGCGAATCGGGAACGAATGATTAATAATTGATTCGATTAAAGCGAATGAGAGCGTATAATAATAGAAATCGTAAGAATAAATGGATAAGGTGTGACGACAGATATTTTGGAAAATCCACGTGGTAGCGCACAATTTTCCAGGAAACAGAGAAGCTTCCGTTTAATTGAATAAAGTGATAGAGGAGAAAATTTCGAAGTGATTGACAACGGGTTAGACGCGCGGGAGAACAAATAGAGAATTTCGAGAATGAAGAATAAATTATTTTCTCTGCACGTGAAACGCCCTTTACAACTCATCAATATAAATTTCGGAATGTGATGGAATTTGCATTTCATTTTTCTACATTATTAATTTTTAATTCCATCAGAAGAATAATTTAAATAAATCGGGTAATTTTTTTTGACAAGTTTCTCGTATTATAACACGAAATGATTCAAGTGCAGAGTCATATTGGTATAATACCTATATATATGACGATGGGACGTGTCGGTGGAAAAGTCACAAGAGCAAATGGAGTTTATACATGTATATTATATGTATATGCGGAACAACGGAAAAGAGGTGAAAGAAGGGAAGCCCAGACAATTACTAAGTGGCACTCTCAGACACCCCCGCTACATTGATCGCGCGAGATGCCCCTTTCTCGTCTCGGGACTTGCCTACTTTTTTCCTCACCATCACCTCTCTCTTTCACCCTCGCGCAACACGCGATATATTTTTCTACAATTGTCATTGAATGCGAGAGATTCACGCAAACAGTAATAATAATAATAATAATAAATGAAAATATAAGCCATAAGCTGATGATTCTGTTAATGTTATATATGATCAATTAAATGACAATTGAGAGGATTACCCGCAAACGAACGAAAAAAAAATCAGTGTGACGCAATGATTCTACAATTTCCTGTTAAACATTGTCAGAGTAGATTTTCGGTGAACGAATTTCATCGTTGATCGAACGATAAACGCGCGTGTACTTTCATATACGATTGGGCACGATCGCCGCAGGTATTATACATGCAGCTGCGTGACGCGGGTGGAAGCACCAACCCTAGAGGAAGTCGCGTTATCTCGTGCAGTGAACATGAAATTGCGTGTGTAGATTAGTGCGATAGAGGCTGCAATCGTTGTAACAAAATTTCATTGCTTTTTCGCAAAGAAAAAATGAAAACTGAATCAAATGAACAAAATAAAAACAATTTCAGCAATAAAAGGGGTTCATCAGAAGTATTATTCTTAGGATTATTTTGATTAATTTGCAAAATTATTTCTCTTGTCACCCATGAGCATTTTTTCATCCCCTTTCTGCTTCATTTGCCTCAATTTTCTGGTCTTTGCACTCCCTCTTGTTTCTTTTCACCCCGTCGAGAAAAAGTTAGCACGCCAAAGGTATAACTCCGTATATGTATACACATAGAAAAGCTGCATCTTCCTCTCTTTCAAGGCACTTTCTTTGATGCCACGACGACGACGTCGTCGTCGGTGGTGGTGATACCCGCTGTACTTTGGAGGGGAGGAGGTTACGCGGGGTGCAAAGGCCAGTTTTACCACTGAAACTGCTGTTCCCGGTGGATGCCGAGTTTTCGGTGAGACGGAGGGACAGGGTCGCACATCAAAGACCGAAATACTTGAGGCTACGAGAGATTGCACCCCTCCTGAGCTACCCTTAGCCCCTTTCGAATCTCTTCTTCTCTCTTTCTTGCTCGTTTCGCCATTCCTCTCTCCCTCCATCTCGCCACTTTTACTTGGATTCGCTCTTTTTTGTTTCTCCTCTGTCTTGCAAAACCTCCGCTCCTTTACTACCCTCTATCGTCTTTACCATGACTTTCGTGCATTGTATTTTTTTTATTTTTATTTTTGCCTTTATCCAACTCTACCGATGACCTCCGCTGTATTGTCCGCTCTCGACCGAAATTGGGCACATTTTTTTCCATGTACCGGAAAATGCCTTTTTCGCCCCTCCCCAAAGGGAACGGGTTAAAAGTTCTTGCCTGCATTTTTCTTTTCTCGCGAGGCTATGTTTTTTTCAGCACCCAATTGCCCACTTTTTTTTTAAATTCAAAACTGAGATGGGTTCACAGGAATCGAAGAAGCAGGCTCTCTGCGTGTTTCTGGGCCACGAATATGACAGAGAGAGTTACAGTGAAAAATCTCCTTTATGTGTTAACGTTTTCACAGTGTGCTGATAAAATAATTATTACCCAATCGTTAGTAGAAAAATGATCGGCTTTACGTAACGCGCTTTTATTTTATTCAAAATTTTTTCCTGTTTTCCATTCCCTAATACAGTTCCATAGGATTTTTTTTCTACCGATGGTCCAGTTTCACACTTTTTATTTTTCATTTATTTATTTTAATTCTGTCACGGATTGTCTTCCTCTCCCGCGCTTTCCTCCCATGTTTTTATTGCCACTGTTTTTTTTTGTCGAGCCATGGTAAAACGAGAAAGTGATGATTTCGAGCTTTTATTTCGGCACTGCCAAATCCTCGAAAAATATATATACATTTATATATATATATATATATATATTTTTTTTTATTTTTCACAGATATATGTATATGGGAACCTTTTATAACTGATCCATTAATTTGTAATTGCCTGCCTGTTTTTATATATCTTTCTCAGCGATCGAAAAATAATCGTCGAATGCCCGACGATTGCGCCCACCCGCCCCCACGTTTTCTATCGTTACTACTCCGGCCTCTGTTGAGCTCAAATACTGTAGCGACTGTTTGCGCTCGAAACGCTTGTTTTTTTCACGGCTTAAAATTAATATGCATGGCGTCGAGGGGGGTTGGCGAGAGCGGAGCGTCAGCAGAAAAAGGGGGCACGGTTACAAAAAAAAAAAAAAAAAAAGGGGCGTTAATCTTGCTCGCTTGATTTCGTTTTGATTCGGCTGACAAATAATCGGGTCGCGCATATGCCTGTACAGTAAAAATCAATGTATATTCGGGGTAAAAGTGGCTCGATTCAATTATTTATTTAACCACGTTCTTATACAAAACGAGCGCGATATAAAATATTCTTTTTTAAAATTGTAAAAAAAAAATGGAATATAATTTTTTTCCGTATTTTAAGAATTTCGGGCCGATCGTATAAAACGAGCGAGCACAAACAATTAAATCAATAAAAAATATATAATTTAGTACGCTTTTTATAATATTTTTGGCACCAATCGAACAATAAAAATTCGATTCATGTTGAAAAAAAAAAAAAAAAATATCTTTGAAAAAATGGGTCGAGAAATTTTTCGGGCATGAAAATAATTTTTCGACGATTCAAAAATTTCATCGAGCCCAGGGAGAAAAAAAAAATCACCGGGGCGTGAACGAAATAGCGATTAAAAATTAATATCGAATATATATCAACAGCCGCGATTCCGCCGAATTCTGTCGCGAGGGGTGGGGATGAGTAGTGGGGTGGTCGCGCTTCATTTGGTGTGAAATTAAAAACGAAAAAAAATTTGCTCGAAATGTCGTATAAAAAAAAAGTCGAGAGCCAAACAAATTTGGCTACTGTGCGTTTTTCTGTAATTACAAATATCCACACGTGAAGCGACTGTGGCCGAATGGACGAAAATAAAAAATTGGTAAACACGTTTCGTTTTGGATTGATTTCGTTTTTTTTTTTTTTTTTTTTCCGTTCCGAATAGACCGTCACGAATTAGCATCGCGACGAGTTATACGGACAGCCTCGGTCCACTTGATGAGGGAGTTAATAATTAAAGAGTGTAGAGTAAAAAAAAAAAAAAAATTGCACGACCATCGCCGCAGTATAGCGTGGAATAAATCGCATTGAGATCTGACGAGCGGTATCTCGGTAGTTTATGTGAACATTTTTTACTACCAACAAACTATGTAACGTTATTTTGTCGGGAAAATAATGAGATTATCATGCATTATTTTTTTATCATCAAAGGATACGAGGAGAAAATTGAAAAAAAAAGTTCTTCATTCAAATAATCGAAAAATTTCGAAAATCAGACAGGCCGATATGTATACTTCGTTGTCACGTATTGCACGAGTGAGTTCAACTAACGGCTCAAATTCCACGATTAATCGATACAATCAATTGGCACTTTTTCAACGCTGACACACGATAAACTGAGCGATGCGGCGCAGGGCCGAAAATAAAAAATAAATGAAAATCGAAAAAGCCGGGCACAATAATTGCGGCATACCGATGCTATGTATACGGAGAAAATTGGACACGCGAGTAGGAGTGCGATGGAGAAACTTCGCGTAGCTTTCATACGCACGTTATTTTATTGGAACGCCGCAAAGTGGCTTGGGTCCCGTTTAACTCGACGGGAACTCCCAAAAGTGCTCGTCGCTTACGAATTCATATACGAGAGCCCGTTCGTTGCTTCAATTTTTATTCGCCGTGCTCATCTCGCATTTATATACGAGACCGATGGGTTCAGGACGAAGGGAGAAAAACGGTGCGTGATAACTGACACTGAACTTGGGATAATTTTATTTGTAGAAATCGTTTTAGTCTTTTCTCGTGAAATTTTATATTTTTAATATGCAATATGTGCAGCAATGTTCAATGAATATATTTTGGTTGAAAAATTTACGATTGAAAGAAATATCTTTTGTGCAAAATACACGAGTATATAAATCGATCGAGCATAAATTTTAATCGGGATCTTATTAAATATTCGTTTTTTGTTTGTTATTTTCTGTATCTATATATCTCGTGACAGCTTTACAATAGTTGTCGGAAATAATTGGTAAATGACGCGCTCAGCCAGCGGCGATAATTTAATGTCAGTGATTTATCGTGATCCGTAAGAACACACACATTTTGTATAAAGCACTATTTGCTCGTGTGAGAGTGCAAAACGTTGAATATATGGACCCATTGGTATAAAATTAAAGTTTCGCCGATCTCTCTCTCTCTCTCTCTCTCTCTGGCTGCTGTATAGCGAGTCTCCGCGTGCCAGAGGACCGCTGTGCCTTTCCCTCTTCGCTCACGAGAGCTCATCGGCTAATCAGCTTGATAGAGATAATAATGAACGAGCGCCGAGTGTACGCGCGAGAGATCATCGGCACGCCACCGATGCTTTTCCCCACTGCTGGCTGCGGTATTATTTCGAACTGGTGTCAAATTTCACGCTGAATATAATTTACAGATTTACCGATTCTCGAAATCGACCGCGTTAATTCTAATTTAAACCTTAGCCGTTTTTTTTTTTTTTTTGACTTACCAATAAATAATTTACTATTTGAATCATTGAATTAAGATTTTTCAATTAGACTTTTAGAAACACGTTCCAAGACTCGATTGGAAATTTTTCGCTCGCACTGAATAAAACAAAAATTAGCGTTTACATTTTTGTACTTTGTTTTTTCTCAATGATCCGAACTCGCCTCGCAATGAACGTGCGAATGGAATATAGTTGGAAAACTCGTTTAAAGAAATGGTCTTTGAGAAAAACCGCTAGGAAAAAATAGCGTTCAACACATTGGACAAATGATCCGTGTGGCTCATTGTCGTGTGGTGGTATACACATTATTACGAATTCATAAACAAAAGAGTGCGGTTTCGACCAAAAAGTCCCGAGTGCCACGCTAAAAGCATTTTTAATGAGAGAACCGCGTATGACCATGTGCTTTGTACCATCACAAGCGTTATAACGGTCTGTCCTTGTGTGTTTCGCCTTTATTTTTAAAAACAATAACGAAAGTGACGAAAAGAATAGATGTGTCATAAAAACGAGACATTCGAGAGGGATCTTCAATCAATAATGAACAACGGTACTGGACGATTTTTAATACCCGAATAATAATAATAATCGTAAATTGCAACAAACGACATAAAAAATTATGAATTCCAATGGAAGATCCGGAAGCAATTATTTTTTAGCAACGAGATTTATCCACGCAGTAATTGTCCATTTCTTAATATTGCATTTGTTATTATTTCGCATAAACGATTTTTCACCGTTCTGGCATGGGTGTCAGGGGAGGGGGATATCGAATATAAATTCGCAAGAAGTATAACTCGAACGTATAATAACAATTTTCACATTGCAAAATGGGGTGGGGGAGTACGAAATAACGGTCAGTATTTTGCAGTAATATTTCACCGTAGCAGTTGGTATTAATTCGTAATATGTTACAGTGAAAACCCTACGAAAGCACTGGTGGTGGGGGGCTGGTGTGCCTCACCCCCTCGCGAGTTCACCCCACGATACACCAACCCCTTTCCCCGCTATCGTGTATATACCTCTAATATATGGTCCGGTATTATTGCAATGCAATGGACAGAATACTGTCAAAATTTATCGGCTACCGTTTTTCATCGAAACTCGCTGAGGTAGGTGGGGTTCGTTGTAGAAAAAAGGGCCAAGGGAATGCGGCAGGCAAGCTCTCTCGAGTAGAAAATTCCGTCAAATGTTCGCGATGCTGAACTATCGGAGCCAGAATATTTGTTTATCAAGGGAATTAACATTATCGGTAAAGCTCGATTTTTCAATGAAAAAAAGGTACGAGATTAAAAATTTGCCATTGAAAAAAAAATCTACAGCCAATAAAATGTAATAAAAGTTCAAGTATACTTAATAGACGTTTTTTTTTAAAATGTGTAATTAAAAGAATTTAAAAAAATTAACATAAAATTTTCATGACCGAGTCTCTCTCTTTGACGGAGAGAAAATGAAATAGTTTTCACTCTCATTTGTGCTCAAAGTTTTCCGTGAGTCTCGATGAAAACAGAGGGAGAACCAAGAAAATATTAAGAAAACGAAGACGGAAGATGGGAGAATAAGACGGGGAAGGCTCTTGCTTCAATCTAGACGCTAAATTGCCAATCAACCGGGTATTATTTTCCTGTTAGTTTCGCAATGAGCAGCCGGGGAGAAGAAAAGAAAAATGGCGGAAGGGTGAATGAAACTGCCACTTCTATAACCTCCCTACCTCTCTCATGTCGTCTCTTAAGAAGGGGCCACGATATAAAATATAAGAGATCCATTGAGTGCATCAATGAAAAAAAAAAAACAGCCAAATTGTGAGAACTTTCAAAGAGGAAAGAAGAAAAAACGAGAAGGTCGAAGAGTGCAAGCGGGGTGGAAGAGTTCACGAGGGTGCGTCGGATCGACGTGTCTTTTTTTTTATTCGTGGTATATGCGACTCGAGTCTGTGACACTTCCTGCGAGCGAGTAGTCGTAAAAGTGGAAAGGCGTGGAAGAGATTTCTACGATGGATTAAGAGAGAGAGAGAGAGAGAGAGAGAGAGAGAGAGAGAGAGAGAGAGAGAGAGAGAGAGAGAGAGAGAGAGAGAGAGAGAGAGAGAGAGAGAGAGAGAGAGAGAGAGAGAGAGAGAGAGAGAGAGAGAGAGAGAGAGAGAGAGAGAGAGAGAGAGAGAGAGAGAGAGAGAGAGAGAGAGGAGACTCTAGAGGTCTACAAAAGTCGACACGGCGGACTCTAGGGGTTTCGTATGTTTCAACCAACCTCTTATATACTAATTATCATGGTCCCGGGGAGTCTCTTGATGTAAATGCCCGAATGCACACGCGCTCCTCTCTTGCTCTATATTCGTGAATACACAAATACACATGTTTGTCATACGTAGGTACTCTAACGTGAGCAAAACTCTTTCTATCCCTGCTATAAGATGGCGAGACAAAAGAAGCGAGGTCAAAGTGACATACGGCGGAAAAAAATATTACTTAAAACACAATGAAAAAAAAGTATATTTTCCCAACTTTTGTTCATAAGGAAAAAATCTTGACAGGTAAACTAATTGCTCGTAAATAACCTTTCAAAGATTATCGTCAATCAACACCGAATGCAAGTTTATGCAAGTACATAAATCGTTGCTCTAAATTAATTAATTAATTTTTTTAGAATGATAATTATCACGATAAAAACTTATTGCACACTAAGGTGCATTGAATGTTTTCATGTATGCTTTTGTCTTCGATTCTCGAAGCTTACGCGAATTAGGGAGAAAATCAGCGTGGCGGACTAGTGGCTGATTTTTACTACTAGCTAGAATTACGAGCGCTGTATCGGTGAGTAGTAAAAGTCCCCGCGAGAGAGCCACTTCGTTACTTCGAGTAGCATTACCGGTGTGGGTTCTCTTATCTTCCATATATATATAATGTATATATGATGCTTTCGTGATTCGCATACCTCTCGCGATGCCCGAAACGGGTTAAGAGCCAAAAGTCGAGAGAGTTTCAAACTCAAGTCTCCCCCTAAAGAGAACATTCTACATATACATAATATATATACGTATGGTGAGGTGATTCTCGTTTCAAAAGTTTCGAGTTCGATGTCGCGTGTCCCGAAACTCCGACTGTCATCCATCCCTCCGAAAAAACCTCTTTCAGAATTATCCTCAAATAATTTTTCCACAAAAATTTTGTTTTTATTGCAAATTTTATCTCGTTATACGTTCTCACGCATGGTCTCGTATTTTCTTCATTTCAGAGCGCATGCATTTTTTTTTTTTTCTCAAGAGTACGATATAGATCAGTTAAAAATTCTTCATTCAATAACTTTTAAATTATACTTGCATCTCTGCCTCCCGATGCATCTTTGAAGTTGCAATCAACATCATTCGACTTACGTGCAACAGAGAAAAAATCATTCGATTAGTCATATTGTTTAGGATTGATAATTCATTAAATCCAATAAAAATTAATAAATTAAAAGGTTCAATTCGTTCAATATATCAAAGTTTCTGTACAAGTTCTACGAGATTGAACCCAAGCTCCAACTCACATTACATAAGCGCACGTATTTGTAAGTATTCCGTATATTTTTATATAAAAGTAAAAAACGATCTTGCGTCGTATACCGTTGAGACTCAACACGCGCCAGAATGCCGAATCGACCGCTTTCCCCTCTAAATTACCGTCGATATTAAGATCTCGTAGATTGGCAGAGCGCGCGAAATGGTATGCAAAGCGATTCCAATGGCGAACCCTATAGTAAGTAGCGGCACGAGAGAGCAGTCGCGAGGGCAAAAGGCAAAAGCCAGCAACCCTTAGTTGGCCAAGACTCGAGCCAGAAACGCGTCCGGTTAACATATAGACACGTGGTAGGCGTTGGTATACGCGAGCTACATCCTTTCAAGGCTTCTATAAATTCATGACAACGTCCAGCAGTGTGGAAGGCCATAGTATATATATTCTTATTCTGATATTTTATGTATGTGCATAGCCCAAGAATAAGGTAACTAACTACCAACGATAATATATATGTTTATACTTGCTCTATATGTGTGTGTTACGTCGTTTACGTCAAGCACGAACTTACGTGCATCTCAAACATTTCTATTCAACAAATTTGATATATCGCGCCGTCCTCTCTCTAGCTCTTTGTTATCCATCTTTATTATGCTGATTAACTTGCTAGGCTGAGGAGAAATCCCTGCTCACTTTTGTGTGCAAATTTTTTCGTGTCTTGTGAATAGGAAGGAAGAGCAAGAGGGCAGCATACCTGTCTCGGTTTCTGATATTTTTTTCCAGCCACTTATTCGAGCACGTGGCTCGAATTAGTTATTTTAATCGACCAGAGTCTTCTGGCTTCGAGGATGCAAAAGAAAGTAGATATTTACAGGGAAGAAACGTGTATAATAGTTTTCCTTACAAACTAAAATATACTGCTGTGAGAGCTCTGAAAGGCCTTTGCTATATTTCTCAATCCTTTCTTATTAGATTTAGACGCAGAATTGGATTTTCTTCTCTTTGGCATTTCCACGCTTTCGGAGTCACTCTAAACGAATTTCTGTGATTAGCAATTATATGCTTCGCTCTTTACAGAGACCCGGTCGCCCTAAAAATCTAAAAGATTATCTCCCAGAGATTTTTTCAATCATTATGAACTAATTTTTCTTATTTATACTTGATAAGAGGTTAATTAAGCCTTCACACGAAAGACTCGAGTCCTTTTTGGAAGCGCCTAAAAACACATCTGGCGCACGTGTCTCCATTCTCTCGCGGAACAAGAAGACAACAAAAAATCATGCGATAAGGAGTTAATTAACAACCCACATGGAACTCGCTGATTAATGCTGCTTCACTCCCTTCACTATACTCCCCTTCGATTCTCCGTGACTCTTCTCCTACCCTTGCCAACTCTTTTCTCTCGCGCTATACAGTTCAGTATGGAGGGCTCCCTAGCCTCTCTTATCATCCAACATCTCTTCGTGTCTCTCTCCTCTTCCTGTCTTGCCGTCCTTGTCGTGAAACGGGCGATAAGTCACGGGACAAAACGAGGCATCGACGCATTGTTTCGACGTTTCAATGGACCGGATACAATGCCGAGATGTATGAGAGAAGAGGTGGAGATTCGTACATATATATATATATCCATACGCAAATATATATAGCCAAAGCATTACTGAGCAAAGCAAGCATAGCGAATGGCACAAACAGTGCCTGGAGAATCAGGAAGCGTCCGTAACATTGCAAAGTTCTCGATCGAACATATAAGAGAGAGAGAGAGAGAGAGAGAGAGAGAGAGAGAGAGAGAGAGAGAGAGAGAGAGAGAGAGAGAGAGAGAGAGAGAGAGAGAGAGAGAGAGAGAGAGAAAGACAGAGAGAGAGAGAGTGCGGGCGCTGCATTTGTTGGCCTCATATCGGAGCCTACGCCGATAGAGATGTATCGCCATAGAAGAAACATTTTCCTATCATTGTTGCATATCCATCGCAGTCATTGGTAAAAGGTTGTGGAACAAGGAAGGGCATTAAGGGTCGAAATAAAGGACGTCGAACTGGATATCGGTATAGCTGCTGGGTGTGCGAAGTGCGTGGTTTTATGTGATCTTTAGAAAAATACATCGCGATGCCGTATCCGATGAAGTATGACATTGCGGGATAATGTAACGACGATGGAAAAATGTGATATGCGACTAGAGGAATGAAAAGAAGATTAGTTTTATATCAGGCATTTCGTAAAGAAGGGTAATTAACGTGTAATTCAAAATAATAGCGCTCATGAGCTATCTCCTGCTCATGAAAAAGCACCTTAAGAGTTAGAGTAACTATTTAAAAAATAATAATAGTAATATCAATTTTTCATATCAACGAAAATAAAATTGTGGAAGCTACAAACATTAAAAATAACAGTGTCGAACATGGCGCGATAAAAATCTCAAAGAATAAAGAGAACCAAGAGAAAACGCTTAGAATCACAGACAACGCTTTCAATAAAGAACGAAGACCATAGAGGGCGCGAAAAAAATAATCTTGAATAAAGACAGTAACATGCTCGTAATGAAAAAATTAATCCGGTTCCTATCATGAGTTGTTAATGAAAGATATCTATTACACGAGGCTCGTGGCACCACTTAACTATATGTCTAACAAGTAAAAATCGTGTATCATGAATATTAGTAAGGGGGGTGAAGGAAGGTGGCAGAAAGTGAATCAGGTTCGACCTTTCCGCGATCGCATCCGGCATCGCATAAGCGATGGGTTCTTCGTTCAAGCAGGCAAGGGACATGTGCGGGAGTGGCTGGAGAGCCGAAACATCCTGGTCGAACTGTGGTAACGTAGAGCATATACATTGTCAGTACAATTCGCTAGACGAGTGTCATTGTCCCACCCGGATAATAATATCGGGACTCGGGAAGTAGCTCGAGATCCGCCCGGGGCGGTACACTATTATATTCCAGAAACGAGAGCGATACGGAATATGTAAACTACGAATAGCGAATTACTTCCGCTTTGACTACAGTGTACATAAATTGTTTACAGTAAAGTTTTTAGTTACCTCCAAAATGCACATTTAACTCAAAATAGCATGATCAATAATTAATGGTATCGTGGCACTATGAGAGAGGTATGCTGTTTTCAATAATAATGGGAGCATAAGTTTAACATAAAATTTCGTTTGCAATCTTTTAAGTATAAAATTTTAAAAAGTGAGTGCAGAATATTCAAATTGTACACTATATGCTAAATGTTTGTCTCCGAATTATTTGAAGACTTTTCCAAACTTTATTCAGAGTTTCGTTTATATATTTTCAAATTAAATAATCGCGAATTGGAAAAAAATGTAAGCCTTTTTTTCGCAGCAGTCTATGCCTATAACCACACTATATATCCACTAGGGGAGTGAAAAAAAATAGCAATGAAAAAAAGAGAATCAAAAGATGGAAAATTGTGGAAATATATCGATTCTCATGGGAGCCTATCGAAATCAAGATGAATCCATATATGAAACGCTCACACTCGAACCCGCTCTCTCTCTCTCTCTCTCTCTCTCTCTCTCCCTTTTATTTCGTGGACACGCAGCGTGGTATACTAGGAGGGTCCGCGAGTCTCCCACACCCTTATTTTCGTGCCCCAACCCTCTCACCCTCGCTGACAGCATGCATAGCGGGTATTTTCGGAGTGCACCAAAACCAGCCGTGTGCCACCGTATTTCATCGTTTCGAACGATGCATCCGCTAAAACGGCCGGATTAAAGCTGAACGATAAACTTTTTATTTTATTCCACGCTTTATGAAAAAAGAGAGAGAGAAAGAGAGTTGGTTGGAGTGCGCGAAAGAGTGGTGGAGCCGAAAGAGTTAAATGAGAACTAGTGCATGTGGAAAGGACAAAAAAACCGTGCACCCCAAAAGTGAAGCGAACGAGCATCGTTATTTTGCACATTGCTTGGGGAGCAGGGGCGATGAACGATAGTACGCGTTGGTCATTTTTTTCGTATTTATTTATTTATTCATTTATTTATTTCGACGCTCTTTCTCGCTTTCTTTCTCTCTCGAACCACTGGAGAGTGTTTAGAGGGTCGAACGCAACACGTTCGATTCGATAGCGTTGAAAGAATCTCTTTTCGTCTAGATAGACTTCTGTTAAAACATATAAAGTAGCCGAGTAGACTTATTTGTGATTGAACCACTTCATGATAAAAAAACAAATGATAAAGAAAAACAGAGATAATTGAATATCCTTGCCATTTTTTTCTTTTCAACTGTTCAAGTCTTCAGGATAAAAAAAACTTTCAGTGAGTGAGTATTTTACACGGGTTAATTGACACGAGAGCGATAAACTAGTCGCTCGACTGCAAAAATCCGCAGCAAACGATTGACCCACCGAGATACTCATGATAACACCAAAAATCAAAAATAGCCACAGTAGCCAGTTATTTCGTTATTTAGCATAAAAGGACTATTTAAAAAATATAGATTATATAATTGCCATTTAATTTTACGGTTAAATACGAGAAATTTGTATTGCTATATTTAATTATATAAATTGTACTGGTAAATTTTTACATAAATTCTCTACTGAAATTTTTAATTACACTGCGTAGTGTGTATTTAATTTCAATAAAATTTTTAATTAAAATTGTACAATCAAAAAGCATTTAAAATTTTAAGTTGTAGAATATTTTTTGTTCACTCGCATTGTTGAATGATACGACAATGCCTCAATCACCCAATGTGTGTTCACGTCAATGAGTGCAATAGTATAGCGACCAGTGGATATAGAAACTGCGAATTCCGGACGGCCAGAGTAGTAGTGGTCACTAGCACACTCACATATATGGTTATATCGTCTGCTGGTAAGCATAAGAGAAAAGTTCAAACTTTATATATGTTAAACCATGCAGGTTACGTCCTTTTGTTAGCCAAGAGTTATATAGTATATATCGTGGTTAAGTCATCGTTGTGTATGTGGAGTGAGCGAGGGGACTCCCTGGAGCGAATGCTCGTACTCGTTGCCACCGCATGGACGCCCGTGAACGACACTCAGCCTGGCCGCGACCGGTCCGCCGCTTCGACACCCGATACCTAATTATGCTAAACGCTTCCGGATTTCGCGGCCGGATTTACTCCCTTCCAACTCTCTCTCTCATTCTATATATTTATCATTGCTCTTGCACTACTATGTGCTTTATGCTCGATTTCAACCGAATCAAAATGTGAGCGTGATGATCGATGATGGATTAAAAAAAAATTGATTTTTGGGTTTAAAAAGGAACGAGAGCGCGATGCTTTTCAATAATATTGACATAAATATATTGATTTCTCATTTCCCTACATTTTATTAGCATTCCAATGATATTTTAATTGATCAATTGAGAACGAACGTCTGGGTTAAAACTAAATTTTAACGGAACATTGTTAATCGAATTCTGAACGAAATTTATTTTTACCAGGATTGAGATCAAATCCGATGAGGGGATTAATGAATTTACTAAAATTACTTTATCGGATTGAATATTTCTGCATTGATAAATTAAAAAAATGAAATAATGAAACATTACTCGCAGTAAAAACCCTCGAATTATTTGGAATTTCCACTTTGCTTTCTTATTATTTCCCAATGTTCACGAAGCTTCGAGAAAAAGGGAGAATTATGAGAAATGCAGAAGTGCAGAAATTTCTTGCACGACTTTTTCCCATCCCTCGATAGTCTATCCCAAATATTTGGTAGTGTATTGTTTTGTTCCTTTAATACACGCTAACGAACGCACACTGTGCTGTTAACCATTGAACCGACTTTGTGGCATCGGTTATCCATCAGAGCAATGAAGAGAAAAATAGAGGGAGGAAGAGAGAGAGAGAGAGAGAGAGAGAGAGAGAGAGAGAGAGAGGTGTATGTAGCAAGCGGGCGTGAAAAACCACCGGGCGATGATTGCGGCCAAGCGGTCATACGAAACGAGGAAAAACCACTAGCCGGACCGTCGAGCTTTTCGCCCACACTCCAGCTGATCCCCCATCCCGTTGCTCCAAGCATCCCACTTCCGGATACGCGTTAATGAGAATGCTCGGACGTTTCCGCGACGAGAACGACTTTCGAGGATCCTCGAAAAAATTTCTACTTCAACTCGAAAAAAAAATGTTTTCTTGCTGTTGAGGGTAAATTAAAATGGTAGCTAATGCTCGCAAGCCTAATTACGGGCCTATCTCTTGGAGCTGTCTGCTAAAACAGCCATTATAAAAACATTTTAATTATTTTATTAATTCGTTTCGATTCTCTTAAATTTCCAATCAAGTTTTAACAAACTATTCTTTTTAAATTTTATATGATCATTCTTTAAATATGTCCACGTATATGATTAAAGATTTCGGGATTACGAGTAATTTGTTCGTGTAGAATCGCGCACACGATTTCCGTCGACTGTGAAGTCGTTCGCGTGGCGTTAACAGAGCGGGCGGGGGGGGGGGGGGGGGGGGGGGGCAGACGGCTCGCGCGAGCCAGGGGTCACGAGATATTCTTCGCCTTTAAACGTCAAGGGGGGGGGGGGGGGGCGAGAGCGAGCTCGCGAGCTCACGCGCGCTCACTCGCTCAACGAGGCGTAAACGTCGGCGCGACACGTGTAACCATCGCGTTAATCGCCCGATAAAAATCGCCAACACGCCAGGCACGTCGCGCCGATCGTAAAATTAAAAATAACGCGAGACAGCAAAAAGCGTTGCACCGTGTATGGATGAACGCCGAGCTTCGCAATCCACGACCATGATCGACGAACAAAAATTGATTCGATAAATTATGATAAAACTATTGAAAATTCGATTGAAACGATTGATTTTTTTTGTAGTGTTCAGTTAATCCTCAATCGATCTTTAAACGTTTAATGAACTAATTAATTTTAATACATCAATTTGATTACAAAAAGCTTCTTGTTTAATCTTTATCGATTATACAAATGATTATTGATCCAGTTCATTTTCATCGTTTCGTTTAACTTGATCTCGAATTTCGTTAAAAAAAAAACAAGTCAAGGATTTCATTTTTAAATATCTTGCTACTATGCTGAACCGTGAGAATGAAAGCTGAAAAGAGGACGGCGAAGGGGGTGGTTTTACGATGAGCGAGAATGCGACTCGCCAACTTCACCCTCGTCCCTTCTTCGTTTTTTCCTAGCGCTCCTTTATAGCGCTCGAGTCAGGGCGTTACTCGCGACATAAACTTTATGGTATTTATGAATATTTATATTAATCTACGTTTCATGCCGACATTGACGGGGGACGGGCGGCAAAATGTGCCCGGAGTCTCGATGATGAAAGTATATATGTAATTCTACATACCTATTATATCAAGAGACGTGGCGGCGTCTCGACGTATATATATACGTACAACAATGATTTTGCGAGGTTGAACGAAGCACGTCTCTTCGGAATGGTAAATTAATGAAAAAATGGAAAATCATTAAAAGAAGGATACGATACAGAGAAAACGAAAAATGTCAACAATACTAGAAGAACATTAGCGAAATATCCCTCGAACTTATTTTTTTTTGTTCACCAGTACTTATTGTTCCCAAATTGAAATAGTAAATTCGCCCAATCACGATTTATAAGAGACATGCAAATTCTCATTGTCATACGAGCTTTCTGCATTTGCTGCTCGTTCTCACTCCACGTATCTCGTTTCGCTTATTTACTCCGTGTATTATGGTTGGCCAAGAATGCACGAAGAAACAAGTGGAAAAATATAAAATACGAAGAAAGGTTGAGAGGAAACGAGCTTCGGCAATAATAAAAAGTCCAGTTTTGCTGCAAAAAAAAAAAAAAAAGAAAGAGAAAAGATATTGTAAGCAGTAAAAAGGAGCAAAAGGGGTTGCCTAAGCAGCCTCGAAAATGCCAAGCCAACTTCCTTCCGCTCGCGTCCACATTATGATTTTCACTCGCGATTCAGGAAAGGGTCGTGGGGTTGAGGCGAGTATGGAAAAGTATCAAGAGGGTGGATCATTGGGTGGGGATTTTACAGTGCACACGAGGAGTCTTCTTCATTGTTCGTAGACGCGGAAACGGCTACTCATAGATCCAGATACATAGGTAGCCATGTATGTAATGCATGGATAAAATACACACGTACCATGAATCCGAAATTATCCATAAATTTATCAATTAATGCATCCGTATGTATATACAGAGGAACATCGAGCACACTCCAAAATTACATATTGTACAGTCTCGTTAGAATATTTTGGCGAAAAAGTAAAATTTTTCCTACCCTTCAGTCCAACCCATCACACAGAAAGAAATCTGCGGTCTTGAAAATTCACGTCCTTCTTTGGCTATTATCTAACACTTTAGTACATATCGATACAGCCAGAGGGCTGTGGGTCGAGACTCATTCGTCTGAGCTCGTAATACATAAGCAGCCCACCGAGATTCGTGCGGCGCTGCTTTCGTACGGTACGGTAAATTCCTTGTTTGGTACACACAAATGCATAAACCATAGAGTGGTGGCGCTGCCGTCGATGAAGAGAGGGAGAGAAAGTGAGGTTCGGTCGCTACGTCAGACGCGCAAGCCACGAAGACGAGGCAAGCGGGGCTTGGATCCCTCTTTATACATAAGCTTATATGTATGGTAGAGTTGCACACTGCACAGCCCGGATCTGTATATATATATATATATATATGGTTTACATTCGAGTATAACTAGTCAGCCATCTTGGATATTAGCCAACCAGAACAATAGTATACACAATAGTATGTGAGGCTAGTGAGCATAGCAGCGTTCGGTTCACCCACCCTCGACTCTACTCTCTACTTGCAGCACCGCAACCTCCTCTTGCCGCGATACCCACATCTCTCTTTAACCAACCGACCCAACAAGCACCCCCACATACATCTCATTCCTCCTCTCTTTCACTCCTCCTACCATTATGCCATTCTCTATACCACCTGCAACAATCCACCCTCAGATCGGTTGCATCGCGTACAACTGACTCCACGCTGAAGCTTATATCGCTAGGTTGTTAAGGCAATTGCTTGTTGTGAGCTGAGGTTTCATAAGGGTCAGTGATCAAGCTACTGGAATAAATGCGTACGTGACGTGTTTTATTTATCAGTAACAGATAGCTCTGCGAATAAGTAGTAGATCTCCAGTGAAATTATCAAAAATTATCAGTTAAATACCGTGTAGGCTGTACAAAATAACGTCGAATGATGCAATTCTATGAGCTGAAATTTGAATAGGAAAACAATTCCTAAATTGGAGAATCACGTAAATCCTAGATTGTTGCTCTCGGATAATTTTTTTTATCAAAAGGTCAGTCTATATTTGCGATAGCAGCGCGATATATCGTAGGGAGCGTTGTATAAGACGCGCAGAAAGAGAGAGAGAGAGAGAGAGAGAGTCCCAAATTATACGCCATGAATACAACGTTCATGATGACGTGGGGGCGAATAACCCTTTTTTTAAAGGAAGGCCATTCTCGCTAGGTGTGTGTTGAGAACAGCGAAAGTTCATAGAGGGGTGCGGACCAATTCATCCAAATCACACTGTCGCTAACCCCTCTCTTTTCTCGCTCCCTCTTCCTCTTTCTTTTAATGCTTTCAGACGTGCTGCGCGTATATCTGTTTTTCTCGTGCACATTTAACCAAGCTCTTTTCCACCTTTGTTCGAGCGAGAAACCTCTCGTGTAACACGCGCTTTTATACACCAATCTCACGAAACTACATAGCAAAAGTAAAGAATCAAAGGGTTTGAGAATTTAATATTCAAACTTTATTTATCAGATAATGATATTTAAATGCCAAGGGAATTATCAGGTTCGCGAAAATTATTAAACCGATACTTTAATCAAATTTTTAGGTTTAAAATTTTTTTGTTCTTCTTTTTTAAATGACATTTTTTGAAGCTTTTTGTAAGCAAAGAGACTTTTGACGGGACTGTACCGATGGTATTCGTGCAGGCGAATATATTAGGGTGGTTGGGCTTCCCCTTGGAACTCAAACGCACGCGAATTAACAATATTACTCGTCCTCACTCGCGCGTTTCTACTCTTGCTGGCTATAATATACGCATGCATATATATGCCGAGAGGGATAAGAGAGGGACATGCATGCGGGGGATACGGAAGGTGGAAGGAGGTGGTAGTTTTTCGGGGGTGGGTCGCGAAGGAGGGTTGCAAATGTGCTCTCTGCAGCGAGGGTCGGTGGTGGCAAGGGAGGATGAAATATTATAATACGTCACTTGGCAACTGTGGAGGCTCGCTCTCTGCTTCTGCTTCTCGAGTACCATCGAGCGCCAGGAGCCTATATACGTATAGTCAAGTTCCTATATGCCACTAATTTCAGGATATTCATACAAGCCATCATATTGTATCGTCAAAATAAAAATTACAAACAAACGTTCCAACAAAATTTCATCAGTTTAAATAAAACTTGCGTTTGATTGAACCTAAAAGTTATTGAATTCGAGTCAATCGTCAGCTTTTATCGGGGTGGCGCTTTATTTTTGTTCTTAATATAAACTCACTTTTAGGTAAATTATTTTTCACCTTAATTCTTACATGAAATTTTATGAAAACGTTTAAAGGTTTGATCGCTACACGTGCTATTCACGTGTAACAGTATCAGAGTGTATAAGATGAAATTATTTTCACGAATTCTCTGAGCATCAGTAGAGACTGCGGTAAATATATACATATATTAGCAGAGAAATGTGGTTGCCATGCTTGGTGTCTGAGGTCGTGACGCTGTAGCGAGGGTTACAACGGGGTTTTAGCCAAACTCTAGACGAGAACGAACACTCCAACGAGAGGACGCACGCTGAATTTACTTCGCTCGAGTGTGATAACCGCGGAATGAGAGCACAGTAGCACGGTAGAAGCCAGAGGTGTATAGAACCCGATGAAAGAGGTCGTGTCCGACACGAAGTGGTGCCGACGACTAAATTGTGGATAGCTTTTGGGAGAAGCCCCTTCTCGTGAATGTCAAAAACGAAGGACAAGAAATAAAATGAACTAGATTAATTTTTTTTACAAAGGAAACTGTGATGGACGTTTTCAATGGTTGGCAACTTAAAATGATAAATAAACAAGCAATTTATGTGGAAAAGAAGCAATGTTTAATTTGTTAGATAATTGAAAATATATTTATAAATTCTAATCAATGTCTTGATCCCTGAGGGTTGAAAAAATTAATTTATTGTGCAGAGCGAGAATGACGGAGAAAGAGAGAGAGAGAGAGAGAGAGAGAGAGAGATTAAGTTCGGGAGGTGTGATTTGAGGGAGTTTGGGGAAAGGCGAACACCCGTTATAACGGCGTCCGTCCGCGAGGGTGCGGTTTGATTAATGACCTGTTCGATCTCCCCTTTACCCGTCGTCCGGGAGGGGGAGGATGATCCGCTCCGGCGCCGTACAGTATCGAATTCAACGTAAATATATTCTACTACACCTGCACGCGATAAGTTCATTCATTCCATATATTATAAAAAATATATTTCAGACTTTAAATATCGTCCGATATCGCCCGAAGAATCCATACCTATCGTTAATAATTAGAAAAGAGTGGCATTACTTAATGATCGTCTTTAACCTATGAATTTAAGTGCGTTGTCTATCCAAATAAGAAATTTCAATGCTTCATATTGTTGATTAAGGACTCAAGGATTTAAAAAAAAAAACCACTCTGAATATCAAATGGAAATTTATACTCCTGGCGTATATGTAAAGTAGCTGCAAAATTATGGAATCTCTCTGTTAACGCAACGATGTCGTCGTTCCGGAACGCTGTAGAACAACATAGAGCGAATAAAGAGAAAGAGAGATAGAGAGAGATAGAGAGAGAGAGAGAGAGAGAGAGAGAGAGAGAGAGACAGAGAGAGACAGAGAGAGAGAGAGAGAGAGAGAGAAAGAGAGAGAAACGTCAGACAGACGTCTAACGAATGGACGAACATTCGTAGTCTCTGAGAGCCCTGTGAATTCAGCTGAGTATCAGGGAGATGATTCATCGACTCGACAAAATACATATATATATATATATATATATATATATATACACCCGATGTTTCGTGATGCATCGCCATATTTCATATTAGAGACGTGGCAACGGATCGTTGGCTCGCTCAACATCGCTACAATGCTACTGCTGTTGTAACGAGACTGCGAAACTCATCTGATCCAAGCCAAAATACCCTATGATGTTACTGAAATGAACATATTTATATATGAACGTCCAAACATTTACTCTGGATTATACTAGGGTACTATTGCGTCTTATCATTCAAACATAAAATGTTTAATTTCATAAATTTTATGTGTCGCTCCACAATCTGGTAAAAAAAAAGACCCAAGAAATATAGCAGTGGATTATGTGTCTAATCTATACGGGGCTGATACGGTGAAGTTGATGAATCGAACGTAGCCGCTCTGTGTCCACCTTCGTCAGCTTCACTCTGTCGACCCGATATATGTGTATGGAATACACTGCATTTTATTTTCTACAATAACACCCCTATCGCAGCGTAGACTATCGAGCAGAGACTCGTGGAGGATCGAGGAAGAGAAAAATCCAAAATAAAGGCGCGTAAAGGCGGCTCGCTGTATAGTATGAAAGTATAAACGTACGTTGCCGTGTCCTAATCGAAAAGAAACACGAAGTCGCATATAAATAAGAATTTATAGGCGATGAAAAATGCGGCGCGGATGAAAGTTTGAGTTCCCGGGGAGTTGCGACGATGCGCGGGCGAGCTATCCACTCTTCCGAACCCCCGGATCTCTTCCTTCCTTTCGCTGTATTCCACTGTCTAGCTCCACCTCGTGGTCTATACCATTTAGCGTCTCACTCTTCACTGCAATTTTCTTTCTTTTTCCTCGTTTCCTCCACCGCTTTCCGGCGGACCATGCTCTTCCATCTTCCCTCTTGCGTGTGTACTCTTCGCCCTATATCTCACTCCTTCTCGCGAAGAAGAAGCAGAGACGAGTAAGAAATGCCGAGGATTTGCGCAAAAGAGGTAGAGGGGATGTTGGAGGGGGGTAGAGTGGAAAGGAGCGGGGAAGCGGGAGAGTAGGACAAAAGTTTCGCACGAAAAGCGAAAACCCTCGCTAATGGCTGTTTTTCTTCTGTAGGAATACTTTAAAATGTACGTAGTGGCCTTTCGCGAGAGAGGAGGAAAGACAGAAAAAATAAAAAACGTGATAGGTGCGGAGAAGAGGGTGGAATATAAAAATGAAAAGTTTTCACGTTGCCAGGAGGGAAGAGGTAGAAGAAAACAGACGTGCAAAAAATGAAATAAGGAAGGGAGAGGGTGTAATTTGCAGCTATTAAGCGGTATACGTACTATGTATACAAACCACTCCCTTGCTTTCGCGCTTCTCCGATTCACACCGCCTATCTACCATGCAGCCGCGACTACTTTGCTCGTTATAACGTGAGATTTTTAGTTTCTTGATTTAACAAAACATAGGACGAGCTAAACTTTGGTTCTTGAATTCCCGAGACAAGATAACGGTGGTAGTACATCATATCGAAAGAGCAGAAAAGGAAAAATAACGAAGAAACATTATTCTTGTTTCGAAACGTTGGGAAATGAATATAATGCTGTTTGCCAACGAGTTCATTGTATTTAAAAGGGGTTAGTTGAGTCAGGTGTTTGAATGGAAACTAGAATATTTGCACCCTACGGGTTATTGGTCACAAGATGATGAGTTTCCATAGGTCGAATGCAGATAAAGCGAGAGAGAGAGAGAGAGAGAGAGAGAGAGAGAGAGAGAGAGAGAGAGAGAGCCACTAACACAACCCATACCAATCAACGCGAGTAAGGGAGTTTGCTTGGTTTGCATTGCATCGAATCGCCTCGATGCGATGCATTCATACATGGGATAAATTGTGCATACACGCGCTATATATAGCGACAACACATACGTAACGTCACTTGTTCACGTAGTTTCGTGCAGCTTCCATACATCAGGGTCTTTGTATGTCGTAACATCGATGCGGAGTCCTCCTTGGATTCCTGCATCTCGCGTAAGCATACATGCAAAATCTACAAGCACATAAAGCGAGCTATACACAACACATACTGTTTAGGCTCGTGGCATTTCTCCATATGTAAACTCTGGACTGCAGAGTGTGTATGTACAGACTTGAGCATACACTCGCGAGACCAGTCAGCGTCCTTATATGTAGCGACCGAGAGACGGTCATGTTATAAGGATGTATGGGCATTTGTGTTGTCGCAGTTTGCCAGGCCTCTGTTCGAAGAGGACTCGTGAAGGATTGTGGACATAGCAAGAGCGGGGGGAGAGCGATGCAGGTGCCGGGTCCCACATAGACGTTGATTTGCTGAAATAATTTTTGGGATTCACTAAGATTTTACGATGGCAACTTGATGGGAAATAGTTGTTGAAACGTTTCGAAATAATTTAATGACCAAGTATGAAATATCAACATAAAACATATTTAATTATAACTGTATATAGAGATCAATTTTAGTGCGATCTTCAATAATAAATCTGTATGATTTTGATTATTCGAACTTTTGTCAAGTAGCGTAAAAAATATTTGAATGTTGGAAAAGATAGAAAAAAAGGATACGCATTTCGCGAAAGATATAGCGATATGAGAGGACGCGATATAAGGTTATAGAAAGTTGAAAAATCCGTAGTTTAAATAAAACCACACGAAGGGTGGATAGGCAAAGTCGACAGGGGCTCGGAGTCCATGTTTGCCGAATGCATTAGACGTCTCTTCGTGGGCACAAGACTCGAAAAATCCGGTTTCTGTACTCCGTTTGGTTCGAGCGATAAGAGATCACCTCGCGGAGTGTCACAGAGTATCGCAAAAAAAAAAATTGAAAAGTCGCGAAAAGAGGAATACGGGAAAAAATACTGAGTAAAATACCCTTGAAATTTATTTTGTGACGCAATGACAATAATGAGAGACCATTGTGAAGTAGTGAAGTAGTCAAGTAAGTTAACCCTCCGTTACACAGGTGGGTCGTTCAAGACCCAGTCAAAATTCAAGACCCGGGCATGTATAGTAGAAGGACTGGGGAGTAAGTTTACCAAAGAAATAATTATCAATTATTTTTCTTTCGAATTTTGTCCAAATGCAATGGATGACAATGATGTGAATGCGAGAATCGAGAACGAGAGAGGGAAGCTGATGCCTCACGATTCAGGCTTAAGGCTCGTGTATCCGCTTTTCCAGCTTAACTGCATCGTTGCATACAAGAAGGTGAATCCTCCTCGACGATATAAAGTTTCGATGCATGTCTCACAGTTGTCGCTACGATCGCTCTCGTAATTCTCCCGCGAGTTACGTATACCGTTGTGAAAGTCCAAAAGAGTGGAGAAAATCGAAGAGGACGCTGAAATGGCGGAAAGCACCCTCTCGTGGAGTTTACTATTACCTTGGAAAAAGAAGTGAGGGAGCAAGAGGAGAAGTGGACGAAGAATCGTTGCTCACCGGCACACACAGAGCTCCCCTTTGTCTATGTCTTACGGCTTACATATAATTCCTTGGTTGTTTGCGGAAAAGATCTGGCAGAGCGTGTGTGTATATACCGCATGCAGCGCCGTTTCGACTCCAAACACCAAATCCCTCCCTCAGCCCATTTTTCTTTGCTTCCACATACCGTCCACTTTCCTCCTCTGTGGGTTGCTCCGAAACGACACGAAACATCCACGACTCAATTCCTGCTCTCTCGACTCATTCTCCCCTCGAAACTCGCGGATTTTTAATATGTCGTGGGAGGCTACGTACATAATATCCTGCTTTTTCTATATATATATAATGTACAGTCGTTGTATATATATATATATATATATATATATATATATATACACATGTATATAATATATGATACAGGCTTTAGGTTTCGTACATGAGGGAAAAATATTAAAACGTTGGCGGGAACACCGCTGTGAAGTTAGAGCAGCGTATGCATACGATGCCCGCTATTTTTCTCCAAGCCGGTATAATTAAAAATTGTGCTCCATTTTGAAAAAGTGCTGATCGCCGCAGATACCCCAATGGAGAGGGAAGGACGGGAGGGATGAAAGAGTTGTTCGGGTGAGAAACGGCAATTCCGTCATGTGGATTAGAGAATATTATTAAAGATGGCAGAAATAGAGAATGTTTTTTTACCTCAAAACAAAAAAAAAAAAATCGTTTAATGAGAAACTTATTAACTGTTTCAAAAATAAATTGGAATATTTTACAAGATACTTAAAGGGCAAACTTCTTCTTTGAATTTTCATCTTTTCCTCCAAGTCTCGATATTAAAAAAAAATGAAAATAATGAATAGAATAAAAATTAAAAAAAAAAAAAACAAGCATGCCATATTTATAAATTTGGCTCGTCGGCTCTTTCTTTTTTTTTTCTTCTTGTGTTAGCCCAGCAGCGTTATCACAAGCCTTTAATTTTAACTCTGATATATTTTCACGGAGGGGGTAAAACGGGTGAGACAGAGAGATAGGGAGAAGGGAGGTGGGAACGGCGTAGAACGTTATAAATTATAAGGCATTAGAGGCACGGCTTCTGACTATACCGAGGCCGGATACAGCGAGGCGAGTAACGCTCGCTGCGGATGTGTAAGGGATGATTATGCCTAATGGTGAGATATTACCACCCAGAAACCTCCTGCATTACTTTGGACACGGTAGCGGCGATGTTCTAATCTTTCGACAAGGTTTCCTACTCTTCGTTGTGACCACAGTTCCCAAAAAAAAAGCAATCGAAAAGGAAAATTACGATAGAAAACAAAAAATGTAGAAGAAAAATTAACACGACGCTCTGGGGTTGTTCGTCGTCTCGAACGCAGCAGCACACCCCGTAATAAATTGACCACGACCAGCAGTTTTCTTGTTACACCATGAAAAATAGCATTTTCATGATTTTTTCGTTTTTAGTTTGGGTGTATACTTGATAAGAAAATATCTCGCTCGCGAAATTTTACATCGTGGCCACGGTCATAGTTACATTGCATGGGATCTTGCAACGAAATTTCGTACTATTCGCGGTACGTTCAGTGAAACAAATTATGGACGGGAAAATAAAGAAATTCTTGAACGAAAGTAACGCAAAAGAAATAATAGAGATAAATTCGATGCGACGTTTCTGAGTCATTCAAGCTGAGATATACAAGAACTTGAGAAAAACTAATAAAATTTCATAATTGTTATTATGTTTTTTGTAATTTTTATGGTTTCTGAACATTATTAAAACTTCTGTATATCGTTAAAATCGATATTTATTTTTAACTTGTGAATAGCCGTTCGTTTATCCAAGGTGTACCTATTCGCTCGCTGATATTTCTAATGATCGTTACATATAATACCTGCACGTAAAAATAGTGCAAAGAAAGCGCCATGAGATTGTGCACTCGGAATCCTCTTCGGTAATATCTATTTCCTGCAGCGCCATTTTTTCTCGTTCATAAAACACGATATCCTGGCTAGATATACACATGAAGAAAGAGTCAGAAAAAGATGATAGCGAAGAATATTGTAAGTTGGGTGCGGCACGAGAACGGCATATTGTACGAACACTGACAGCCCTCCCCCAACCACATTAAATCATGAATATAACATCAATACAATTAAAACACCCCTATGAAAAAATTTACTTTAACCAAATGGTTTGTTTTCATTTAAAAAAAACATTCGAGTAACCTTTAACCTTTTTATTTTGACTCGTCGTTTACGAGTCAAAGATATAATACGTTACAGATAATACTCGCATTGTTGAAATTCGTGATTTTGCATTTACGATATAACTCTGGGGGCGAGAGAGTTCAGTGACGAGTGTATTATACGAGAAACGGAGAAAGCGTTGATAGGGATGGGTTATAGTTGGACGATATAGTATCGAGACTCATTCCTGTAAATCAGCGTACCGCCATTTCCATCCAGTAAATCAAGTGGCAGAGATGTGCACACGCGTTAGCCTCGGCGACTTGGCGGATCGTTGATTATAATTAACTAAAGTCGGATTATTAGAGGACGCGAAAGCGAAAGGGTGTCCCCCATTCTATATACACCCCGCTCCCTTCCTTCTCGCTAATGCTATGCATCTTATCTAGTTTTCTCATCGGGTTAGCGAGTCCGCCTACCGCCTACATTCACCAATCTAGTTCTCAATGTATACACGAAATACGCACAAAGTCATGCTGCAAGGCGTGTAATCCGAAATAGGAAGACGGCCACATAATAGTGTCGACGACACGCGAATCACTCGCTAATGAAAAAGGCAAAGATTTGTAGCAAAAATTTGCGTACGATAAAAAGTCACAGAATACGAAAAAAAAAAAAATAAATAAATAGGTGAAAGATGTAAATTTAAAGAGAAAAAATAATTATCATAATCGATATCGTTCTTGAATTATTTTTCTCGTGATTAGAAATAAGAAAGTTGATTGAAAAATGATCAAACAATAACTTAACATTTTTGGCTTCGTGCGGTCAATCTAAACGGTGTGTGACAGAGAGTTTTTCGCTCAAAACGATTTCTCAGTAAGCGCAAAAGTCATTCCATTTACATTTCTTCATAGTTTTCTCAATTTTTCGACTACTAAAAGTAGGTGAAATTGAAATTATTACAATGAAAGAACGTTTGTCTCGAAGTACGAAAATTCATGACCCATCGAGACTCTTGAAAAAAGTCACGCGAGGAGAGACGAATAAAAAATCTGGCAAGAACGTAGATTAATTAAAATTTCAATTTATGTGAAGTTTGCATGAATTCTAGTACTCGGCCATTCGTCTCGGTCACTCTGGTAAATCAATTCGAGAGGGGAGAAATATTTCGCATTCGTAAATCAAATCTCGCGGACATGGGAGGATATGAAGGAGTAAAAGGAGGATAGGGAAGGCGACGATGGCTGCTGAGGGGTGGGAAGAGGTGTCTGATTAAAATTAACGCCGCCCCAATTAATAAAGGTCGACACGCGAGAGAAAAAATAGGAGAGGGAACGAGAGAGAGAGAGAGAGAGAGAGAGAGAGAGAGAGAGAGAGAGAGAGAAGGTCTTTTCGCTTCGACCGTCCACTGGACTAATCCTTTTTTTTTCTTTTACTTTTTTTTTAATCTACCAAACTGGCGCGTGCAAGTCGTAACTCGCCACCTGGCCATCGTACATCGACCACGCGATGCCTGACTTCTTTCTCGCTCTAGCTCGCGTCTTCGTTCAAAGTAGTATATCTATAGCACAGATAAAATCAGTTATATATTCCGGAACTTAATCGTGTAACAAAAATATCTGACAAGAATCACTGAGATGAAGGAAAAAAGATTATTTAACGCCAATACACAATGAAAGATGAGGAAAGTGTAAAAAAAAACCGGGGATATTTGAGAAAGCAGAGCTGCTGTTTCGAATTTAACTTCACAGAAAAGGGTTGATAGAGTTACGGGAATCCCAACCTTCAGCGAGCGTTACGATCGCGTGATACGAGTCAACCCTTTCTCTCCTGAAGCGCCTATACGTTACGCCACACCATACGTATTCACCCTCCCATTTATACACATATATATTTTTATGAATCTACAAATGAACGTACTATATTAATACTCTTCTCGTCTGATTTCCACGCTTCGCTCTTCACTCACGTAAAAATGCAGAACGATCTGATTTAAAAGACCTCTTTTAGACCGAATCTCGAATATATTGCAGAGCGCACAAGTCCTACTTTTATTACACATCGGCGATTGTTTTTCAAGAAATTAAATATTGTTGCGACAATTGAAAAATTTAGCACAAATAATTTTCAATCAATCATTAAACAAAAAAATTCGATTGAAAATATCCGCTTTATAAGTGTAATCTCTGTTTCGCAAAAAAGTGAATAACGTGCAAGGATCAGTGGTCGTTTGTACTTATGTAGATGCATACTGCAATGTACATTCCATTCATTGGCATATTACGTTCGAGGGTGCCAGTGACTTTCACCAGTATCTTGGAATACTGTACAACACACACACACACACACACACACACACACACACCCATCTGGATGTACTATTCCCCGTTCGTACATATTGTTACCACTTGTTCGGTCTTTGATTCCATATAACCTGACATACGAATCGAACTACGTATAGTAGACTGTTTTACCTCCCTCTTGTCCACGCCAGTGCTCACGCACGCTTTGGTCAATCTCCCTTGGAAAAGGCATATACTCGGACCACCGCATGCACTCGCACATCGGGTACGGGAATCGAGCTATTGCTGTGGATCTCCATTACAGTAGTCATGACAACCGCAATTGATTCCACGAGGATGAGGAGACTCGGGTAAAGGGTAGTGCACAGACAGAACGAGAAGAAGAAGGAAGGACATGAAACACGAGAGAGTGATGCAGATCGACGTAGAGGAATAAGAATCAATAAAGACGAAAAAAGGGAAAAAAAATAGTTCCGGGACCAAATAACAATTATGAATCGGTATTAAGCCCATGAATCTACAATTTTTTGTTAAACGACTGATCATAAACTTCACGATTCAATTTTCTTTGACGACATATTTGATTTTTTGTTTTGTTTTTGAGATTTATGTTCAAAGGTCGAAAGAAAAGTAAGACCTTGAAATTTACATGAATACACTGAGTAGTCCAATCTGCTGATACGGTGTATCATATTGGACTGCTTCACATATACATATGGCTATATAAAAGTGTCGCCGTTTATCCGATAGAATTCAGTGGCTAAATAACAATGGTTCATGGGTAGGGCACGGTGTTTGATTAGTATTACGTCGTTCGTTTGAGGCCCTGGCTAAACTCCCTCACGAGCGAGGTATATACCAACCCAGTGCAATTGCACCGGAGCTCATAGGCATCAAGGCCATCATGGTAGAGTTTCTCTCTCACCCTTGACGAAGCGCTCGAATTACCTGGGTACCCGAAAATCCCAACCCTTCGACTCCGGATTCTCTACCTCTTCTCGTACAGAACACCCCCAAAAGCTCAGCTCTCGCAATTTCAGGCCTCGAGCTTTCTCCTCTCTTGCACACGAGCCCACCGGCAGTTCACTCTAACGTGTCCTGACAGGATGACGGGTCAATCGATTTTCGGGAATCTGATTCCCGATACCATGCATGTATATGTGTGTTCCACACTAGCTCCCTTGCCAGATGGGTTCTCTCTCTCTCTTTCTTGCTGGTTACGCAGTGTGTGACAGAGGCAATTCTATATAGCTCTCTATCCAGCACCCTGTTCGCTCGTAGGGTAGACTCAAAGTATCGGGAAACATGGGCGGCATTGCTGCTAGGACTTTGACGATATGGCGATTAGAACAAATGGGGACAAAAGCCTCGATCATCTGATGTGGTTAATTCTGCAGGTATGCTTTAATCATTTGTGGATAGAATTTCCACGATTGAGATAATTAACTCGCGTGGAAAATAATTCACTAAAGCATAGCTGACGGTGACATTTACTTTGGTCAAAATGACGGGACAAGTTACAATGCTGAAGTGGCAAATGGCACGAGTTAATTTGACATTATATTTCGTGGGATCATTGGCATTTTTTAAGAACCATCAGTATAACCCCGATAAAAATATTCATAAATTATTCGTAATATGTTTTTAATTAAACTTTTTTCCTCTTTAGTGTAGTGAATCGATGCGGGGAAATTTACGCTTAGAATATACCGTTAAATACAGAGCGTCAAGTGCCGAATTCTTCGCTGCATCCATTGCCTTGTTAACATTGAAGTTGATTTTCGAATAATGACCTAATAATCATTCATTCACCATTACTGGGTTCTGGAAAACTGAGGTATAACGGATTAGATTACGTGAAAAAAAAATCTTTCAAAGTATAAAGCTGCGTTCACATTCAACACCCAAAAGGATGAAATTGAAACAAAAGAGAAGGAAGCGAAGAGCAAAAAAAATATTCCGAATGTGGGAGCGCATCAAACACTCGTGTATACGGTAAAGGGGTTAAAAGCTTCGGTATCATCGAAAAACTGGTAGTGGCGCATCGATAATAATCCGTTAGTACGCGTGATCCATTTCACCGGCCTGAACTCGCCCGTCTCTCTATCACTGTATCGACTCCTCTCGCTCCATGCCAGCCAAGTGCGAATGAGCAAAAGAGATGGAACAAAACGGAGAACGGACGAACGAGAGAGAAAAAAAAAGTGAAACGCGGACAAAGACGAAGAATATGAACTAAAAAAATGAAAAAAACCAAGCTTGCCAAAAAAAAAAAAAAAAAAGATGCGTTGGTGCAGGTGTAGCCACGAACACTGCCAGGTTTTTCAGCCTCACTCGTCTGTGCACCCCCGCGCGGTGCATGTATACACAGACAGTAGCGGAGGCGAGTAGGCAGTGGCATTTTGTAAATTAAATTTTAAATATTAAAAATACGCGGACCAGCCTCGTGTGCGAGTGGAAGGGTGGAGGTGAAGGAGGAAGTATATATAGGGTTGTACAAGCTTTTCCGAGCTTCGAACGAGTAACAGTGTAGCAGTCGATGGGGTGTGAGAGGAAAAAAAGGGCCTACGTGTACCGACCATCTCGCTTACTCGTTCGTCAATAATAATTTTATTCGAGGGTAAAAAATTGGATTTTTTTTTCTCCTAACCCGTCATCACCCTCGACGATCGAATTTTGCCTCGATCTCGTTCAAATCCCCCTCTCCCCGACCATACAGAATTTACCACCCGTTCTTTTAAGCTTCATTTTTTTTTGTTAATTTAAAAAAACTTTTATTTTATTCGTTTGGACACCCCCGAACGTGTATTAAAAAAAAAAATAACGCCTGCATACATTGCTTCTGACCTCTCCCTTTTTTCCTCAATTATTCTTGTTTACTTTTTTTGCCTCGTAATATGACACTCTCGCATCGTATTCGTTGACGCGCTATACGATCACTGCCGCGAGAGACCCTTATTCGGAGATGAAATATGAAAATCGTAATAAAACGACCCCCTTTAAACAGTGTGTCGCGCTTGCAAGGCTCATTCCGCCAAATATCCCGGGCGAACGAAAAGTTTTGGTTTACGTTTTTGCACGATATAAAAAGATGTTGAATGGCTGATTTTGTTGAAAAAAAAAATGAACTTCACAAAGTAGTAAAAATTCGAAAGATTCAAAATTTATGATGTTGTTATTGTCAAAAATATTGAAGTCAGACGTAAAAAATAATTCTTTCCTGAAATTCTTTTTAATATCCGCATGTGTTTATACGTTTCCAGTAAAGTTACTTAATTTTTTTTATCCTAACCCTCGCAACGAGCCATCCGATGAGTCGAAAATATAAATGGAGCGAGAGAGGACAGACCGGGAAGAGTGCGAGAGCGGCAGACTGATAAATGATTCATATTCCCGGGTGCAGCGAACGGGCGCTGCCTCGCGACCTACCAAAGAAACTGAAAAACACTAATATATCCAGGACACAAATGTACATGCATACTACATTTCTTTGCTATTTTTATATGTATATTACACACACACACACATATATATATGTACACAACCGCGCAAGACAGTTATGCGAGCTATATTTTACATTTTACATTTATTTCCATGAAGATATATATTTTATACCAGTCTGAAAACTTCCCGAGACGTTTTCTCATTCGAGAAAGAAACTCGTATCGATTTGTCAGTTCCAAAGCGTTTTCACGTTGATTTTGAGGAAAAAATATCTTTATATGTGTACGCTCGTGAAGAATATTAGGGGTTTTCACAGGTCCTGTAACCGCAGCCTCCCAGTCACACCATATTATCTATACAAATTCTTAATTTACAAAAAAAAAATTTATAAAAATTTTCAAGTATAATATATGATCGATTGATCGATCGATTTTCGCAATTCTGCATATATCCGAGAACAACCAGACCCACCACAAGGCAAGCAATACAGAGATATACGAGAGTAGCAACAGTCAGAAAGGAATAAAATATATTTTAAGATTTCCCAATGGACCGCAAGGCCTCTCTCCGGTCGTAAATACTTGATGAGTTGTGTGATGCCCCCTCTGTGAATGTACACATGCACACATACTATCTCTTTCTCTCTCTCTCTCTCTCTCTCTCTCTTTCCTCGCACAAGTTTCTCCGTCGGTCCTTAAATATTGCAATCACGAGACCATTTCGCGTGCTGTGTCCCGATCCTTGAAATATTAAATGCGCGACGGATCGTGAGAGAGATAGGAAGATACCTAGGTAAATTAGATATCGAGAGACTTGACCGTTCGTAATATTATAATAGTTCAAAATTTTAATGTCATATATATTCAATGGTGGGATAAATATATATCTTCATGGTAAATTTTGTCTCGAAAAAGAGCCGTACAAAAGTTTTCCAGCTGAAACTATTTATTTATCAACAGCTGGAAAAAATTTTCCAAATAAATATTAATGTGCACAAAAGACTTGAGCTCGCTTATTTTTCAAAAGACAATTGAAAAAAAAAAGGATTTGCAATTTTTTTCTCGTTGTGAAAAAATATTATTTCATTGTAGTAAACGTGGAATCTCGGAGACACAACATATTTTTAGTAGAAAAATATATCAAAGTGTATTTAATTCTTTAAATTTTATTAACATTGCTATCGGGTATACATCACTGACATTAGGAAAGGGTTCAAGATCCGTTCGATTCAATTCACTATTGGGTTCTCAGCACCAGTACGAGAAAGAGAGAGAGAGAGAGAGAGAGAGAGAGAGAGAGAGAGAGAGAGAGAGAGAGAGAGAGAGAGAGAGAGAGAGAGAGAAAACACTATCAGCAGGCTTGCCGGACTCGCCTGAGGGAATCAATTCTTAATGACTCGTCAAAGCTACACGCTTATGGTCTCGAGATATATATCCCTCCCCCGCCACCTCACCTTCCGCCGTTGCTGAATGTAAATATATAATGTAGTGATAGCCAGCAGCAGCAGAGCGAGAGAGAGAGAGAGAGAGAGAAAGAAAGAGAGAACGCCTCTGCACAGTCAGAGAGAAACTCTCGCGTGTGAATTAATTCAATTTTCTCGAGAATATTAATGTTATCGATTGGCTAGCACGAAGCACGTAAGAAATGGGTATTATATGGATAATATAAAATACGAATATTAAAAATAGATTAACTTCTTCCATTTTCTATTTTAGGAATTTTAGATCGAACTCAAAATCGCTGACCCAAAGTATCCTTCACGTGCCAATTATTGTTGAAATTTTGTTTGAAGATCTTCGCTCGGTCAAACAATGATTCGATATAATTATAAGAAAATTGCAATACGACCAACCTCGTAATCATTTTAATCGTCAAATTGAGTAATTTCTGGAAACAAAAAAAAACTCGATGGTTATGGAAACCCTTGTTGGTCCGAGCTCAGTAATATGCCTCTCGTCTTCTCCTCGTTGCATCTCTCTCCACAAGTTATTTCGACAATGCGCGGTGATATATACCCGTGTAACGAGGGGGTTGCATTATACAATCGTTCGTACACGCGTATATGCAACGTAATACTATATGGATACGTATATACGTACGCTTCGGAAGTTGCTCACGTACTTATGATGCTGAATGTAGTGGATACGATGTAGGAGCAACGTTGTGCCTCGCGATGGCTTACGAAGGGTAGCAGCAAGTAGGCGACACGTACGATATAGGATGATGCAGCCGGTGCAAGAGAGAGAGAGAGAGAGAGAGAGAGAGAGAGAGAGAGAGAGAGAGAGAGAGAGAGAGAGAGAGAGAGAGAGAGAGAGAGAGAGAGCGAGAGAGAGAGAGAGAGAGAGAGAGAAACAGCTTCATATAAGTGTTAGGGAGGGAGCAAGATAGACATATTAGCCGAGCCGCACACATATACGCGTATCGCCAACGAATACGGGTATAAGGGAAGCTCCGATGGAGGTGGGCGATTCGGAGGTTGGAAGAGAGGGTTGAGAATTATGTATGTATACATATATAACATCGAAATCGGAGGTAGAGAAACGAGGTAGAGAGTGCCATAGGGCATGGCGTCCTGGCATAACTCAGAATTGCCTCGCCCGCAAGGGTAGAATTGACAGCATAGCACTAACATTGTATGCGTTCGCGTTATGTATTTATGTAAATGCACGCTGCTCCTGATGCTGGCTGTACTATATCGCTTGGCCGGGCCTGCCATAGTTCTCTTTGGGCATGCACAAACGCGCACACCCTCATACGAGAGCCCTCGCATATTCCTTGAATCCTTTCGTTCTATATTACTGTATCGAGAAAGCTAGAGAGAAAGAGATAGGCGGAAAAGATCAGTGGAGTTTACTTCGCGTCAATAATGTGAATCGCCAATAGAACGTTGGCAATTATGACTTTCAACGAATCCTTGAAACGGATATATGGGTGTCATGTACTACAAGTAGCATCCTTCACGGTTTCCGATCCCGCGAATGGTTTCTATGCAAACTGATATCCTAAATATATATACGCAACTATGTGCTCCATTTCTCTTGCACGAGTGCGCCTTTGGATATTTGCAGTATCGGGGTTATACTGCACGAGTTGCAGCACCCAGGGATACAGGAAAAGGGTCAGTGCGCTCGTCATGAGAGAAGGCTGGCGGTATGGACCGAGAACGAAATGACTTGGAGCGGGTTCGCACGAGCCGTAGGATGGAGAACGTAGACGAAGCGAGGATCGGGAGGAGCTGTATACCATGTTGGATGGTACACACACAGCAACGATATATATAGTGAGAATAGAACAGAATATAGCAAGAGAGAGAGGCAGAGATATACACACCGATCACATTAATCAGAGGTTATTGCGTGCATTCCTAATCATCCGAGGCCTCTAACTATTCCCAGACTCTGATTGGTGCATTACTCGGTATTTCCGGTATGATTCTGCATTCCAATTGGCAGGCTCGTAACGGGCGTACCGGGCATCAACTGTTCCTGCACCATATCCTTCTCCTATTCATAGTGGATGGATACGCAAATGGGTGGTAGGATGCCCGTCGACGAATTCAATTCGGGTCGTGAACGTTACCGCGCGTCAGGTCTTTGGCAGAACGTACACCTAGACCATTGCAGGGGGTCTGTAGCAGTGGTATAGTCCAGGTACGTAGATATATAGAAGGCCGCGTCGTTGCGGTTTCTCTTCGATTCACCTCGTATGGAGAGACAACCTGACTGGATCGTTGTCCCGATGATGCGGCGAGATGTGATTATTTACGCGAGTGCTTGCGGCAAATGACATTTCTTCGTAATGAAAGACGAACATTTTCCAATCCTGTTTTTTCTTCGTAATTCCCAATTATGAGAAATTTGTCGACTTTTCTCTAGGATTATTGAGGAATCGTATGCGGATGAAAATAAAAAATGGCCAATTCAGGGAATACCTCGGCAGCCGGTATTCCGGGAAATAAGATTTTTTAAATATAATAATTGTATCTTTTTTTTGTTCGATCTGATAACTTGTCGAATCGAGGAAAACTGTAGGAGGATTGAGGAAAAAATTTCACATCGTTTTTCTTAATTTCTTTGATCGCGAAGTAGCATAATTCTTTTGATTATGGAGAAAGCGAGGGAAGGTATTTGTAAAACCGATTACGATCTATGCATATAGAACTTGGATCGCTATACGATAGCGACGTGATAATTACCAACGAGTAATTAACAATCCAGTTTCAATTCGACATGCCGGGAGAGGAAGAAGGGGAAGGGGTTTCGCGGAAAATAGCAAATTCGTAATATCCTACAATATTGGTGCCGCGAAATGGCGCTCGCGAGTTGGATACTCGAATCCATCCCTATATGGGATTCTCGAACGAGTTACTATCGCAGCTTTCAAGCTTCCGTTTTATGGTGCCCGTCTCACTCGGCGATTCGTTCGTTGGTATTTCACTGCAAAGAGTGGGAATCTGGATGAGTTGAACGGAAAGGATGGAGAGAAAAGAGAGAGAGAGAGAGAGGGAGACAGACAGAGAACAAGCCGGCGAATCTGCACATTTTCAAATTTCCTATTTGTAAATAAGCAATCAAGCAGCGGGAGAGGGTCGGCGGGCGTTAAGCGTCCGGCGAGCGAGCGGTAGTTTATATACAGAAAATATACGATGTACTATCAACAGGAGGCACGGGAGTGACCTCGTAGGTGAGACAATTAATCATTTCAATTAACGAACGATTCGATCGTTGCAAACTCTCATGACATCGTCAACGAGAAGTATATTGGAAATAGCCAACGGCCACCGGAAACACATCCCTCTCCCGGTCTCTCTCTCTTTTTTCACGCTCTGACCATCCTATGTCCTCTAAAGCCTCTCCCGCGACTAAACGTCGCGCATTTTCCTATATCTCTGGTCGTTCTTTCGATTCGAACGAGAGTCACGTCTGGCACATGCGGCGTCTTAACATGCGGCTCGAACAGCACACAACTGTGCTGTGTTTCTATCTTGCATAGACGAATCTGACGAGAGAGAAAAAATAATTCGTCCCAAAAAATTCATTAAAAATCACTCAGCCATAGGCACAGAGCTAAATTAAATCGATTTTGGAGAGATTTTCAGGAATTACTACCCGTGCAGAAATTTTTTAGGGATACCCTAAGTCCGACCATATCCCGATCGGGATTGTCCATGGACTCCCCAAAACCGGTATCCCCATAGGAATCTATATGGTATCCGTCTCGTAATCGGATTGGTGGATGTGGCAAAATTTGTAAGTTATGGCGCCACTTTCTTTCAGGGTGTACCGATTGAATCCCAATCTCACGTTTGTTCTGAATCAGGATTTGTTGAGAGCTCCTCAAGACGAGTATCCTCCGATGATTTAATGGGATGATCGAAGAATTTTAATTTGCGAAATGCCCAGTCATATTCCGAATAAAGCTTGTTGACACATTATTCGATTGGCATAATAATAATAATAATAATAATAATAATGAGTAGTGGTGGTGGTGGTGGTGGTGGTGGTGGTGGTGGTGGTGGTGGTGTGGTGTGTGGTCGTGTGTTCGTGTGTTCGTGTGTTCGTGTGTTCGTGCGTTCGTGCGTTCGTGCGTTCGTGCGTTCGTGCGTTCGTTCGTTCGTTCGTGTGTTCGTTCGTTCGTGCGTTCGTTCGTTCGTGCGTTCGTGCGTTCGTGCGTTTGTTCGTTCGTGCGTTTGTTCGTTCGTGCGTTCGTTCGTTCGTGCGTTCGTTCGTTCGTGCGTTCGTTCGTTCGTGCGTTCGTTCGTTCGTGCGTTCGTTCGTTCGTGCGTTCGTTCGTTCGTGCGTTCGTTCGTTCGTGCGTTCGTTCGTTCGTGTGTTCGTTCGTTCGTGTGTTCGTTCGTTCGTGCGTTCGTTCGTTCGTGCGTTCGTTCGTTCGTGCGTTCGTTCGTTCGTTCGTTCGTGCGTTCGTTCGTTCGTGCGTTCGTTCGTTCGTGCGTTCGTTCGTTCGTGCGTTCGTTCGTTCGTGCGTTCGTTCGTTCGTGCGTTCGTTCGTTCGTGCGTTCGTTCGTTCGTGCGTTCGTTCGTTCGTGCGTTCGTTCGTTCGTGCGTTCGTTCGTTCGTGCGTTCGTTCGTTCGTGCGTTCGTTCGTTCGTGCGTTCGTTCGTTCGTGCGTTCGTTCGTTCGTGTGTTCGTTCGTTCGTGTGTTCGTTCGTTCGTGTGCTCGTTCGTTCGTGTGTTCGTTCGTTCGTGTGTTCGTGTGTTCGTGTGTGGTGGCGGTGGTGGTGGTGGTGGCGGTGGTGGTGGTGGTGGTGGTGGTGGTGGTGGTGGTGGTGGTGGTGTAAATGCCATTATTATTACTATGTATTAATTGTCATTACGTGTCATTTCATGATCGAGAACCTCCACCACCTTAACCACTTAGCAGTGTGGCGAAAATTACATTTTTGAGCCACTTTTGTGCATTTTTCATAAAAAAAACAAATTTTGATTTTTCATGCTCCCATCCCCTTAAACTGAAGTTTTGATAAAAAAAAAAGACATCATCGCGAAAAGGGTGCTTTGTAGCTTAAGTGGAAGCCGCCGCTCATTGGACTTTTTAAATTATAACAGCCACTTAACGTCTGTGGCGAACTTTTTGGAAGGAATAATTTGAGACCATGGGGATTGTACGTCAAATAAAAAGAACCTTCGATGATTCAAAAGTTGTAAAGGATATTGCTGAACGGAAAGTAGTTTTGTGCGCGGAATTTAATTCGTTATTAATTGTAAGGATAGTCTCAAGCGCAATATATACTTTTAGTCACGATCGATAGACAATACCCCTGAATTTTTTCAGGTTTCGCCCATCATGCGTGTGATTTTAATTATCAGCCGTTATTGTTAATTAACAAACAAACAAACAACAGAGTTCGTCCACTCAAAAGTTGAAACGCCATCGTATTTCAGGATCGAATGACAATACTCCTTAATTTTTTCAGATTTTTCTTGTCATGCGTGCGATTTTAATTATCAGCAGTAATTGTTAATTAACAAACAAATAAACAAGGGAGTCCATCCACTCAAAAGTTGAAACGCCATCGTGTTTCAAGATCGATAGACAATACTCTCGAATTTTTCCAGATTTTTCCCGTCATGTGTGCGATTTTAATTATCAGCAGCCATTGTTAATTAACAAACAAATCAACGAAGGAGTCAGTCCACTCAAAAGTTGAAACGCGATCGTGTTGCAGGATCGATAGACAATACTCCTTAATTTTCTCAGATTTTTCCCGTCATGCGTATTCTTTTCTGAATTTTGGCTTCTCGCTACCGCTGCTAGCTTCAGCCTCATGTATAGTGTATAGAAGATATTTATAAAGTAAATGTACGAGCATTCGACAGCGTCGTGGTTAGAGCATTAGTTCATTAGGTAGGCAGATAGGTAGGTAGGTTGTCCTTAAATCATTTTCCGGGTTAGCAAATAACCTTTCAACGACCGGAATCATCCTCGGAACAACAACAATCAATAAAAAATGTCAAAAACATTAATGTTCATAAAATATAATATTTTTTGCCATTCATTTCGGGTCCAATACGCAAACGAAGGCTAGTGAGACGTCGTAGGTTCAAACCCCGGTGTCGACGTTTTTTTTTGTTTAAATTTTTTCTATGGCTCAGATAATAATAAACAATTGCCTATAACCTGAATTGCGGAAGATAAATATTTATTCGGGATTTTATATATATGCCAGATTAAACCACATTTTGATCGGGTTTTGACTGGATACCATAATTGGAATCCAGTCAGGGGTCCCTGTCGGATTCCAATGTGCAAACGTTACATTCAGTCATGGGATCTGATCCGATGACCAGCTGGATCCCTATCAGAAAATAGGGATCCTTCTCAGAATCCACCTGGATCCTGACCGAAATTTCTGCACGGGTAGTGTTGGCTTGATACTTTTTCGCGTACTGAGATCCTTCCTCCCACGGAAAAAAAATATATGTGAAAATATATTTTTTATAAATGATACATATGGTCCACCAAAAAATTTTACACATAAAATAAACATTTTTTTTCATATTTTCCAAATATATTTCCAGGGCCAAATGTTATATTTTTTCCCTCACGGGTCTACCGTGTAATTGCTTGATCCATGGGATTGAATGTTGGAGGGTTACTCGACTGATACCCCCCCCTTGCCCCTTTGTATCGCGTGGTCACGAACCCTGCGGCGGGCTTACCACAGCCAAGCACCGCCTCTACGCGATCATTTAACGAGGTTAGCGTCGCGAATTACAACGCGGTAGAAGTCTGATTGAGAAAACTCCCTGCTTGCCAGCATCAACTCACTGGAAAAGTCTCCACCCGTCACTCTCTCTCTCTCTCTCTCTCTCTCTCTCTCTCTCTCTCTCTCTCGCTTTTTTTGCCTCTTTACAGGAGAAAATCCGAGTAAAGAGTCCAAACAGCAAAATTAGAAACGACGATGCAGAAACGAGATAATATAATATTAGCGCGGACCCTGCCGAGACTCCGGCCGGTAAAATACTTAGCGCCCAGTCACAATGAGAGATTAAGCAAAAGTGGATAGAAAAAAAATGTGCAAGCGACAGAATGAAGGAAGGAACATAGAAATGAGAGACAATGGAAGGAAAGGTTTTGCGGTTGAAATAAAAATGAGACTGGTCCGAGCTACGGAAACGCGGCTTTTATAAAAAGAAAAAGAAATAATAAGGTCCCTTGCCCATGATTTATCGATAAGTCCAGAAATTAACAATGGCCGACCATAAAAAGTAGCAAGGTCTTGAATCAAGTTTCTCGTTTTGTTTAAAAAAAACATCTTAATAATATTGAAAATATGAATTTTGAGATTACTCGTTCGCCAAAAATGGAGTTCGAATAATGGCGTGCAATCAAATTTGACGGATGAGAGTTCGTGTTCCATCGTATGGGAGGGGAAAAGCGATCGAAGAGAATTCAAACGAGTTACGGGACCGGGTATAGTTGAAATTTTCATATCAACGAGAAGGGAGATGAGAATGGAATAAAACGCGCCATCTTCGAAACGTGGAAAACGCCATTTTGTCTGGTCGGAATGGGGGTTCACAAAGAGGTTACGTTGCTTTACCGAGGGAGTGGAATAGATTTTCACGGTTCCGGATGAATCGATGGGGGCGGTGAATGAAAAGTCTGCACGATATAAGGGACGAGGGTCTGTAACGGGAATTGTGGAGAGGGCTTTTACGAAAGAGGGTTTGCGTAAATAGGAAATAAGTCACTGCCGGAGGGGATGTTCGACGTCGTCTACGGATTTCACACCAATTTGTCTCTCTCCTCTCAACTTCCAGCGTCTGTGTCGTCATTGGCGAAGTGCGAAATTGTGGCAAATCGGGACAGAGGGTTGATACGAAAAAAAGGAGGGGTTGGGGGGATGCGTGCTTCGACGGAGAACGCACTTTCATTCGCTTTCCCAGATCGAACCCTCGAATCACATCGAATACGAGCTCGTTTCTCATCGTGACGACGATGACATCTCTCATGGTACGATCAGATAGGGGTTGCAACCCCCCCAAATAAATGATTCGACTACGAACTCTCCGGTCGCTGATGATCGACGAATCTCGAACAATTTCGCGACAATTCTCTGTGAAGAGGTTTCGAAGTTGATGTTTCAAATTTTTATCCACTTTTCGTTCAAAGGGGTTGGAATAGCAATTGAAAAAAATATATAAAATATTTTTAAATTTTCGTAAAATTTTAATAGTGGTTTTAAACTTTAGATGTATTTTGGTCTTGGAAAGAGTCTTATACGTCTCGGGAGATTTTATTTAATTTTGGTTGAACTTTCAACAAGTATAGTAAATCTTACGTCCATCTGCATATACATACATGTGCATTTTTCTTTCTATGAATGCCTAAGTAAAAGAAGATGCATGCCGCTATACTTTGAATAAAACGGATCCTCGTCGTTAGGGATGAATATGCAGTCGACGGCTGACTGGCGTGACGCAGGTTCTCTACACCATTCTATAACCAATCCCCATCGCTTTTTATATCTTGCACTTTTGCTCGCATACCCAACGCGAATAATATATATACAAGGGTGCACGAGAAACGTGGTATTATTACGATACAATGAGTATATGGTATAAGAGGCGAAAAACGTGATGGAACAAGAGACAAGGGAATATATATATGGATAATGATGAAAGAAAAATATCGCGTGCATAAAATGTAACTGAATAATCGAAGTATTAGGATGCAATTTGTGCATACATGCCGAGGGTATACGAAGAATATTAAAAAAAAAAGAACGCGAACGAAAAAAATTACCTAGCCCTAAAATTCTATTTCAGACGAAAAACCGTGTGTTTTCTTTCTTTGGTTGTTGATTTTTCAATTTTTTAAAGCATACCGGAAATTAAAAAACGAAAAACCCACGAAAAAAATCTCAAGTTTCAAGGGGTTGATTTTCTTTAAGACGACTCTGTCGTTGCAGTGGTTAGCAGGGAATCGAATTATCCGAAAGCCCTGACTTTCTACGGTTTTGCGATCGCGAGAGCATTTTGTCGTATGATTCGGAATATTTTTATAATTTCGATAGATTAACGATTATTATTATTCACTGCAGAGAGTGCAGTTTTTTTTTTTTTTAAGGAACGTTTAAATGAAATATTTTTCTTAAATCCTGATTGAGATTGATGCGAAATGGGGTAGGACAACGATCAGCCAACTCATCGAGATTGAAGGCGTAATAGCTCCGCCATCTTGGCTTCTTAGGCAGTTTTCCTTCAACCCCTCCCATGTGCCACCGGAGGCAATTAGTCGGTTGGGGTTGCGAGGGTTGAGAGCAGACAGCGAGAGTGTGGCGAGATACCGCGACGATGGCTATTCGAGTTCAGACTGTCAAAAAAAAAAAAGAATTCAAATTTCTCCAATCCAGTTCCATTCAATTCATTGATACGAATTTTTTATTATTCTATTATCTGTCAAATAATTTTTTTATTTAAAAATTTTCCTAGCATAAAGATTTATACATTGAAACACGCCAGTGAGAGACGTGAAAGCTGAGAAACGCCACACGAGAAAAATAAAAAATCAGTCATTATGAGCATAAAAGCTAAAAGAAAAGGGCTGGAGGAGAACGATAAAGGATCGGGGGTCGATAGGAATTGAGGGTGCAGAGTCGTTTACATTTTGAAATTTAAATGTCTGAAGAGCTCTCTCGTTTGTTCAGTTTCCCACGTGTGGAAATGTTAATCGTCGTTCATCAGTCGACGCATGAATTTTTTCCCTCACACTCGAGGACGAGTGTATACAAAGACGCGTGTGGTGTACTGCTGGGAATTATAAAAGTGAATTAAAAAGAAAATACGAAAACACCCGCAAGGAAATTGCAAAAAAGAATAAGCGAAGGTATATCGAGTTGACAACACCTCGTTGACAGTTGTTGAAAGGACATGAGCGCTGGGAATAACAAGATGGAATACGAAAATGCAATTAAAGCGAAAATATGCGACACTCTGGTGCATATAAGCAAAGAGAAGAATTTCAAGAGAAAAAAAACTTGATACAGAAACAAGATGTGAACGTTGCATATTTACACGTGTCGTTCATGTAACGAAAATGCAAATATCTTCGCGAATCATATTCATCGAAAAAAAAAAAAAAAAATTAACGTCGTGTCAATGAAAACATAAGAATTATATATAGCAAGTTTGACCTTTGGATTCAATATGATTCATAAACATGAAATCCTGATTGTAAGCTGATTAAAGAATTTAATAAAAAATTACAAATATTGAAAGAAAGGCTTAATATACGTTTTCATACAACTGTGGATTAAAATTATAGTCATTTGAAAAAACAATCAATTACAAAAAAATGCAATTCCTCAAGAAGAAAAATGGATACACATCTCGAGATAAACGATCGTATTTCACAATGGGAAACAGTTTCGTATCATTTCTTAAGCGAATACATGAAAAGAAGAAAAAAAAGGCGAAAAAAACCCTTGATAGCCGAAGGATATATTCCCGTGCGTTCTCTGAATTCTCGGTACTCAATTCCACGAGAGTTGAATAAAAAAGCTCAGCCTGTCGTCGTTATACCAAGTGTAGAGCACTTCGAATAGCACACTTCATCCGATTCTTTTTCTTTTTTTCATCACTTCACTACCGTCGTATACGGAAAAATTTATATACTGATTTGCAACTACTTTAACAGAGCGGTAGCTGCAGCTCGACCATTTTTTTAAATCCACCAAGAGCCAGGGAAAAGAGGCTAACGAGTGTATTTGCCAATGTGATTTAAAAAAAAAAAGGTAAGAAAAAAAATATCTCGAGGAACATCGCGTGGCACGCACGAGTGAGGGGTCTCGTTAATGGTGTCTTAATTGCGCGAGGATTCCGCATGCAAATGACCATCACAGGGGGGGCTTTGCAACGTTCCAAGAGTTTACGAAGAGAAAGAAAAATAGTCGTCCATCTTTCAATTTTTTTTTGTCCAACGGTAGCCTTTCGCCTCTTTCTTGGACGTCAACTTTTTCATCGAAACTCGGACCAACACATATATACATATATGTATCGACTGGCAGCAAATAGAAGGACCTCTATCAATACCACTTTACATGTTACATCCTGTGGGTTACGCCTTTTTATTTGCTGACCCTCAAAGCATAATCATATGTACATATATATATATATAAGGCAAGCGAGAAAAAGGGATGGAAGTTAAGGGGCTCGAAGCAACGATAAAACGACAGCAAAGGAAAAACGTGGTATCTTATTTATGAATATTTATGCCAAGAAAGGGGAAAAAAGTATCAGCGAGGGAAAAGCGATGTCGAGGAAGCGCGGAGAGCTCTAGCGACTCGTCGATCTATAGGCCTCGTCGGTACCTTTCAACCCTTCTGCTTCTTTCTTTCTTTCTTTTGTTTTTTTACTGTCACTTATTTTATTCATCTCTTTTTTATTTCGATAAACAGATATGTAAAGGAGTAATAATTGTGAACAGAACGATCGGAAATTGCAGATGAGGATACGAATTTTGTATAGGTGTTCTGAAAAAAAAGTTAAAAAATATTTATTTATTCAACTGTTCGTATAACTCATTTGGATTTGGGTCTTCATAAAACGCTCAAAAATACCGGAAACCGTCACTTTGAATTATAACTCCCAAGAATTGGATTTCGGCATAAAGGACGCCATATGATTATACGTGGCAGACTCCGAATTTATAGATATTTCAAACCGAAAAAAGCTTTCTCTTTTTTCCTTGCAGAAGAATTTTAGCAAGTTTTTGTTTCGAGATTAAAATGGAAGAAATCATTTAGAGTTGATTGATCAGGCCTTTTACGGAATTCCTCTAATAATTCTCTAGCTGTAAACAAACCTCAAAATATTTGGCAATATTTATTTGTAAAAAATATTCAACCTTTTTACTGAGATACTTTTGTTTCACCGAAACACCGACAAACTTGAAGTTCAAGTAATATTGAGATACCAGAAATAACACGTTCGCTGATAAAATATTTTTTTTTCAAATGCCTCGACAATTGAACAACGGGTGAGGGAGGTCGAGTTACCGGTATTATGGAAGATCGCGCACTTCCACTTTATTCCATCACCTCATCATCTTTTTCACCCAACTCTTTTCTCTCTCTCTCTCTCTCTCTCTCTCTTTCTCTTTCGCTGTGATGACGCCAGAGTTAAATAATTAAAAAGGTTAAATCACGGATAATCAATCGTCGCCCCGAAATACGTCCAATTCGATCCCCATATCATATCGACTCTGTTTTATATACATACATATTAAATTCTTTTAGTCTACTGATAACTGCCAGCGAGAGTGACGATAGTAGTCACTGAATTCACATATAATACATGTATATATACACCTTTCCACACATATATTCATATCTCCCTCGTCACATCGGTGCTGGTTTATATTCGTATGATATGTTCAATAATTTCACGAATTTTATTGGAGAAACGACGCGAGATCGAACATTCAACGATTGACGAGGAGACTCATATACGAATGGGTTAATTAAATTTCTATCTGAATGTAGAATTGAACAACCACGTTTTCTCACTATCTCCCGTTTACTCTTATTCCTCATTCATTTTTATGCATTTTTATGATCTAAAGCTAGTTGTGACGAGACTATAGTTGTAATGAGAATTTTTTTTTTTTTCGTTTATACGTAAAATGTTAATTCGTGAAAAGGTTCGAAATTATTTGTATCTTAATTTTTCATTTATTTCCTCAGCCATTTGCTTGGAAATATTTTACTCCATTTATCGTAAATACTTTTATCATTATTATACCATATCGTGAGAGGTACGTATATTTACGTGATGTAAAAAAAATAATTTTTAATTGAGCGAGGATTTAAATTGATAAAATAATTAATTTAGTGGGAATGGAGCATTATGAAAAAAAAAAAATGTAGAATCTTGGTGAAACGATATCGCTGCTGGTGTCTCGCTCAATTTGAGCCTGAATAAAATCGCAATTAAAATTACTTCTTCCACTCACATTACCGGATATTCGTGATCAACGAGACGGAAGTTCCGCTCAAACCAATGAAAAAAGGAAAACATATGCACGTCTCCTGCATTTGGCCATTTTATTACGAACAAAAAACTACGTTGCAAATAAGTTTTCACTAGTGAAGTATCTTTCTCAAGTGTCGCGATTCAAAAGTCGTATCTCGTCTGTCGAAACGCACTGGCTTATTCTACCAAGTGTTATATAACGCGATCAACCAGCCAGAAGACAGTTCTTTTCATCATAATTTTTTTTCCTCTGCACTGTGGGTACTTGCGTTTTCATTTCTTTTTTTTTTAACGACATATTCGTTAATTTTGAACATAATGACTTATACGAAACGAGCTACTGGTTATTCACACATTATTTCATTACAATCAACAGGAACGATACAATTTTCTTCGGCTTGTCAATATTTTTGTCAATGTGCGAGCATATAATTGAATTTTTTAATAAAAATTTCCTTGACAAGACGATGAACAAACATCGATCGAAATATTATGGACCAGAAGTATGAAACCGATGGTGTACAATCCAAATACAAGTGCATTAGACGACGGCTCAAACAATCGGAAAAGTAATCAGTTTGTGTTAAAAGATCTGTAAGTATGTAGGTACACACGGCGAATATAATATACGATCGGTGTATATATATGAGGTACATTATGCGAATGCTATATAACTGCATTTATTTGGCGTGCATGGATTCGCGCATCGCTGACTCGTATAAATAGAATTGCGATAGGGTTCTGGATGGTATAATGTATATAACACGCCATAGTATATTTTATTATATATAGTGTATATAGAGGCGACGGCATGAACGACAGGCTCACGTTCAACTTTGCTTTGTATTGTCCCCTCGACGTAAACCCGACAAATCGATTACGTGTCGAGTGGAATTAACGAGTCACCAATGTGTTGCACATTTGTTCTTCTCATTCCTTACCAATATTTTTTAAAATCTTTTCATTTATAATTACACTCGTTTCAACAAAATGCCATTTAAATTATTCAATTTTATCATGCATTCAGATACATTTTTTAGGGTTATTTGCCAGTAATATTTTGATCAAAGGAACGTCGACGATATGATAAACCAAAAGATAATTTATCGAGGGTTTGATGAAACAAAAAGGTTTAGAGAAGTATTGAGGAGACTGCAACGAGAGTGTTTTGTTGTTTGGCAAAGAGAACTACTGTAACAGGGCTGAGCGAATGGTCACGATCGAGTCGCTGCCAACAGCGATCATTTATTTATATTAATTATCGTCGATTAGCAATACCGATTAATTGTATTATTGTCGAACTCTGTCACACACTCTGTGGACTTGGATCATCATCCGGCAGATTCAAACGCCCGTGCGAAATTTTACTCCAATCCCCCTCACGCCTGTCGTGAGTAATTTAATGTTATTGGTCAAATTATGTCACGCACCAATGCATATTTATGCAGCTAATTATAATTCATGATAAAACAGAGAGTTGATAATGACGATCATACGCTATAACGTGTTCCATGCCCCAGTTTGTATATTTACCACCGAGATCCGTCGATGAAATTAAATCCACCTACATCCTCGAGGTATTTCGGATTTTCTCGCATTTACGATATTTCGTTATCTCTCTTTTTTATCAATCACCAAATTTTTCATGCAAATTTTATTATTTTTCATTTATATTCAATTTTCACATATAGGCATCACAGTCGAATTTCTTGAAAATTTTAATTAAAAAAAAAAAAACAGTACTTTATAACATTTATTTACTCAATTTATTCATGACAATCAATATTTTCTTTTAAATTAATAATACGGGCATCAATTTCCCCGAAATGTCGCTAAAAAATCCGAATTCTCTCTAGACTTTAAATTGGGACTAATATAATTTCAGTCAATGACTGATCACGAACGATTTTCCCAATGAAGCGTTAATATTGTGCTGATAATTGCACGCTGCAGATTCGAACTATACCGCATGAAAGAGGCAACACCCTCCATTCACACTTTTTACTTTTATTATTATTTTTTTCCTTACCGCGGTGTGCCAAGCTCGTCTTTTTTTTCTACTCATACCCATACGTATATATATAAATCGCGGGAATATTTAACATTCGCGAACACGCATACCCTCAACATTTCAATGCCACTTGGGTGCATTACTTTTGTGTGTGATGCAAATGAGTGAAAACAAAAAAAAACATATATGTAGGAAGGAACGAGTGAACGAAGCGCTGGAGATTGCGAAAAATGAACGAGGAAGAGAGAAATAAAAAAAAAAATCCAGGGGAAAAACACGTATAGAAGTCTCGTAGACTTTACGCACAATTAATTTTTTCAATAATTCCCAATCGCGTCGATGGTAGGCGCACTCTCTCTCTCTCTCTCTCTCTCTCTCTCTCTCTTTCTCTCTGACGGAAAAAAGGGAAAATTAAGGGAACTCTAGAAACAACAGCTGTAATTTTTTCTTGTTCTTTTTGGTTTTTCCTATTTCTTTCTTTCTCGTCTTCGTTCGCTAATAATTATGTGAACCTTAATTAATTGACTAATTACTGGGCGGATTACGTCGTGACAAGGGCGACTGACTTATCGACGTCTCCCGCGAGCGATATACTCGACATCGACGAGGGTTTAGGGGTAGTTTTGAGCAAGAATTCTCAGCAATCGAACAATTACCGGGCGTAAGGAACGCGAGTGAGGAAATCATTATTTTTGTACTAATCACTCGCGCGGCCTCTGCAGGACGGGGGGGCGAGAGAGCCTTCTGGTCACGTTCAAGACTCTCGAGGGCATTTCGTCGAGTCTCGAATTTAGTTCTTACGCCAATTTTCTTTCATTCAGATTGTTTCATCCGTTTTTTTTTTTAATTTTCTAAACTCATTAAATCAATTTTTACTCAAACATGAAAATCATTCTGATGTTAATCCAAATGATTTTTATTCGCAATTAAAACACGGCGAGATGAATTTTAGGACCGTTTCCGTTTCTTTTTACTAGAAATAATGATAAAAGAATTTAAATAAAAAAGAAAAAATTCGAGTTCTGAGGGGTTAAAGTTTTAAAAAAGTTTTTTTTTTTTTAACGTGACATGTATATTAACGAATGATGGTGGGGCAAACCAGACGATGACAACGAGAACAAGGCAGATAGAGAGGGAGAGAAAATATAAATAAAAAGTTGAAGATATACGACGTAACGAGAGTGATAAAAAAAATATGACAAAAAAAAGGAAATGGGAAGATAGATACGAGAAAGTGAGAATATTGTATGCAGAATCCGTAGAGGGTGAGAAAATGAGAGACATACATATATATATGTACACCATTTGAAATAATACCTCGGGTCCCACTTTATTTTTTATTTCGCGCTGTACGCGCCGCACACGGCCAATGAAAGAGCCACTTCGGAGCTTTTGTCGCGTCGTATAGTACTAGCGTCGAGATGAAGGGATGAAGAAACCAGAGCAGGAGACGATGAGCTTGTCGGGAAATCTTTTTCCCCCCTTTTATATTTTTCTCATGCTCTATCCTTCGACTCTTCGTGCGAGCCCTTTTTTCGTGTTCCCTTCTTGATTCCGTCGCAGTATACCCATGCTCGGCAGAACGAGACTTTGGTTTCGAGGCACTTGTTCTGGCGAGAAAACTGATGGAAAACGCGAAACGAGACTGGAAATATGTAGGATGATTTAAAAAAATTTTTTTTTTTCTTTCGTGGTGGAAAAATTTACATTTCCAGATTTTCCGATTTTCTTAATTTTTTTTTTGTGTGTTCCAACGCATACCCTTGCGGGTTTTTACGTATCAACCATTCCCATTTGATTCCTCCTCTACCGCTCCCTGCCCGCACTTCGCTAAGCTAACCTAACTTCCGAAGCATCCGCAGCTGCTTTTTTAGCTACACTGTATCGCATTCGCCGTGGACATGGGGGAAACTGCGGAAAACCCATGCCGATACAGACGGCCTTACTTTTACTGAGTTTCCGATGTGTTACCATATCCGAATCTCAGTAAAACTGCCTCCCGCTCGGTAGCCAGTGCACTCGCCAAGCCAGTGCACGGCTAAGCGGTCACCCATCCAAGTAGTGGCCTCGGCCAATACTGCTTAACACGGGAGATCGCCAGAGCCGCGCATCGACCGCGCGTCCACTACTGTCGGTGATTTTCTTAATATTATACACATCTATATCGAAACTCCAACGATACTCTAGCGATCGGAACATTTGAAAATAAATGGGATAACGAAAAAGAACGAAAAATGTGTATACGGATAGCGCAAAATTGGCTGAATTAACTGTGCCTCAAGGGGGGACATTCTCCCTTGTCGACTTTTTTTGCATCGCTATGAAGCCTCTCCGTTGCTCGCTCTCGGTAAAGCCTGTAATTCAGAAGTGGCCCCGGGCTTTCCACAAAACATTGACACGTTCTCTTTCTCTCCCTTATTATTTTGCTCGCCTCTTCTCCCCTCTCTCCTTTGCCGCACTCAACCTTCTACTACCAACCGACAAACTTTATACTGCAACTACCGATCGGCTAATTGCTATAATCAACGGCCGGCGCGAATCGGTTCCACAGCCGGTTTCGCATATACACATGCACGAAATTACACGCATGTCCCTAATATATATAAGTATATATTATATATGTATATACATGTGATGGATTTGTATGTGTTTTTAAATATTTGATACATATCGATTGACTAATGCCAAAGGGGCGTATCGGTTATGTATAAGCATAGCTTATACGTCCCTACGGAATTTAACTATCGATATATATATGCCATGTCTGGTTATATATATTTTCACATCACTGACAGTCTTTCTTTTATCTTCACGGGCATATAATATATATACTCGTTCAACGCATTTATCCTCCCCTTTTCTTTCTAACTTAACTCTTTCTCCACATATCCTCTCTTTTCAGCTTTTTTTTTTCCTCATCTCGTACGTCTCGTATCATGTTCCGTATGTAACGATTTATAACACTGCATGTTTTTTCCATCAATTATTCGAGTACTTAATTATTTTAAACGCGCTTTCAATTAATTCGATTTATTTGCGTATGGGATGAACAGCAGAGTTTTTCTTTCGTTAATTCATTTACCAAGGAGTCGTAAGAAGATTCGTGTTCATGGAACTTGATATTTAATGTGCAATTTGATAGAAATTCATTTTTCAATTATCTGGTCACGATGTAATATGTTTCCGTTTTATGATCATTTTTTTTTTTTTTGCATTCTTGCTTCTCCGCCATTCGTTTATTTTAAACTATGATCCTGGGGGTTTTTGGCATGAAATCTACGATCATAACGATGCCACGAATCCTACACCACGAATCGTGAGCGTTTTGATAGCGATAGCGGAGCGAGAGAGAGAGGGATAGAGATCCTGGTCGACGAGTCGCGCTCGTGTGTATTGTCTATATATCTATGTAGACAATAGCGATAAAAATCTCGTATTGTTTTTCTTCGTCTCGCTATTTCCCGCGTGTCCCAAATTCACGCAATCAAGTCACGCATGTGTGCGAAGAATATACAAAAAAATAGAGTGTATGGAAAAATCTGTGCATTCAAGCAACGAAGGATGTATTTTTAGCTATCCGCAGTTAGGATGAACTATTCACAGTTGTTTATTACCCATCTCAAAATCACTACGATGCATCTCAAAATGAATTCCAACGATAATAACAATTCATTTTTAAAAACGCTTTGATGAAAATCATTTTTAATAACAATGATCGTGATGATTTATATCGCTTCACATCAGGGCCCAATCGAAAGTTAAAAATTTCCGAAATAAAAAAATATCGCACGAGTCGCGGCTTGTGAACTGTTTTATCGTGAAAATGGACAATAATTCAGATGAGGAAAGAAATCCCAAAAAAAAGGGTATTTTTACCACCCCAATATACATACCTCTATACCACATAGAATGGGTATATACTATGTATGTGTACCAATGAATATATATGTGTGAAGAACACGCATCCAGACGCGCAATTGCCAGTTATATCTCCAATATTTATGGGCAATATTTCCGATTCAGCTGGCGCTATCGAAGCGCCCCCCCCCCTCCCTATCCGGGGGCCCTGCTCTTGCCAGTTCAATATGTACGCAATAAAAAACTGGATAAAATTATATCCACATCTCGCCACGTGAGTACAAGGGTTTCGCGAGCTTTTTCGAATCGCTGAAAACTCGTCAAAAGTTATGAGAGAGGTGGGGAGTAACGAAAAGGCGGGGAACAAAGCGATAGGGATGATATTGTTGCGTGGGACGCAGTCATGATAGTGAAAGAAATGCGCTGGTTCTCGACGGATACGAGAGAGAGAGAGAGGGGGGGGGGGGGGGAGATTTTACATTTTTTTCAGAACAAGCAGGGAAATCTATATCGCAATACGGAATAGGAATGCTCTTTTTATTTCGCGATGATTACTCCGTACAGAGACTTTCCTGGTCCATCAATGCTCTGTAAATCGTCGATCTGCCCAATTACGAATTAACGATATACCTTATATATGGTATACAGTCCGACCTCCCAATAAGAAACCAAAAGCCCCCAAGGGGAAGAGTTTTTCCTAGAATTCGGATACCCCCACCAGGCGCGCGCTCCGCACTCACTACCTCTGTCTGTCTCTCTCACTCTTTTCCCCATGCGATCCTCTCGATAAGAAACTCTCGAAAGAGTTCCGATTTGTTTACATCGCCCATGCAAAAACGCACACACACACACACTCACGCACGCACGCACACATTAATTTACACTACAATGTTAACTCTATTTTGCCCGAATAATCTCTCCCAGGCTGGTTTCTTCACCAGAGGTTCGCGCACAAAATTCTCGAGCTCGGAGCTCGAGTCGTAGTGGGGGAAGTGCTTGAGCGCGAAACTGGGGAAGGTTTCTTATTGCCGGGTTTCTTATTCGGAGGTCGGACTGTATATGTAGATTTGTATATGTATGCACGAAATTGCAGTGAATTATAATTCTTTATATGATTCATTTTATTATGGAGATCTATGTGGTCTCTCTTTATAAAATCTTGTTTATATTAGTTGCTTACATGGGCATACATTTTGTAGATATACCGTACCCATTATACTTTGAAATCTCTTATCTATATATAAACTACATTAAACCCGTGTGAAAATATGAAAAAGATTTTTTTTTTGTTTTTCGACGATACGGTCAATGTTTCCTGAGCGTGAAATTCTGATCTCAATCTTGGGAAAACCGATTTGTATCGTAGATGTAACGACCTTTTATACTGTACCGGAGATTGCACGCGGGTCTGCTCTGGCGTTCTGGAAAGGAGTCACGGAAACGCGAGCAATGTATTACGAAACTTTCAGCCACCGTGCCACCGCTGCTACCCTATATTATCCAAAAGTTTTCCACTCTGGGAAAAATTCTTAAATTATGGATTTCGGTATATCCAATATACTGTAGATACAAAAGGGCCTAACCAACGCGATCTGTCACAGGAAATTTCATGTGAGTTACGCCTTTTTATTTATTGGAATTATATCTGATATACACACGCATACAATATACATGGTATACGGTGGCCATCGGACATTGAATCCGCTATATACGCTGCGATACTGCACTGTGTAGCACGGGTCTGCTCCATTGTTTCGTATCAACGATAATACAATCTTGTCTACTGAAGTTGTAAATTTCAATAGTCTGCTCAATGCAGAATATCGTTGTTGAAACTGTGATACGCTGAACCTTTCTTTGTATCACTGATTAGTTTATAATCTGAAAGAAATTAACACTGAATAAGGTTCTTGATGAAGTGGTTATTTATTGCACAATTTCGAAGATTTGAAATATGAAGAATACAGTCATAACATTCATTTAATTTGAATTGACACAAAGACGAGTTAATGTTCGAATAATAGATTTTAGTGTTGCAGTAGCGATTGCAAGGTTCATTGACCGACGGTATTACTCTGACTCCCTGTCGTGTCTCCGATCCTGCTTATTCCGATTCAAACTTGGAAGGGATGGGTTGGTGGAGGGAGTGTCACCACTGAATTTGAATGGTTAATTGGAAGAGATTGTGGGAATGAGAATTCGAAATGTGATTGGTAGACTGATGGAGACGAAAAGATGTGTTAGTGCAAAGATGGGGTACAAAGGAGAGAGATAGGAAGTGCAATATAAAGGATAATATTAGAGGGTCATGACCCGAAGAAACAGAAATGGTCAAATTTCATTGTTGGTTTTTATTAGGGTTCGGGTGAGAGCCTTCCCTAATTTGAGCAAAGGTTGAGGTATACAATGGAGTGGGGCGAAGGTAATCAAAGATTTTTTCCAGACCGGCAAGTGATTGAATGAAGGGAATTTCTTAAGCTATGCATAGAAACTATCTTTTTATTTCAGCGGAGGATTAGCGAGAGATGGAGGGTTATGGATGGGAATATTTAAATTGTTTGATGATGGGATTTAAAAAGGCTTCTTAGAGTGAGATGTATAATGGAATTGGGAGTTCGCACGAAATATAGTTTTTAAATGATTCTCGAAATATATTGATGCTGATCCAAGTTGCGCCGCAACATCCATATAATATATTATCTTTTCATCATGTATGAATTTGCCCTCCAAGCGTTGTGAAAGAGAAATTCAAACGTTAAAAAGCAAGCAAACTTGAATTTTTTCGCGAGCCACGTGATTTTTGAGTCATTTAAGGCTTACAAAAAATAACGAGACATGAACGGATATTTTACGAGCGAATATGCGTTGATAATAAAAAAAAAAAAAAACTTCCTTTGGATGGACAAAGACGAAAGACGAAACGGTAGAATGAAACGAAAGAGCAACGTGAATCGCACAGCCATTAAAATAAAACAGAATGTGAGGAAGCGAAATAATGTGATCAATAATAATAATAATAATATCAATGATAATAACTATAATAATAATAATAATAATAATAAGTGAAGCGGGGAATGGTCGAGGATGCCCACGTGAGAGCCCTTATAAAAAAACAGCGGCAATGATGGTTTTTTCCCCCTCAATGTAAATACGCGTCGACAACTGTGCATCCTCTTCCAAACAGACACCGACATACCTCGCCACCCATCCATCCCAACTTAATTTTTCTTCTCTCCCACGAGAGGGTGCTTGACGACTTTCCTCGGGCGCATTTATGTAACCCGTTCGTGTAGAACCAACTCTAATAATCATTGAAACTAATGCTCTTTTCTCGGCCCTCTATACCAAAGCACACTGCAGCAGACGGAGAGACAGACAGGCTCAAGCAGTACAGGAGTAACAACGATATATACATACAATATATGCACGGTACTTTAGTTTGAAGAGAAAAGTTTCACTGGCATTGCTAATATCTTTAACCCTTCAAGCCCAATGCGTATACATTCTATATAAGCTGATGACGATATGCGGGGCGAATTTCTAGATCGAGAAGAATTATAGGAAAGTGCAAAAAGGATACCGTTCGATGCGCTGTGTTTACGATCATTAGAAGTTTTTTTTTTTATTGCCTAGCCAATGTAAGGATAGTAAAATGTTGGAGGGAACGATTTTGAAAAAAAATTATTTTACCTTGTCTGCAATTGTACGAGTTACCGCGTACTCTCACTGATATTTTCTTTGTTCAGCGGACCTTTCATCACCGAGAAAAATGATAATTATAAAGCAATGATATAATTTTATTATTGCCCCCGTTTCGCTCAAATGATTTCTATTTTATAGTAAATTTGGGATGGCTATACGAATAAAATTTAAAGGCTCGATGCTACTTGTTGGCAGATATCCGAAAAAATAAAAGATTTTAGTGAAGGGGATGACTAGAGAAAAAAAAAACGACGAAGCAAAAAGAAAGGAAAGAAGGATGTAGGAAAGAGAGAACGCGGAGGTTGCAGAGAGTCTGGCGAGTTCACGAGGCCGACTAGCGTACAGACGCTGACGTAAACCGTAACGATAACGATTATGGAAGTAGTCACCCCTCTCCCAAGCAGCTCTTTCTCTCTTGCTCTCGCTATTACCTCTCCCTCTCTTCGGTGAGATTCCCGAGACAGTGGTTCCTTCTCAACGATTACGGTCTTGAAAATTATTACTAGCAATAACGCTCTACCTTTATTATTATTATCGTTATTATCATTGTTATCATTATTTCTATCATCGTAATATGCTGGAGGAAGAGACCATGGAGGCGAAATACACACCCTCGCCGCTATTCCGTGATAGCAGGGGTCATCAAACCTATTCCAGTCCTGAACTTTTTTTTTGTACCTTGCTAAAAAAAAACAAATCATCCCTGGCGTGGCCTAAAATTTTTCATGTTTATCGGTAAGCAGCATATTTAATGCAAATTTCTTGAAAATAATGTAACGTCAAAAGCACATAGTTCACAATAGATGTGATGCGAAACAGAAAAACATTTAGAAATCGTAATAAGTATAGGTGGTGAGAAAAAATGTGAATAAAATTTGAGTTTAGAGAAAAAGCAGGATAACGAGGAAGGAAAATGAGATTGGATTAAAGGGGTTATAAGAGAAGCCAAATCGTTAGTGGACTTTCTAATGGGAATTTATTGAAAGAAAGTCTGCGCCCCCGCGATTTTGCTCAGGCATACATATAGCATATATAGAGCACGAATCTCCTGCGCTAGTAGAAACAGCAGTAGAATCAAGGAGTGCTCGTCGTTTTTGTATATACATATCTATATCTATATTTAGCCCTACCAGGCATTGGGTTTCTCTCCATTCGGCTGGTAATTACGAGATTAGCGGTAATAACTCGAGTCCAGTCGACGAGAGAGAGAGAGAGAGAGAGAGAGAGAGAGAGAGAGAGAGAGAGAGAGAGAGAGAGAGAGAGAGAGAGAGAGAGAGAGAGAGAGAGAGAGAGGTAAAAAAAGAGAAAGATCGTGTAGAATGGGCGTGAACGCCCATATAAAACAATATATAATATTTTGTGCTACGGATAATTTGGAATAATTGCTTGATTGGTCGGCAGAAATCGGTATAATTCACAACGGGACGTCCAACAAATTACCAATCATCCTCATACAAAATATTACGTACGCATATACTGTGTTATTAGTAAATTTTGTTTATACCTATTCTTTTTTATTTCATTTATTTTTGTTAACCATGATTGATTTAGTATCCGACAACATTATCATTAGAAATCGGCTCCTCCATATACCTGTGCATCAAATATCGAACAATTTAAATCCCCCTCCGCATAGTTTCCTGACACGTATAAATTAAATCCATCAGGGGATCTCGATTCTTTCATTTATACTTGCAGAATACGTACATTCGTCAAGATTTTTTTCTTTCTAATTCTTTCATTATTCCGATAGTCAAAATATCTTATATCATGTGTCAAAAAAATCGGATAATCGCGATTTTCCCAAATTTCTGCACGAGAATGTACCCTTCTCATTTTTCCCTAAGTACACTCGCGGCATTGTCTATAGTTACTTTTTCGGGGTACCCTCATTCGAGGAGTTTTTGGGGATTATGACTGCACCTACCATTTCTAAAACTGTAAATTGAATGAGAAAACGCAGAAACGAAATTGAAAGAGTTTCACGATTTTTTTCGTTCAGTGAAAATAATACGAGGGTGCAAAGTGCCCGAGCTACAATGCCCTGACGCTATATATGTAAATATTATAGTCGATATATGCGTTAACCACGTGACATTGCAACGCATACGTTGCAATGTATAATTGATTGGTGTATAACGTATTAAGCATCCCCGTATCTGCTATTCGCAGCTCCGGATTCGCGGTTTCCTCTCATTCCCTTTCCGCTCTTTGGCGTTTGGCGACCGCGTGCTTTCTCATACCTTTTTCCGATCCTCCAACTCTCCAGTATCAAAGTAGGGGAATTTCCCCCGCTATTCTTCCTCGTCCACAACGCATTGGGACTGTGTTATATAGTTTTTGGGTACTCGACCGGCTGTTTCCCGCTCTGGTTTATATCGCTCGTCCAGCTTTGCGTTTTCCGTCGAAACGGCTGATTCGATTCATTTCCCTCTCCTCTCATGGCTTTCCGCCGATTCATTCGGCGCTATAGTGCCCTCTTCATTTGCCGATCTCCAACCCCCTTCAAACCCACCGCTCTCTCTCTCTCTTTCTCTCTTTCTCCCTCTCTCGTCCGGAAACTCGTGTTTAGATATCGTTAAACCACGTTTTCAACACCGCCATTATGCAAAGCACGTGGCAACAGCCGATAAGTCAAACAATGAAACCAAAGCCAAGCGCTACCGTACTATGCCCTCCTCCTCTGCCTCCTCGTCGACGTGCGAGGAGGGCTCGTTTCGTCGACTCGATTTCATAGAGTACAGCTTATTTCGGTTTCGGTTGTTCTAATTGTATATACATATACTCGCAAGGGGCAGTCTGCATTGAGTGGGATAATTTTTGGATGTCAGTTCTGTTAATTTTTGACGATGAGCGATATTTTCGATTACGTTTTTAAAAAAACTATCCACACCGTTGATCCAATTTTCATTTTCTATAGTTTGTCTTATTCGTTGAAATATATACCATCGATGGACCATTGTAAATTATTGATAACATTCGTTCTTTAATCAAATCAATATACACTGTAGTTCAGGAATTCAATATAAAGTTTAACCATGAAAATTCGTTTGGAGCATCTTTTGGCGAAATTAAACGCGACGAGCCATATGCAGCAATACTGTATTGGTTTAAATGCCAGCACGAAGAACGAAAGACAGTATATAAATAGTAGAGAGAGAGAGAGAGATACGATAACATGCAGAGAGATAACCGTACGATTTCAATGCAAAATCATTCGAAAATTGATTTTATCGGACAAAATAATTTTAAGAATTTTTTACCATATGTATATGTATATATATGACGAATAATCGTTATGTGAAAATATAAATATTAATATTGAGTTGAGAATATGGCAGGGTATATTGAATGTAATATACGAATGAACGATAAATCAAAAGTATCGACTTACTCCATAGAATTGCAAATGAGCTACCGGCGCCATCTTTAAAATGAACAAAGAAAGAGAAAAGAATGAGAAAGATGAAAAAGAAACGGAGGAAGAAACAACCCTTTGCATAGATAGATATATAAAGTCAGCATGCAGGTCTCAAAGTGTCCGTCTGTACGTTCGAGTCGATGAGATTCCCTTGGATACCTCATACCTCTCATCGCTCTCTCATTTCTTGCTATATATGCGCTCATCTCACTGTACTTTGTGTGCTGGCTGTATGAGCCCATGCTATAATACGTTGTGTCTACATCCGAGCTTGAGCTATATACAGTAATGCTTTGGACTCGTCGACAAGTATACGCCCTACACACTGTGCACAAATTTATCGACGGTTAGCACGCAAAAGGACGTAACCCACACACGATTCAACACTCAACGTAATGCGAGTTATGCCTTTTTGTTCATTAGCAGTCGATACATGTGCATATTTATTATACAAAATATACACATAGATATATCTCTATTTAGCGTATGTATTAAATATATTATTCATGTACTTCTTGGCGATGTACGTATACACGGGGCGCTCCATGAAAAGTCGTATATGGTTGCAGAATATATTTTCAAAGAAAGGGAGAAAATATATGACCACTCGTTCGGTTTACCTCGATCTACCTTTGATGAAAATTAAAGGGAGATGAGAAATAATGTTTCTTTCTGGTCTTTTTCGTTTGTCATTTTTCGGTCGCGTATGTTGAAAAAATAAATTTGAGTAAAATTTCCTGTATCAATTGTAATTGGGACTTGCCAAGGGATGTTTCACATATATTATATATAAAGAGAAGAGAGTGCATTCTAGGCGAGCTTGAAAATGAATGAGCCTTGGCAAAAAATTGTTTCGACTCACGTAGAACATCCCATGTACATATACATATACATACTTCCTGGCAATGTATGTATCATGTGTATATACAACTGACGTTACACTACACACACACACACACACACACACACACACACACACAAGATATTATACCATAGGTATATTATATCTAGGACATGAATACAGTACGTACACACAATCTACACCGTGCAAGCAAGTAGAAAGAACTTTAAATGAATAATGTATCGTATATTTAATTCTACATATAAATGTAGATATATATATATATGTATGTACACGCGTGCACAGCGCCCAAGTAATATACCATATACGTATATATTCTCTCTCGCTTCCTCCGACTTTTTTCAATCTTTCTCACTCCTTTCCTCCTGCGAATATTATATACCACGAGCGTGTTTTTTTCGTGTACTTTTTTTCTTTATTTCTTCATCCATCTCTTTCTCCTGTATAGCGTCTCACTCGCACTCTCGCGCGACTATTCCCTCCTCGCTGGTATAGTGAATGAGGCAGCATATAATATTTCGCGCAAGGAGGTTGGTATCGAATCGACTTTCTAGCAAGGTTTATATATCTATATACGCGAATTATTATTTTTTTTTCATACTTTAAGGCGATAAATATGTTTTATATAAGTATAATATATATTTTGCAGAACGAGATATATGCGGCCTTTCTTTTTAAATTATTCCGGTTCTCTCTCATGTTCCGCAATGTCGAAAGTTGTAATGATAAGAAGTTGAATTATGACTGTGTATTAAATAAAAAAGGTAAAAAAAAAGTTCGAGGTTAAGTTTCAGTCGTGCGCGTATTTGTGTGCATAGAGATAACCGTTCGTAAATAATAATTTCGTATTTGCGAGAATAGCGATGATGTATACTATCTCGATCATGTTTTGATAATGAATATTCTGGAAAAATTGCATTTTTATATATTATCGAGAGCTCGCGTGAATTGCCTGATCATTGATGACCGTTTCCACTTGACGAAAAGCTACTATAACGTTGCGATTTCAACGTCCAACAATGGACTGGAATTCTCGAGATGATTTTTCTATTCATTGAACGAAAAAAAATACGAAAAATTGACTTCCAGATGGAAATTGGTAAAAATTTACCTCATAATGACTAAAAATATGTCTCATTATATACTTTTTCATTGTTATTTCGTACTGTTCATTCGTTTGTTATTAAGTTGCCACTATCGCCGGATCATAAACGCCCATTTCCACTTAAGCCCGTAAGTATAATCAGTAATTATTGTCAGACACACGGAAGAACGAACCGAAGAAGCGAATAAGATAAAAAAAAAAAAGAGGGAGAGAAAAAAAGTTTGTCAACGAGTATAGACTCGCTCTTGCTGACACTGTGAATATAGTTTTTCTCGCAATAATACCGAGTGTACGGTTTATTAATAATAATGGCACGGCACGACGTCTCTCATGTACTCGTATCATGAGCACCAAGTCATTTTCTTGCGCAATACTTTTTATTTTTCATAATAAAGAAAAAAAAAGAAGAAAAAAAATTATTCGTCATGGGTTCTCAATGCTCGAGTCGCTCTATTCGGTGGAACGTGCCTGAGTATCTTTTTTTTTCGATTGTGGCATCGGGAGATTATGTGAATAAAAGTATTTCTATATTTTTAAAATTGCCAAGTACAGAAAATAAATGACAAATTCTTCATTCATTTTTTGTTTCGTTAATAAAGATCTGTGTCGCACAATTAAATTTGATTGCAAGATGTTTGAGCCGTTCTCGTGGTGAAACGATTGAATCAGGGGGTTCAATGATTTTCACAACAAAATTACAAAAATATGTACACGACAGGATCATGGAATGAGAACCGCACTGTTTTATTCCATACAAAGCGCCAAGTCCCGGTCGCGCGACACTCAGTCGCGCCTTGGTAGTCGTGAGAATGACGTAACAATATAAATACGGAAAGTCGAGCATTAACAAATTTCCCTTGCCACCCCTCGTGCCCTCCTGCTCCTCGTTCACTTTAATCTTATCGTATATAATAAATATTGATATAAAAGTTAAGTTGTCCTATCTCTTCGTTCTTATACGACTGTAACATGTATAATAATTGACCTAATCTCCTTATACTGAATGGCTGGAGAGAACGAGAGCGAGAGAGAGAGAGAGAGAGAGACTCTCGTTGAACTCGGCGCGCTGAACGCGATCTTATGCATTCGTACTTTGTATATTATTATATACATACATTTTTATGCATATAAATATATGTAAGTGTGCTCATAATACTATTATGAGTATATTAATAATTGCATGCGGGGTACGGCATGCTTATCCCAACAAAATAACTGCGCAATTAAGCTAGCATGACTTTTCCCTTTCCTCGCGGCTCCTCTCCTCGCTGCTCAACGAAAAATAATAATCATCTCGCTTTCAATTTTCCCCGTGATTTACGCTTTTTCGTATTTTTATCGAGACCCCACGCTCGAGCCTCAATTCTTTGAACTACGCGATTGCAGAGATATTCATTTTTAAACAGGTTTTTTTTTCTTCATTTTCTTTATGATCGACAAGCAGTTTGGTTTTCTTTCGCACAAATTAATTATATAAATAAATAATTACTTGGCAATCTGTTGATTGATCTCAAAGGTCAAAAATGCTACCATATGGATGAATAGATGAAATTAATTTTATCAATCGATGCTGCTTGAATGCGGTATAAAAATTCGGGTTTCATCGTTTTATCATTGTAAATTTGTTCGGCAATTTTTTGTTTGCGTGTTTTTTCGTTTTTGCTTATGCATAATTAAGTCAGAAATGTTTTACCTTTCGGGAGTTGGTGCAGCAATATAATATAATAGCGTTACAGAGCGCGAAATGAACGATGAGCATTTGCCATTGCCTTGGGAGTGTAAACTACCGGCTGAGCGTCACTGCATTAATAATATACGATACTCGTAATGGCATCGGGCGTATACGAACGTATATATTGTATAATAACTTCCAAGGCCTTGCAAACGTTTATTATTTACCGCGTAATGTAACGGCCGGGCGCGGTGACGGAGGTACGGGGAGTCCCCCCGCTTGAGACTCACCTCCCTCCTCGTTCTCGCTCACTCTCTCTCTCTCTCTCTCTCTCTCTCTCTCTCTCTCTCTCTCTCTCTCTCTCTCTCTCTGTACCGTCGCAAGACACGTGGGGCATTATTAAAAATAATATTGCGACATTGCGCTCTGTTCTAACATTGGAAAATACCGGTGAGAGAGCGAGAGAGTAAGATGTTTAATTTTTTAGACTCAAGATATATAACGATCGCGTCGACGGACTAATATTATACTTTTCAAATAATATTCGTCGGTAGGACCGTTACTCAAGAATTAAGATTTTTTTTTGTGAATTCACCATGAGAAAGAATATATCATAGTGTAATTTATCGATCGAATACAATTTTTTGATTACGTTGAATCGCCATTTTATCGCTGAAAATTAAATTTGAAACATTTGTCTCGCGTAACTTTTAGATCTCGATTGAATTAAACTAATTATCAATGCTCAGTAAAGTATCACGATTTTCCATTCCTGGTATCTCGGGAATTCAATTGTTACAAAAATACTGAAGATTGGAGTTACGAATTTTTTAAAATAAAAAAATCAATTGTTGAATTTTACAAGCGATAATGTATAATGATACTTTTTTTCATTTTTTTAAGTCAAAATATGAAATTTGAATGATAGGAGATTCGATTATCTGATTTGGAAGGAAAAAAAAAACGTGAATCAGCCGATCGATAAAAAAAAACATCGAAACTTCGACATTGTAGAAAGGCGACAAATTTATATTCCATTGTTCGCGCGAGGTAATTATCGATTTTGGTACACACAGAATATTCCAACCCCTTCTTCTCTACATTGACGCGACCCTATATCCACTCGGATCATATACACATACGAATGTGAGAATCATGAAGTAACGAGACAGAGTCTGCTGGTTATAATAACTAATACTGTCTGGTGCGAGAGGGCCCGTCGAGATATATTTCCAACGACATAGAATCGAATCTAGACATCGTCAGAGACAAAATTATCCCAAGACGTAAATTATTATCAAACTCTCTCATATGATGATCCACACAATTTCCGTGCAATAACTTTTGCTCTCACTCGGTCCTTCTCTCTCTCTCTCTCTCTCTCTCTCTCTCTCCCCCCCTCTCTCTCTCTCTCTCTCTCTCTCTCTCTCTCTCTCTCTCTCTCTCTCTACCACGAATGATATCTCGAATGAATAAATTATAATTTAATTAAATTTATCTACGCGAATTTATTCTCATGCATTTAATTTAATTATGAATATTGCATTTCCCAGACGAATTCTTGCAGTTTTCAGTATACCCAGTATTTCATTATTTTGAAAAAGACCGAGGAATAAATATTTTCGTGTTCTCGCTTGATAAAAGAAATCGATGGACCGGGTTGAATTTGATTCTTTTCATTGTATATTGGTAGCGAGTATATGGCGAATCGCTCTGGCTCGTAGAATGCGCCATCTCCTGCGGAGCAGCAGGCAATGGAAATCGAGGATAAAAAAAAATTAGTTTGCCATAAGGGTATATATGCACTCGGTGTTATCACAGCATGAATAGAACATTGAACATCGAGTCGCGCGTGGAAAAAAAATACGCTCGTTCGAAGGTCCTCGGGCCATGAGAAACAGAGCCCTCCTTTATAGCAAAATATATATAGGCAGTTTTGCCGGTGGCAACGAATGGCAATGACGGGTAAACCGAACTTGTGCTGTCATTTCGGAAAGAGGCGTATATCGTGAAATGATCGGAAGCGGTATAATCATAGGAGTATATTGCCAAAATATTAAATTGAAGACTTTTTCTAAATAAATAAATCGCATCATTGTTTCATGTGAAAACGCCGAATATCGTAAAACAAAAAAAAATCTAGATTTTTTAAAAATAATTTTGTGAAAAATGCAAGGGGCGCGAAGCGCCAGACCTATACAATGACCTGCTGGAACTTTTTCTCGAGGTTCCTCGATCCTGATGACGAGAAATACATGAATTTGTATATAAATTCTTCATTAAATCACTCCAGCAGCCTCAGACTTGTCTTCATTATTATTGAAATTTTCTCGAGCTACTAACGTATACACAGAGACGCGTCTCGCTGCCTCTCATTCGCGTTCGTTTTTTTTTTGTTTTTCATTAAAAAATTCAACGGCTGAAATGCAAGCTCGGCACAATTTATTATACAAGCAACAGACACTTGTTCGTTAATTATTTAATTCATTACAACCGGCGATGCAAAGTATAATAATAATAATAATAATAATAGTAACGTAATAAATGTGCCTCCTATTCCTCATTAATCGTTATACGACGTCAATTCGCCTCGTTTCACGTGTCGTCGTTAATGACATAATTACGCTTGTACACACATAGAAAAACACGCGCGCGCACACATACAGACATTCGAGTATGGCAAATAAACGAGTATTGATCTCTATTTATCCGTCCAACCTTGATCAAATTTTAATTTTTTTCTTCATATGCAAAGAAATTTTTCAGTAAATTTATCAAAAAATCAATTAGGTACGTGGAACAGTCCATTTGATTAGAAAAAAAATTGAATCCAATTTCTAATTGCAAGCGAATAAATTGCAATGATAATTCCGGCGAAAAGGATTTTTCTTTGTTTCCCTCAATCGCGACACCCGCACCTTCATTAACGAGTCATCATTCTCTCATGTGCACATTTTCGCATGGTCGAGGAAGAGAGGGGAAATATGCGCTCTATGCACTCGACTCTGTACTCGCGGTGCTGTGACGCAATATCGCGTAAAGCCCGTAATGTCATTTGTTATCTTCTAATAATAAATACATAAAAGTTTTATTGCGTCTCTGAGCGATACGGGGAACACTCGGAGGTGGTCGAGACGGCGAGGGGGATTGGGGGAACAGAAGAAGAAAAAGAAGAAGAAGAATGGCGCGGAAAACGGGAAGTGAAAAATTCTAGAGAAACCGAAAGACCCAGAGTAGGGGGCAGATATATAATAATAATAATAATAATAATAATAAAACGCAAATCACGTTGCGCAACGTTGCCGATCGTAACTTCTCTTTTATCCCAAATCGTAATACATTTTTTTTTTAAATATATAATTCCACTCCTCTTTTTTGCCGAAGCAATGAAATTTAATTCCAACTCCCCTCTTTAATATCATCATTTATCACCGGATTCATGAAATATGAATATTTAGAAAATTATTAAAAAACATTAATACAAAATTCATCTCATTTATCATTCTGGATAAATAGGCCGTAGACTTGGAAGGTAGAATTTTTTTTTTATGAGCAATACAAGTATGCGCGATGCGATAATTGTCTTGATTGGTTTTTCCTCTAACGTCATAGACTTATTTTGCTGTCTCATATAGATATGCATTTTTATAATGTAATTTATTTGATGAAATGTATCGTTTAATTTAAAGTCATCGATGTTTTATAGTACCCCTTAAAAATATTTATTTTAAAAAAAATGTATCAAATTGCCACTCACAGAATTCTCCAAAATTGCCCAATATTCAGTTTTCGTGGTTAGCAAATATCCGGTACTCACCTGTAACAAAAAATATTGGAACACAAAATTATAGAAACAAGAAAATTCGAGAAGAATCGAGATCTTGAGTGTATTTTCGAGTTTTTCATGATAACAATTTTTTTTTTCTTTAATAAAATTATCGTGCTGCGAATAAAAAAGTAGATAAGATACACACGTAGAGTTACGTCGTGCGGAGTACGGAAAGCGGAATTATACCTATAACACAACACGAGATTAAATGTACGCTGGGGACACAGCAATTGCTTCAATTGTCGAAGGACAAATGCCACGTGGCGCGTATATAATATACGATATACATGTATATCAACTAAATATATATATATAAGCAGGTATTATTTATTCATGTGTATGGAAATACATGAGCATGAACAAATATGATATATAATATACTTTTGTTAAATAGAATTATTTTTTTTTTTTTGTTAATTGACGTTTTCGTATCAAAATCTTGGAATTCAGGGGAAAAAATCCACGTGATTCGTAATCAACGGAAAATTTCCGATCGCTCAGAGCCTAAAAATATGGTGAAGGACGGGGGAAAAAAAATTTCACACTTTGGCCCATTTTTTCGAAAACCCGAAAATCACGAAATTTGAAATGGCCATAATTCTGCTCCAGATTAAGGGATTTGGGCTTATCGGAGGTGTTTTGAAAAGCCCGCGAGTAGACTCAGAGAATGCCACTTATTTTGATTCATCCCGAGATCTCAATTTTTTGTGTCCAAAAGAGCACTTTGAAAATCGGCGATTTTTAGTCCAAAGGGTAGTATGGAAAAATTGGCAAAAATCGACGATCCGACTTTGGAAATTTGTAAAAAAATCTAAAAATCAACGTAGCTTGATGAACCAAGCGGCGTTTGAAAGACTGAACAATTACAAAGAGAATGGGCACAAAGTACAGTCCCAGCTCCATCGGAAAGCACAGTTACAGCGATTTTAGTGAACCCAATCATTTTTTGCAAAAATTCAAATTGAATTTTTTAAATTTTATTTCAAACCCTGAATCGATGTATTTTTTTCGCTAATCACGAATAGCATATACAGATTTCGAATCAATCATTATTTTTCCGATATTATCGATAAATACAAAATCAAATTAATTTTTAAAAAATAATCTTTTTCATTTCCCAGCTTTTTTGCCTTCAAACGTTCGTCCACCCTTCTTTCTGTGCACCCCCGCTCTTCCCGGAAATATATGTATATTTTCTTCTGTTTCTCTTCGCTCTCCCTCTCTCTCTCTCTCTCTCTCTCTCTCTCACTCTTTCTCTGGTCTCGAGCCACATAGCAAGATCCCTCTCAGTTTGATCGCGGGTAGAGGGTAAAAAGTGTGCATCGGAGAGATTTTATACATCTATATTGTCTAAAGATCTTGCCGGATATGATCGCAAATGCACCCGTGCATTTGCTCCCGGGAATGGTCGAAAATGCTGCAAATGTTGCATTTGCGATGCCCATGTGAGAGCCCCTCGATTCTTTTACACGGCGGCGGCAAGGTCTTTATATAATATAGAGAGATATATAATATTCATGCATATAGTAAAAGATGCGTATTTTATAAGAAAAGATTGTGAACCGCTGACTGTACGTGAGATCGCAAAAAATTTATTATGAAAATCCATCATAATGAACTGACAAACGCTCTTTATGCTGTGTAATTCCTCGAATAAAAATATCACATAAATTCTACGATAAAAAAAAAACATTGGAAATAATTATGCAAATAAAAAAAAAACGTTAGAAGTCGAATGCGATGAAAGGAAAACGAAAAGATTTTACGAGGAAAAATAAAATACAGAAACTATCGAGCTCGAATCTATTTGAAGGGATTGAAAAAATAATAACTGCTAGAAATCTAGCACAAAAAGCGAAAAAAAAATGCAATTTGAAACCTTTCTCCATAGCGAAATATAATAAAAAATATAGAATTCCAACAAATTGCATTATCCTCGTCCTCCCCATTTCTCTCCGTTCGCAATGAGCAATATTACTTTTTCCCTTGTCTCTATGGTCATGGAGGATGGAGCAAAAAAAAAAGAGAAAAGGGTCGAGTGGCTGAGAGCAGGATAGCACTCTCTATATCCCTCTCTCTCTCTCTCTCGCTGTGTAGAGGGGTAAAAAGGGGATACGCGAGTGTGCCTGTTCGTATATCTCCACGGGGGTTTTAAATCCATTTAAATATAACCAATATAGGTTGGGAAGACTGAAGGGGGTGGTTTCCACCCTCAAGGGGTGCCATGGATGATTTTTACCGTTCATTTGAATAACCCACGAGCCACAGTGTTAGAGACAGACTTCATAAATGTATACAACATAAAATTGTATGCATATGGAGTGTCTCACGTAAAGTGAGATAATTTTTGGTCGAGAGTATTTTTCCGGATCAGTTTCTATGTCAATGATTGTTGCGGAAAAAACAATTACGAAAATATACATACCTACATATGTTGTTTCTCGCGCTGGATTTTTAAATTCTCATTTTCAAAATCACCACTCGCCAACTGGGGACCACCCAAGATTCTCTCGATCAAAAATCGTTTCTTTCGACGTGAAATTCCCCATGTATATATGCTATATATACCGTTCACGAATCACCGGTAGAATATGGGCAACGACGCGTAACACACACGCGTGCACACAAATGGGCGTATAAGTGATACGGGAAAAAGGGAGAAGGCATCTATACTGCGCTCTAGGGTCATGCGTATATACATGTACGTTTAGTAATATACCGTATATGTATAATATTTATATATACAGTATAAATGTGGGTGGAAATATCATTCGAGTGTGGAATATTATCCGGGAGCCTGTGTTGCAAGTTCAGTATAACGTTATGTCTCACATTGTACATATATATATACCTAATATTTTTTTGCTTGCAACGTAGTCATGAACAGAAAGAGAGAGAAAAAAAAATCATATTAGCCACTCTGCTTCTCCACGCATGTGGCTCTCGTCTCAAGCATTTATGTAGACAGATATACATGTACATAAATAAAAATGCTTCAAAACTCTCATGGGCTTCCCGATCCCCCAACTTTCTTTCTTTTTCAATGCCACGTTCTTTTATATTTATCATTCATTTATATAGCTCTCTTTTCACAAAATCACCGTATTTTTTTTTTCTTTTATTTCGCTTCTTTCACTCGCCGTCATGTCGAGAACGATAATGATGATGATGATGATGACGGTTGTTGTCGAGATCCGATGAGCTCGTGTATTACGTACATAATATGCGTATGTAAATGAAAATTGCTGTCGTTCGAATATGCAGAGTTCTTTTCTTCAATTCATAATTTTCTATGCGGGTACTCCAGACTTTATGCACTTTCAATTTGATAAATTTTGAGAATTATCCCAGAATCAAACAAGTGCATTTGTATCAAATACGAATTTTCAAATTTTTACGGAAATTTTCAAAAATTATCTTCTTCCGAATATGCCACAATAATCGTGATGATGATGATCAAATGGAGTTGAAGATTTTCCGGTAAATGGGGCAAAAATCTCTTCGCTGCACATCCTCGAAACATTATATACTCTCGTCGTCGTCCCCTTATCGATTAACAGAGCGGTTCGCTGACTCTCCATTGCGCGAACCGCGAGAGTTTCGAGTGGCCAGCACTGGATCGAGAGAGCATCCCGCATTTGTTCCCTCTTCGCATATAGCTCAACTATCCTGTTTGTCCTTATTAGACTAGTTCACCGCTGACTTCTCGATTAACTCGGCGATAAGTACAATTTCACGAGTTCGCTGATCGACCACCAAGGAGAACATTGAGACGTGGGTCATGGATTCGAACATAACGTGATACGCATCCTCGAGATAATCAATATGCTCAAAAGGATCCGTAACTTTTTTTCAACGCATGTACCAGCTAATATGGAATCTGCATCTCAGCAATATTTGTGAATGACATCGTCACACAATAGCAGCATGGAGAGATGACTGGATCCAGCTATAGCCTTTCTCTCTCTTCTATAATTAGAATATTTTTATTTTCACTTTATACTCACAAGTACCTGCTTGATCGTCATCAATTTTCTTGCACTTATCCCATTCAACTGTTTTTATCATCTTTATAATAGCTTCCTTTGATAAAATTGGGCGTTCGTTTTTGCGGGGATGGCGAGCCGCGAGAGTCGTGCAGGGATCATAAGAGAAAGCACGCTCAGGTGCGGGGGTGGAAACGCACAATACTGAATTGAATGACAACACAGAGAGTACGGTAGCGCATGAGTTGCGAGAGAAAAGCAAAAGCGGAAAGTGAGGAATATAATACTACGATTGAAAAACTTACCTTAAGGATGTATGAGCACTAGCTTCACGATCATATAAAAATCTGAATTTTTTATATGGTGTAGCAGAAGTGTATATGATAAAACCTGCAAAATTTCAAAGTGGGTCAACGACTCTTTGCGCGAGTAATTAATTCGTGAAATCAAGATATTTATCCCACGCCATATACGAATTCTGGGCTGACGAAACTTTGAAACAGAAATTCGTATCTTTCACGATCAGATACAATCAATATTAAAACTGTTAAATGTTCAGAAAACTATCACGATTACATACGTTCCATAAAAAATGGGGGTTAACGAACCTTTTGACATACAATTATCGATTTTAAGGAAATTTTTCGCGTGTGTCGCATAATGAGCGGTCCGACTCTCTCTTGTTTCATGCGTGCCCCTCGCTCACCGCGCTCACCCGCGCCCACGTTTCCGCTTATTTCCCGCCACCTTGTGCTCATACATCCTTAAGTGAAGTTCGATCTGGATTATATGAGCCGTCTCGTCCGAATAGATCATACGTGTAGTAACGTTGTTACTGCTAGAATATCCACAGTCCATTCAAAGAAGGGAGCCAAGTGGCGCCCTCCCGCTCTACCTCCTCAGTCCCCGCACGGCATACTTAACCCATATACGCCATTACTTTTAAAGAACCCAGCTCGCAACAAGGGTATGGGACAAGTTATTCGGGTGGGACTGATCTATTCGGACGAGACGGCTCATATAATCCAGATCGAACGTTCAATCGTAGTATTATATTTCGCCGTCTCGTCCTCTAGATCATACGTGTAGATGTTTAAAGAAAGTTGCGAGCTCAACGGCGAATTTATGAATTGCTTCATGTTATTTCTTAATTAATTTGCAAACTCCACAAATTAAACATTATACTTTAGTACATATAACTTTGACATAAACTATAATTTTTTTTTTCTTATCTTTAATCAGCCTTATCAAAAATTGCAAATGCAAAATCTTGTGATTGAATCACAGGTCTGTTATAATACTTAGCGAAGACATCGGAGTTTTGAGTCCACCCTCTGCGGCTCGACGAATTAGCTCGATATTAACACCTTTACTCAATGCTTTGGATGTTGCGGCATGTCTAGTGCTATGCGCAGTAAAAATTGTAGTATCAACTCCGCTTTTACCTATAGTTTCCCTAATCCATCGACTAATGGTCTGCGAGGTAGCCGTATGGAAGAGTTTTTTGTAAAGTCACTATGACTTCTTTCTCTTTTCCTACGACTCCGGTATCTCCTCGAAGAGGATGACATGGTGATTCTTCACCAAAAACCCACGTATTTTACTGGTAAAGTTAATAACCGTTTACGGACGTGTGAATTCTTTCGCACAGAAAAACGTAATGGCGTATATGCGTGAAGTATGCCGTGCGGGGACTGAGGAGGTAGAGCGGGAGGGCGCCACTTGGCTCCCTTCTTTGAATGGACTGTGGATATTCTAGCAGTAACAACGTTACTACACGTATGATCTAGAGGACGAGACGGCGAAATATAATATAGGTGAAGGGAGGAAAACCATATTATATACGAGCGTTATACTACGACGCCTGATGCTCGTTGTATACGAGTGGAATGCAAATATTACTCGGACGGTAATGCGAGATAATCAATTCTCTACTCTGTCCCTCGCGTATACTCATCGGAATCGCACACAGTCACATTCATATGTATATATGGTAATCCCATATAATATGCACGCAGACGACGTCATACACGGTTCCGTTTATATATGTTCGGCCCTTTCGCAACTTTGCCGACGGTTCGCCACGCGCAGGAAACCCTTGTTCGCATTTCTATATGTCACATACCACGTCACATGCACAATAAATATACATCTGATCTACCGATATATCATCCACTCGCAAAGTATTGCCCTTCGGATGGTCTAAATTGGTTATTCGTTTCATTTTGGCAATAACTACGTCGGCAACTTTGTTCTTCGATATTCCGTATATAAGTGAAATGATAATTTAATATTTAATGTATAAAATATACATTTTTAGGAAATTTTCTCTTATAATTTTCAAATATATTGCGTTAGGGTCAAGTACATTGTGAGTTGTGCGCGCGCACGCATGTGTGCGTGTGCATGTGTGGGGGGGGGGGGGCGTATATACGATTCTCCGATTCTCCGGCTCGTCCGCGTTTTCGTTTTACGAGCAGCGAGCGCGGAAGGATGCAACGGGGAGTTTGGTGGGTGAAAGAGGGATGAAATCGGAAGGAAAGGGGTACAGGTTGAAGGGGTGTGGAACGCTGCCACGTTGCCAGAGCGCTCTTTCACGCGTGGGAAATGCTTCCCAATGTGCGGTTTGGTGGCCGGCAAGCTAGAGTGGGTGAAAACCTCCCCCCGGTCTCCCATACGGTTACGGGGATGAGATCCTCCCGATGACCGGCAGTATTGTATTCATATAGGGACAGGTATTCCCGTGGAATTCGTAAATTCGAACGGCGTAAGCGGCGCTATCGAATTCGTAGTAGAATTCGCGGTGACGAGGCTTTAAACCCTCCGTAAACCCTTCCTGCAAACGGTTGCTATGCTTGTATGCATACATATATATATATATCGAGAGAAACAACAGAAAATGTGTTTCTCTGTAACCAAACACGCATTTCCCCGACACTTTTGGCGAATGATAAATCTTTTCCCTGCCAAATCTATCTATCCATCAATCCAGAATATCGTTTTATAAATCCATTTATAAGTTCTTGGTGTATAGAGCAACGATTCGATTCTCTGAATTTCGAGAAAACTTTGTAAATTATATTAGATTTTTGAAAACTGTATCAGACATGAAACGACATGGAAACCGAGAGTCGACCTCTATCCAAAGACATAAATATATCCTCACAGCGTATGTATATATGACGATGTATATAATGGAAGAAGAGCAGGATGCGAGAAGGACGATATATGTACTATATACGGATAATAAATATGTCTGTATGCAACTATGCCAGAGATCGCCACAACTACCCTTCTATGGACAGGGGTGGATAGTATATGATAAATACGATTTGAGCTTCGACACAATCACCGTGAGATAGGATGCTCTCTTGCCGCAGAGAGATCAACCCACAAACCCTTCCCCAAATGCCTGGACAAACAGATATGCATTTCCGTATCTCTATCGGAACCTCTATACTGAAAACCCAGAGCGTGTGTAACTTAAATGTATATATTTCGTCAATGTGACTGTGCTATATTTAACAAAAAAAACATGTATATCCAGAGAATCTACATATGGGGTATTTCAATTATAGTTGCGAATGCTTCTTGGCATAGAACATTTTCCGGAGCAGTCTCATCTGTAAGTAGTGCGGTTGCAAATAAAGAAAAGAAGGAAAACAGTGCTGTGCATACGATCGATTCGAAGACGTTCCGATAGCTTGAAAAATAATCATTAAAAAACTATAGCTTCCATAATGAAAAGTGCGAAGACGTTTTTCTCCTTATTTCGGTTATTCAGTCAATACGTCAACGAAGAAAAATCATTTAGCCTGATGGAGGAATAGCCCATATAAAAATGAACAAATCGAATGACTGTACGTCACACAGCGAGTTTCCAGGGTCTCATTGTATTCTCGATTGCACGCGAAATAGCCCTACCATTAAATATCCCTATTACGTTTATCATTTCGGCTTTATGTTTATGTTTAACGGTTACTGCCCTCGACGAACCGATAGACAGGTTGGTCCTCTGCTATACGCCATCAACGGGACACAAACGTTATTCCATTTTTTGTTTGTTTCACCCTCTACTATCTCTGATCCCTCACTTCGTCCTTTTCCCCTCGTCCCATCGATGACGATTATTTCAAAAAGATATCCGCGATATCTCGAGTCGTAAATCTATCGGACATAAGCAGATAACGAGTATCGTCGAGCCTGACCAAATTTACACTGAAATATGCGATTCAAATTTATATATCCTTATTTTCATTGCATTTTTACATTATTTTTGAATTATCTGCACTCTCATTATATATATATATATAGACTCTCTGAGAATTATCTCACACTTAAAAATGTATATTTCAAAGTAGATATTTCTTTCATTCACTTCTTGTCCTACATTGAATCGATTTTTATTTCCCCAAGAATTTCGAGGAAATGACGCTCGGGAGAATAGCAACGAGTATTCGAGAATGATTCTGAAAAGTTGCATGCTTAACGAACCATATGCGCTGGCACAGAAAGAGTAATAAATCGGAAATCACGAGGAAGTCGTACGACTCTGGTGTGAATATACACATGAGGCTGAAGGTCGAGGGAAGGGAGTGCGAAAAGACACGAAGTTTTTTTTTTCTCGTTTCCCGTAAAACGATGCCAAGAGAATCAATAACGCCCGCAGTCATTCGACAGTCATCAGGTTTCTTTTAATTCCAGCACATAACCAACCCTTGTTTCTCACACACTTCAGCGACGTATGCAGATTTTTTACTTTTTTTTTTTCAATGAAGCATGGATTCACCCAGCAATCTGGGCAAAACGGAAATATTTGATATGAAGTCGTAGTGATGTGAATTTGTAATATGTTTCATAAAGTAAATGTTTCATGAACATTTTTTTCAGCTAGAACTATTTTTTAATTGTAAATTCGTTGTTTTTTTTTTGTTTCAACCTGATATTTTGGGAATCTCAAATAACCTCGCAAAATCTTGCAGGAGACACTCTGCTCTGAACCCTCCTAAACTCTTTCCCATATCTTTTGCAAGTAACGCGACCTTAAAAAATGATTTTTTTTCCGTCTGCCATCTTTGCTTTTCATCTCTTGCCCCCTCAGCGTTCCAACTGGCACGTTCCGTCATCCCTCGCCTCTCATTCGCGACTCTCTCCATCCTCTCTTTCAACCCTCTCTCGCCCGGTTGTGGTACAACAATGACAAACCGTAAAACAATGCTGGGCGCTACTGGAAAAATTCCAAAAAATGTGGAATAAAAAAAACTAAGAGAAAAAAACGAGAACGAGAGATGACGTCGTTCGTGCGCTTCGGTGTTGTGCGGGGGGGGGGGGAGGGGGCGTAGAAAAATGTTTCGTCGTAGTGGTTTTTTCTGCGTGCCCGTGTGGCGTTTTGTGGATATGGCGGGACAAAAAAACCTTCCGAGCTGCAACGATGTTGGGGTTGCGGGAGAGAGAGAGAGAGAGAGAGAAAGAGAGAGAGTTATAGGGGTGGAAAGGGAATGAAAAAAATGTAAAAGCCTCGGCTCGTCGAGAGCTGCGGCGTTTTCGTCCGTGGGACAATACGCGACGATGAATGCCCATTATATTTATCTGTAACAGGCGTTCCATAAAGCAAATAACACAGAAGTGTAACGAGAGAAAAAAGGAGGGGAAAAAATACGAAGAATCCTCCGAATGTACCCCTCGCTAGCACCAACGTTCTATTCGGTTTTTTTTCCATATTTTTTTCCACTCTCGCGCGATGCAGTTCTTTTTTTTATTCGTGCATCAACGTTTGCTTTCTCTATCTAACTTTTTGGTTCCTTTTTTTTTGTTTTCCCAGCCTCGCACCATAAATATTTTTTTTTTTCGCGCGTTTCTCGCTCTCGAGAACCAACGGCGGCACTCCAGCCTTCATGAGAGAGCGAGATAGCTCGTCGCGCATTCGCATCCCTTATTTATCTCCCTTTTGATAACGAACGCCCTCTTTGTCTGTCTCACTATACACGCTATAATATCAGCCAAAAGCTGCGGTATAATAATAACCAGAATAATAATAGTAGTGATAGGGAAAAAAAATGGAGAAATATAACCGGGCCAAACGAACGCTTAGCCTGGAAGTCTTGCCAAAAACGCTTATTCGTATCGCGTGTTCGCTCCCAAAGTTCTGCTGTTCTACCGTAACGTTTAAAGAGGCTGCCACGATTTTTTTTTTACTTTATTTTTTCTGTATGGTTTATAGTATTGAAGTTTCAACCATATTTATTGTGTCTCGTTTCTTTTTTCCCATAATTAGTATTCAATATAAACTTTATGATTTTTAGAAAATTGAATTTTTACAAAAATTACAATTACAGTTGGAATTCATCAAAGTTTTTGTTTATTTATTGCGAATATCGGGAGGGCCCTTGATGCACTGATTATTATACAAAGGAGAGGATATTTCACGCTGATGGAACGAAATAACAACAAGAGAAAGCACTATATATTTCACATATAAAAAACATTAATTAATTGGCGTCAATTGCGAACGAACAGTGGCTTGCTCGTGACGAATACAAAACTTATTATCATTTGCCTGTCTCTCATTTCTACATGTCATTTCATCGTTCTCTCAATTCTTTCACGAGAGACTCATCTCCTTCACATATCGGGGAAAGAAATAATTGCGCTTCTCTCGCTGTAGTTTTACTCGTGAGACCGAAAAGCGAGAGATAAAATATTTCGTTAATTGGCATTCAAGTTATACTACTCGACGACGACAACTTTGTCTTCTATTCTCCCTCGATTGTTCGTTTATCATTATTATTATTATTATTATTATTATTATTATTATTGTTGTTATTATTATTATTATTCAACAACAACTCGAAGAACGATTTTTATATAAGTTTCATCGGACACCAATTTAAGATGGTAGAATAATAGATTCGACCAAAAAGACAAAAAAAATTATCCAATCTTAATGCAAATGTATATCTAGGGGTTTTTGAGATCATCGCGACGTAAAAATTTTAGATTTTTCGAAATGGTAGCACCGAATATGAGATTTATGGTTTACATAAATACCGTATTTACTTCTGACGTATTTTTTTGTAAACTTCATGTATAAATCATCTGTACAGTTATGTAATCTCGAGCTTGCATTCATGAGTGATTTGTGTAGGTCGATATTTTAGAAGTATATGCGATATATTCGGTCGAGCACTAACTTGCCAATGTCTCGTGTACATATATGTATATATACATATGTGGTTATGTAGATGAAAGCGACAGGTTCCGATGTGGACTGTGTATATCGCGAACGTATACCTAGAGGAAACGAGCTATTGTTACAGTACACTCGGGTAAAAGTGTGATGGGGCTGACGGTGTGTGTGTGTGTGTGTGTGTGTGTGTGTGTGTGTGTGTGTGTGTGTGTGTGTGTGTGTGTGTGTGTGTGTGTGTGTGTGTGTGTGTGTGTGTGTGTGTGTGTGTGTGTGTGTGTGTGTGTGTGTGTGTGTGTGTGTGTGTGTGTGTGTGTGTGTGTGTTTGTATACATACATCTGTGTGCATGTATGTGCAAATTAAAATTATTTTTCTTATCGAGCACAGACATTGAATTTTATTATTGCAGTATACCGAGAATTTGTCGGGATTATTTTTTAATTTTTTTTGTCAATCGGTATATCCCATCTGCGGCAGCTCCATAATATATATTTTCATTTTCATTGAAACACACCGCGTTTGTTTGATTCGTTTTTTAGTGATGTACGAGGTAGATTTAGAAAAAAATCAATCCGAAATGAGACAAATAATTAATTCTTCGAGCAAAATGACGTTTCAAAAGTGATAATTTGTATAAGCTCTTGAGGTAAAAGCGCATTCATTTAAATATTGAATCAAAGGATGAGACTTGAATAAACGCTGATTCGTATAAACACATACTCGAGAATTACGTCGTTAATCCTTCTCATTCGTTTAGCAGCGGGATTGGCTTGAGATTAAAGCTCTTCTCTCTCGCCCTTCGTCTCATCCCTTTCATTTTCCATTCACGACATTTTCCACTCGGACTCTTAATCGTCTGCTCTGGCTTTTACTATACATACGTCCATAGTATATATATATATATATATATATATATATATATGTTTATATATACATATATTTAGAGATGAGACATGAGCGAAAGCGAGGGAAAGGAAACTCGGGAGGAAATCCTTTGAATAGAATGAGGCAACTGCGCGGATAGCGATAAAGGATCGCGAGAGGATGGTGCCGGAAAAGAGGTCCGAGGTATGGCAAAACCAGAGTGTGTATATGTGTGTGTGTGTGAGAGAGAGAGAGAGAGAGAGAGAGAGAGAGAAAGAGAGGTGTGCATGCCAAAAACTATAACCTGTTGCTCACCCCGACGGTGGTGTTCGGTCTCACCGAACGCCGAAAAATGCCCCTAGCCCACCCGACCCCTATACCACTCCATATACCCTTTAGAGTCCTTGTCGTCACGCCGTCTGTGCTTCATCCTTTTTTTTCAAAGATATCGGGGAATTCAAGATAAAAAAAAAATTCTTACACCGCAGGCAGGTTATCAAAGGGCGAAGAAAAGGGCCAATCGATTCTTCTAAACGACAGCTTTTACTGCAATTCATTTTTTTTCCTGACAATTTTATATAACTCATCAAAGTCTATAATTGGGACAAACTATCTTGACCGATCAAATATTCTAATGACAATCCCACGTTGCAGAAAAGTTAGCGAATTACTTGAGATCTAATAAGTGATGCGTCATATTCTCGGATTCTGCGACGAGATCACACACACACACACACACACACACACACACACACTCACATATATATATATATATATATATACGACCTTCTACGGAGCTCGGTGACGTTGGTCAAGTCGGCTCACGTGGCTTATCAAATGTCTAATTCGTTATTTCTCATCAACCAAACGCAATATTTATAAATTATTCGCGGAATAATATCTTCCAGCTATATTGCACACGCACAGACACACATGCATATTATATTTATTGATAAATATATTTACTAAGAATGCATTTTTATAAGCCACAACTATTATTTCAACGTCAGAAAAATAAATTGCGCGCATGAGGCAATGCTGACGATATGTACATAATATATACATGTAAACTGCGCGGAATGAATAATTCCGACAATCGTCAGGCGAATACATACAGGATTATATATCTCATCGCAGCCAATAATTATATTGTGTACCCAACTATAAATATATACATAGAAATAATATATATTTCTATGAATGCGTTTCATGTATGCGCGCATATAACTCGAGACGCGATATTAAACTTTAAATGCATTTATTCCTGTCATGGAATATGCTGATTATCCAGATTTTCCGATTGCACGCCCGTCATACATCCATCCGTAAACCATTCTCCTCGTTCGCATCTACCTTTCGTGCAAACTTTACTTCCCCAGAAAACAATCGCCCTTATCGTCCTCTCTCGCTCACACTCCCGCCGCGGTCGTAATAAAAGAGCGAAAAAAATTCGAATGGTCGGAAAAAAAAGGAGAATGAGAAGAAAAAAAAAAAAGAAAACGTTGAAAACATAGTTGGGGTACGTGGAAAAATTCGAAATGGTGAAAGAGTGGAAGAAAAAGGGATGAAAAAAATGACGATGGACGCGCATATACCCACATATGAATATTTTCTGTTTTTTTTTCCTTTCGTTTTACTTTTTTTCTTCTCTTTTTTTTACCTCTCTTCGCGGATAACTGGCTGCTCGATCGTCATTCCCGTGCATTTTTTACTTGGGCATTCAGGCCTCGTTTCCAATCGCGCGGAGTCGCAACGCATCGGCGTCGTACCGTAAAGCACACAGAAAAAACCCCGAAGCATCGTGCGCTTTATATATATATATATATATATATATTCATATTTACATGTGTGTGTATATATAACTGTCATCAAAAGCACATATAGGGAAAGCGTGCACGCGGAATAGCCCCACCCCCCGTCATTCTACCCTCGTCATGTATTTTTATGAAATCATTGTTTCGAATGACAATACACCGGGATGAGCAACGCACAATGACTCCGCATGCTACGTGCATCGGCATAGTCGATTCTGAATATGAGGACCGAGAAAGAGAGAGAGAGAGAGACGCTGAAAAGGAGGGATGAAAAAAAACTTTGAGAGAAGATAGATGGATCGGGGTATAGTTACAACAATTATAACGCACTATACGGTAATGCGAGTCAACGAACAAACAATTTTAACAAATAAGATTAATTTTCATGACATTTATGGTCGATTTATGTCATTTAAAGTTGCCAAATTTGAATTATTTGTGCTGATTCGAATTATATATGGGAGTCGTTTCATGGATTGACCGACCTCATATCTTTCTACGTGGCAAAAAATGGAAATTTATTCTACCATATATTATGACCTAATACAGTGGCCTGTTCGGCGAGGAGGAACGAATGAGGAATGGCGAAGGTACATGACGCTACCGCATTTCGACGGATGGCGCTATCATTCGTTTTAACATATATACAGGGGCGGGGGGATGGATATGATTCTAAAGCATTACGAGACACAGACATAGTCAAAATAGAAAACAGAATGAACCACGAATGAACTAACGCGTTCTCGTTCGTTTTCATGCTTTCCTTTTGCATTCTTTCTCTCCTTTTCGTTCCTATACATTTTCTCCGGCTCCTCTGTTTCTCTTCTTTCTGCTCGATACGTCTATCGGCGATGTTCTTTTTTTTTTCTTTCACATTTCTCGTTCATGCTTAATGTTCTCGTGTTCTTTGTTGATGACTGCCGATGAAACGATGACATATTTTTCTGGTTTTTCACTTTTGCCCCCCGGCACGCAACCACCCCCGTTCCTTCTCCTCGTCGTTTCACTCTACATTTTCTCTTTGCCACGTATATATATATACATGTTTTCTTTCCTTTAACCAGAGTTTTCGCTACATATATGTGCGTTCGCCTAATGTACGAATGCACAAACTAACGCGCCAACACTTTTTCTTTCCCTTCGATATACCGTATGGATTTGTGCGTGCGCTAGAAATATCCGTCTCTCTCTCTCTCTCTCTCTCTCTCTCTCTCTCTCTCTCTCTCTCTCTCTCTCTCTCTCTCTCTCTCTCTCTCTCTCTCTCTCTCTCTCTCTCTCTCTCTCTCTCTCTCTCTCTCTCTCTCTCTCTCTCTCTCTATGGATTCTTCATCCACCATTCTTAGTCTCTTTGTTTCAGTTCGTTTTCCTTCTTTTTCTCGATTATTTCTGTTTTTTTTCTTCTTTTTTTTACCCTCGCCGTGTTGTTTTACCAGCAACACTGGGTTCGCGGTGCCCGAGGGCCCGTCCGATGACGATGATGATCACGACTATGCATTTCTTGGCCAAAGACAGACACAGCCAGTATAGAATTTTAATCATCGCTCTTTATTCACGCCCATCGAACGCTCCGCACCTCGTCATATTTTTTTATGCGTGATTCTTTTTCAATCGGTTGCGATGACGTTATTACAGTAATAGTTTTTTTTTTCTTCTTTCTTTTAACACAATAAAAATGTTTCATTCCATTTTATGTGATATTGCATTTTTTTTTGTATCGTGAAAAATCAATGAAATGCTGAAAATCATAGAATATTTTTATACTGAAATCCAACGAACCGGACGAATCCCAGTTTCCATGATACATATAACGAAAGGATAAAGGACAAACAAAAAATTAACGTGCATCCGCGTAGACATGAAAAATAATAACTATAAAAGTGCGCGAAGCGTGTCGTTAGGAAACAGCGATAAGGGCGACGAAGAGTGAGGGGAAGTTTTGAAGAACGCTAACGAAAAAGATGCGTATTGTATAGACTGGACTGGAGAAGCGAGGAGCGAACATGAAACAAAAATTGTTTGCAACGAACGTAGTCCATTAGCACCAGACTCTGCGGGACGAGTATATGTGTTTGGTAACATCGAGGGAGGGAAAAAAGCGAGAGATGAGTTGCGGGTTCTCTCGTTGATGCGCAACCCCCTTCGAACTCTCCCTGCTCGTATCGGCATTCCCGATGAGCATTTTTTTTACCCGCACATATATATGAGCCTGTGGTACTGCTGGTACTGATGCATATATGACTTTCTGTCGTGTTCATTCGGACCTTGCAATATTGACGAAGTAATCCATTAATTTCGAAATTTGTACGCGCAAAAAAAAAGCACCGTCGCAACTATTTTTCATTCAATTAAGAATAATATATCGATGCAACGAATTTTTCAATATTTCATAATATTTTTCTAATCTAGAAATAAAAGCTTCCGGTAAATTCTTTCTTCAATACCAAAACACGTGAAAATAAAAAAGAAGGAATGATATGATGTACAAACAAATATTGTCAGATGGGAAAGTTAATACAGACCGCGGATGCGTTTAGCCGCGTAAACTTATGACGAAACCGAGCTCGCGTCGTTCCCAACTGTACTGATGAAAGACGATGCGCGACTATACAAGGAGGCTGAAATACCGAGCGGGGTCCGTTGAACCCAATCAAGTGGCAGTCGTAAATTTACATCAGACCACGTCGGACGTGCTAATGGCGGATACGAAATTACGATTGCCATGCTTCCCGAGACTTGTACACGATAAATACGAAGTAAAATAAAAATAAATTAAAAGAAAAACATTTTAAACAAAAAAACAATTAAATAAATGAAAAAAAAAAAATTCCGTTAAGGTTTTCAATGTGTAGGAGCATTATGATTACGATTTTATGAAAAAAAAAAAGAAAAATTAAACGATTATTGCGACGATGATACGATACGAGTCGAGAGAATTAAATTCAAGCACGAGCAGTAAAATTCATTCATCGATTAAATACCGTACGAAATAACGATTAATTGGCCTTTATTATGGGCGAATCGACGAGATATAATATACATCCGATCGAGAAATGATCGGTTTTCCGGTACAAATGCAAAGTTGAACGGTTGTCGCAAATTATCGTTGCACGCGCACTTATGCATATATATATAATATGTGTGTATATCGTTATCAATGGCATGGAGTGTATACGAGAATTCAGCAGCAAAATAGTACATAATATGTGTCGTCCAATTTCTCTATTACGATATTTCTCCTTTTACACTCTCGAATCCCGAATAACAAAAGAGCATCAGAGCATCAATGGTTTAGGCGCACTATACATACGGGGTGTTTGAGAATTATTAATACGATCGAGAAAAATTCATTATTTTTTTATTCGACTCATTGATCGTACCTAAAATATGTCAGCTACTTCGTCACTCTGTGTGGCAATCGAAACGATTTAAAATGAACAAAATGGGCTGGTTTCATTCGATAATCAAAAGATATATGAATGTCGTCAGCTCACATGCGATACGAAAATTGTTCCATATATAGAAGGAAAAATAGAAGGCGATAATCGATAGATAATAACGTGTATAAAAAAAAAGTCTTCTCGTGGATAATTTGCAATAAATATTTCATGTGAAATAAGACTTTGAGCGCATAAAGACTATGCTACGATATATCATCGGCGAGATATCGATGCAAAAGTCCCATTACGAGTATGACACTCACCTGCACGCTTCATACATCCTCAAAAGGGCCATAGTTTTAATAATAATTCAACCTTGCTTTAAACTCGATCCGAAGCTTTTGTCAGAGCACCCTGTATACGCGTATGTATGACACCGGCCAACTTCGCACATGAACACGCATAAAAGCGAGGGTTGGCAGTTGGATGGGGATCACCGCGATTCGATGTTTATATCTGGCGGCGTTAACGCGTGTTGCATGTGCAAACCGAGAGGGTGAGCGGCGGGTCTCGGCGGGGATGATGCTCGTGGCGAGTGCAACAGCAGTTTCCCCACGAAAATTTATATAGAAATCGGGAAGCTCGAGCTCACCTCTGTTAATTTATATATATATATATATATATATACCTACACTCCCGCTCAAAAGTTTGGGTTCACCAGTCGAAATTTTCAGCCGAAGTAAAAGTTCGATAGCTCAGTCAAAAATCGACGTAATCAAATTTAACAAACGTTGTTTTTAAGGGGACATATTGAGCTTCATTTTGCCACCTCAGAATATTTTTTATGATTTTTTTTTGAGCTGGCACGCGCTTTAGAACAGGGCCGTTTTTCGACAATTTTTTGGCCTTCGAAAATGGGCTGCCTATCTAGTGGAAAATTTTTTCTCCAGTTTTCTCTATGACAACTTCGAAAGGGATAGCAAAAGCTTCATTTTTGTTTTTCACAAAGTACCGTGCGATTTTTTTTCGCGAAGTTATTCTAATTTTCGCTAAAAACGAAGATTTTTAAGAAATACGGCATATCTTAAAAACTGCGGGGGTTCAGAGAAAATGTCACGAGGGTAAAAAGTTGTGTGATTTCATAATATAGACATGCTATAATTATTTCAGAATTTTTCTTCGAAATTTATTTTTTTACTATTTTTGGCCGGAACTCGACTGAGAGAAGTGGTGTAACCTGAGAACTATGGGGTTTGGGATAAAATTTGAAGAGAGAAAAAAAGTTTAATTTGTGATTTTGAACACACTAAATTTTTTTCGAATTTTTTTATTATACCGGGATTTGAACCCGCGGTCCTCCGCAGTAAACGAATTCAACACTTTCGATCCTTAAATAATCATTAAAAAAAAAAATTAAAGATTTGGAGATTTTTTTTTACGAGTGTTTCTGGCTTGGTGGTCCGGACTTTTTCCCGTCGAAATTAATTTTGAGCCTACCTAAGATTTTACCTGAGACCTACCTAACGACCTAACTATACCACTACGCTATTGATTTTATGAACGCTTATTGATCCATATGAATTTCTTGTTTGCGTCGTATTTTCCATACACATTTTAAAACTGTAATTTTTCCATTATTTCACAGTTGAATTCGACGAAAGCGTGCTACAATTTTTCTTTATTTCAATTTCTGTTTTTCATAGAGAATTTAGTATTTTTTGTTATGTCTTACATTCGTAAAAATACTCTCTCTATACAGTTCATTTTAATGCGTCAGTTTAAAAATTTTTCTTGTACAAATCTATTGGTTTTTCATTTTATCTATAGCAAAATTCATTGCGAACATTTTCAATTTTTACAGTGTCACTTTTTTGAAGTGGAAATAGTTGTTTTTACAGTTTAAACCAACAAATATGGTTATACAGATAGTACAGAAGTATATTCCGCACATTACCTTTTGATCAAAACACTGTAAAGAGATTAATTTACTGTGTTAAACTGCATTTTTTCTCTTCATCGTTGTATTTTTTAAATTTCAGTTATTATTTTTTGAAATGTCTTTTTTTCCGTGTGGTGAACCCAAACTTTTGAGCGGGAGTGTATATATGTTTATAATATACAGTCGAGTAACATATTGAAACGCATCTCGTTCGTTCGTTCGTTTTTCGATAGGCAGATGCGCCCGATGATATAGTAACGCCAACTGCGTGCCCCTCCCTCACCCCTCGTCGCCGAATAAATTATGGAATTATTGTTTTATTGTCTCATACACACATATTCGAGGATATGTAGATAACTGCGTTGCCTCCAGTATTTTCTCCTCATCCTTTCGTGCAACGGTACACATAGAGTGCGGGAAAAAATTTAACAATTTTCCAATCGATTATTGACATTGGAAATACCTCGAGTTTATGCAATAATTGTTGCGTCAATGATGGTTGAAAAATTAGAATTGGTTTTTTCTTCAATCTCTAAAATTCTTTTTCACGATAAATACCCGCAATAATTTTCTTCAATCAATAAGAAAATTAAATATACCCGACGAATATAATATAAATTATTTTTTTTTCACCCAAATAAATAAACGATGAAATAAAATGATATCTCTCGTCGGCTAAAATTGCTAACCGATAATTCACGGCGGGAATATTTTTTATTTATTTTTATTTTCTTATTTTCTTCATATTGCAACGATTTATCATCGTAACTCTCGTCACGCGTTGCCATCTCCTAAGCTATCTGGAACACCGCCTCCTCTCGTACATGTATGTACTTACATTCATATGCCTAAATATATATATATATATATATATATATATATATATATATATATATATGAGTATATAAATACATGCTGGCGTGTCACGTCAACGTCGACAACGTAGTCGACCATCTACATACATGTGTATAAATGCACAAACACACGCAAAATGGTCTGCCCATTGGCATGTGTGCTTCACCTATATACGCGCCAGATGCGGCATAATTGATTAAATAGTTTAATCACCGGTAACCTTGTCGTTTATCAATCGATCGTATTACCCCCACTCTGTATTTTACGTTATGAGAGAAATAGAGAAAAAATGAGGTTGCGAGTCTGACGTGTTTTATCCATTTGACTATATTACTATTGTCAATGTTTCGTTATTTCTTCATTTTTTTTGCCCCCTCATCATCTCTTCATCTATCCATGCGTTTTTTTTTTAATTTTCTCGTCAACGAATTGATATTTCCGCACCACAGTTGGCTGAATTCAAGACTGAAGATAGGATGGGGGGGGGGGGGGGGGGGGCACATTGAATACAAAATTGGACCAGCTTTAGTTTAAATAAAGGCAAAAAAAGTGGAGAGAAAAAAAAAGAGAGAGAGAACCACTGTCGCTCCTCTGTCTCGTTAAAATATTGCCGCAGCGAGAATATATTTTAATATTTCGGAATAAATTAAAGTTTATCGTTCTGTGCACCGCAGCACACTCTTCTCATTTATATATATATATATATATATATATATATGTATATTTTATAATTTTTTTCTTTCTTATCTCTTTATTTCTCTTTTTCTCGTAGCCCTTTCGTCTCTCGCGAACGGCGTGAAATGACCTCGATGCATAAACGTCACCGTCTACTATACAGATAGTTTAACCTGTGCCCGTCGTTGGGAATTTAGTTGTGTGCAAAAATAGGACAATGAAAGAAATAAGCAGAATGGAAAAATACTTTAGATAAATTAATGAGAAATAATTTTTGGTAAAACAAAAGAAAGAAAGGTTAACATTAGGCTATACATAGAAGGAATAAAAAATTTCGTACCAATTTTTCAGATAGCGTTGAAAAATTTTTTTGCAATGTGATGAAATTACAACGAATAAGGCAGTGTTAGGCAGAGTTGATGCAAACATTTTTTTTTTTTTTACGTTCGATGGAAAGAAAAAATACAAGTCTGGAACGATATAAATGTGAATAATTTTACGGTACCGAGGTATATTCATATATATACAGTTTACATTTATACATATTATAAATATGCTCATTTTCAACTGTCACGTCGAATTAATACCCAGCCAACGATAATTCCGCGATACGAAATATTTCTCCGACGTCGAAAGATAGTCACGACGATATTTTCCATATACGGAATATGGATGAAAATTAACCAGATCTCTCTCGTGTATGTTGATATAAGATATATCACGTTTCGTTTTTATTATTTTCGAGATCACTCTAGGCAACATGCCATATGGTATATATAATTATTAATCAAAAGGCCTTTCACCGAGAGCGATTCTCGTTCTTTAGTACCGAATCGTAATTTTAGCAGCAACATTTTAATAATTATAAAAATAAAATAAAAAATAAGGTTATACATTTTTCATTAGTATATGCACGTTTTCATAAATTCACATAAATAATAGTGCATCTACATGACAATGAATCTCTAAACGATTTTTCAATACTGAGTAAAAATACGCTGCAGTCGATAACATTTTTTGGGAAATTATTTTTTTTTTTAAGTTTAGCATCCATTTTTTAGTTATGTCGTATGTAAGATATTCGCCAAGTCTAAACCGGACAGGCGTCAAAGAAGGAAGTTCCGGTGGACTTTGTAGGTATAAGTGGGTGCGAAAACTCGAGTAGGATGGATGTATGAAATAAAAGAGAATCGTGGAAGAAAAAAGAGTGGGCAAAGTTCTCGGCGAGGAGAAGTAAGAATGGGAATGGAGGTATGGTATATAGCAGAGGGAAATATATAAAGAGAGGGATGAAAGGGCGACGGTCGAGTGAGTTGTCAAGAGCGAAAAGTTTGCCTTACGGTAAAACGAGAAGTTAACATTAAATATATTCCGTCGGAAAGTTTTCTTATTTTTTATATATATATATTTTTTTTTTTTTAATAATATTCCCGAGCATTGTCCGACGTAGGAACAATAAAACCGCTGTTCTCGTTTATGACAGACGACTCATTTTCTCAGCAGCGCCGGGCGGAGAATATGACCGCGAACAACGCGAAAAACGAACTCGGGTGGAGAACGCGTATATCCAGAGCACTTTGCACTAGTTGAGGAAGAAAGAGTAAAAAAGAGCTGGATATATGTGGTAACTATATAGATGTACTTATACAATACGCGAGGCGTACGTATATTTTTGTTAGGTGTTTTGTATGCACGTTGTCGTGGGATTTTGAAGAGAACAACCGAGACAAGACGATGATAAAAACATTTATATTGGACATTTCGTGAAAAATGTCGTGTGCCAAAAATTGGCTTGATTTCTTCAAATTCTATAACGCTCAGGTGCACCACTTTCTGATTTATTTTTATCAAACACATCTATGTGCACAAAGTCATAATTTCCCTCTTTTATTTTCCGACAAAGTCACTTTTCATCCTCAAATCTCTTCCCCCCTTTTTCGTGAGACCAAGCGTTTAATATCGTGTGCATGTGTGTAAATTGCAAAAAGTCACAGTAACTCGCAAATTCAAAGGTAAACACAGAAAGAAAGAGAGAGAGAGAGGCTGAATGGAGAAATGGCGAGGAAAAGAGAGGTTTATATATATGTATAGAAGTTTTATATAGCATGAGAAGCCAAAGCAGCTCAGGTCTTCTGGTTAAAGTAATTACGAGCCACCACCAGCTGCCGCCGACTTTAAATTATAGAAATTATAAAACACGAACGGACCTCTATTCGTTTCTGACGTTTCTTTTATTTTTTCAATTTTTTTGTTTTATTATTATTTTTTTAATCCCACCTTTTGCAGCGTGTCTCTGCGCGAGAGTACGAGAGTCAACCGCTGTAGTTCCAAACCGAGCAGTACGCTCTCTATACCCAGTCTATATCCCTTTTATCATTTTCCGAGCTCCCCGCATGCCCACTCCAAACTTGCAGCCTCGGTGCGCGTTTTTCTTTGGTTCTTTTTCCACATCGTTTTTCGACATCGTTGCAATTCAGTACAAAACAAAAATGAAGAGTCGAATATATGCAAGGATAAAAGGAAGAAATGTGGATGGAAGTTAAAAGAAATAAAGAAAAAATAAATGTTCAAAGAAGTGACAACGAAAGAGAGATACATTAAACCCCCCCCTACTTTCGCACTTTCGAAATGCGGATACATAATCGTGTTGGAATAATAAGCAAACAAATAAAAAGGTTCGCAGGATGAATAGGATAAAAAGGAACTCTCGGATGATGTCAGACATGAAAAATAATTTTTAAAAGATGAAAAAGTATGTCGAAAAAATGTATAAGAGAATTTTTATAAAGACTTTTTAGAATTTTTTTTTAATACCTCGATGGGTATCGTATTATCTTACGGATTTTCCCTTTATTCTCGTCATTCTCTATCATTTTGGGTAATCTTTGTCCGCCGCTGTGTAGAATTCTTCGTCTCGTCATTCGCGAAAGGGAGAGAGGGATATAAATGGATTGTAGGGTTGCACGGCAAACGCTGAATGAGAAGGAGAGAAAGAGAGGAATATAGAGAAATGACGAAGAGTGGGAGAAAAAGTGGCACAAGATTCCGAGGCTGAGCTCTGTTCCCCACCACGCCTACGTATACGAGCGACGAGGACGCCAATATAATTGTATCTAAATTATAATATACAAATAATAACAGCCACAACGGCAGACTGACGCCAGTACAGTCTCAAACAGAAGTTGCACGCTCTACGATGAGCATCAGTCGCATTACCATTGCCTTTCAAGCAGAGGAATGGAGTAAAGAAATAATAATAATAAAAGAAACAGCAAATAGTGAAAATTAATTATTTTAATAATTTAATGATTATTATTATTCATAACGTAAGAGCTTGATGAAAGCCAGAAAGGATTATTATTTCATTTGTCAATGCAATGAATATTACGAGAGGTCGTTTCATAAAAATTGCAGCATGATTCGAAATATATGTATTTTTTTAATAACGTTGTTATGCTCGTCGTATTAAAATTGCATCGCGAGAGAATTCATCATCGAACTAAAAACAATTAAATATTAATTACAAGTAATTTGTATGGAAATAATTACTCAAGCGTTTTTTTTCTCTCCTTAATTCAACTTTTTTTCTCCCTCCATTTTTAATTATTCATAGCAGGTGCATTTTTTGCCAATTCACCTTTCATTTTTTATTCCACTTTTCTTAATTCCACGTTTATAGTATCGCGGAACATACACGCACACGGACAGACGATATATTTCTTGAAATAATATCGCTCTGGGCATATCGTAAAATGTATAAAAAGCGTAACGACTTCAAACATATAAATTTCTTCTATATACCCCTTAGGGGATGTTACTGGGTGGTTATAGGTGCGGTATCGTCGGGGAAGAGAGGTCAGGAAGAACGAAGTGGTGGAGAAAGATGTTGGAAAAAAGGAGGGCGAGGAAGGGTTGGCGGAAATGACTATATATATAATGTACGTGCGCTTGCAAATAGGTGGAATCCAACAGCGCACCGACATCGGCAAAGAAAAATAAGCTCGAGCCAAGTAATAATAAAGAAAATATGTTTCTACACGGTTGGTGGTCGACATCAGTCCTGCGTGGGTGAACCGCAGCAAAACGTTACGAGAAAAGCACCCCGGTGACCGTACAATCACATCACCCTTAATTTTTTTCGATTCTTTTCATAATCAAACAAAGAGAAATTTGAGCATGCAACTTCTTTTTTATTTCTAACTGTTTCTATCGAAGGCTCACAATTCGAATGATTTTGAGTTTCTATATTGTTTTTTCTTCGTGTAATGAGAGATAAGAAGGATCTTTACGATAATAGGTTTAAAAAAAGTGAGTAAAAGTGAAAGCAAGAAAAAAGTACTCGAGTACCTTCGGTATATTTACAAAGCTATTCTAAATAACTTTCCTATCGAATGAGGACGCTGCCAAAATTGTTATCCGGTTGAGTATAGTAATTGGGGTTAAGGATATTTAAAGATGTTGGAATTCGATAGGCTTGATCGAAGAGCCCAAATTCCGGTATAATTATTCGTTGGTTTCGGCTAGAGTTTTGAATGTGCCATACCCTATACCTAATTTATTATCAGAATACGAGAAAAGTTGAGCGATAAGAGTCTGATCGACAGGGATACAAAAAAAAAATACGTGACGAGAAAAAAAGGGAAAAGTAGAGGGTGGGTCCTGTTTGGGATAAAAAGGAGGTGAAAAGACCACCTCGAATAATTCTGTGCTGGCATTATATATTTTATAGGGCGTATAAGGATTACGGGTTTCCTCGAACAAGTATTGCGAGAGCTTCGCGCAATTACTTGATTTATTTTTATTCTTATTTTTACAAATGATTTTTTCCCATTCGAAAAATTAACGTCTTGGTGCGACCAAATTTGATACATTTAATAAAATAATCTTCAAAAGTGCTTTTTCTTTCAAAACTATTCTCACAGCTAAATATATGTACCGATGGAATAAAAAAAATATCACCCATTAAAGCAATCTCGCGGTTCCAAACGCTTAATTGTCCCTTCAGAGAGAAAAAAAATAGGAATAAACGTACGTGCTTCTTGCTTCATTGTTCCGAATGCATTTTTTCGATCATCTTGATTCCCATTCGGATAGGAAATCGATATTAATATTGTCATTCCGTAGATACACCCGTAACAGATACAATAATATGTAAATCTTCTCTCGGTTACATTATATTTTATAGGACACAGAAATTGCAATTTCTGAAACGATTATTATACCGGCCCCCGTCGACGATCGCGAAACGGGAGGGCGCAGAGGAAGGGCTCTATTTCGAAACGACCGCAATATTTAAAATCGTAAACTCCGCGCAGTTTCCAATTTCCTTTCTTCCTTCTCACTGGTTAAATAAATTTTTCATATTCATCGTTAAAAAAAAAAAAAAAAAAAACACGCTCGTTTACATTTTTGAAGCGATCAATAATGACTTCGTAAAAACAGTGTTTTTTAATTTTTAACGGAATGAAAAAAAAAAAGTAATTGGACAGGATACATGCAAATAAGAGAATGATAAATAATTTAATTGTCCTGCATTTCGCACGTTTTAGAAACAATTCAAAACTTTCATTCTCGGTGTCTCTTTCTATCGCACAACAGCTGTGCGATGATGTATGTATGTAAATGTATGGGAGAGATGATGCGGTAAGTCGTCGCGAGTTAGTTACAACTTCACCGACGGCGCATTCACCTAGGTGTACATCTTATCTCGGTGTTCGCTTATCTCTTGTTGTATCTCATAATAGATATATAAATGTACCCAAAGTACCCATGCATAACAAATTTTGTTTGAAATTTAATAAGAAAGTGTGTGAAGCAATTAACATATACTTTTTGAATATAAAATTTAATAATGGTTTTTAATTTTTAAAACTACGTATATCAAAATTCAACGATTTAAATTATTGAATATTAATATACGTAGGTTTGAAAATTCAAAACCATTATCAAATTTAGTATTCAAAGAATACATCAAATTTCATAAATAAAATTTTTAATGTGAAAATTAATATACGCCATTATATTAAATAAATCTCTTGCAAAATGATTCCATACGCATATTTTTAACGATAGTTCGAGGCAAGTAGTTGAATCAATATCCCAAATTTTTAATTTGCATGTAGATATAAAATTCGTTATTCTTATTAATTTTTCATGTTACTAAAGTCTCATATATATAAGTGAAAAACGGGTCAGAAAGAGAGAGAGAGAGAGAGAGAGAGAGAGAGAGAGAGAGAGAGAGAGAGAGAGAGAGAGAGAGAGAGAGAGAGAGAGAGAGAGAGAGAGAGAGAGAGAGAGAGAGAGAGAGAGAGAGAGAGAGAGAGAGAGAGAGAGAGAGCGTCTCTGGCACGCTTTGTTTCGTGTATTTTACATTTCTTTTATTAAGACATACGCAGTCGTGGCGATGTGGGAGTGCTCATATGACTGTGCTTATTAGAGATATGTACATTGAAGAATGGAACACTGGATAACATATATTAAATGTTCTATGTATCGAAATACGAGTGGTACGTGTGTGTTTGTTGTACGTCAGCTACACAGGATAACAAAAACAAAATATTTTTGTTCTTTATTTATTAATTTTAAGTAATAATACTCAAATTTATATGAAATATATGAATTATGTTAAAATAATATATTTTTATATTAGAAGTTGCGGAAATACCGGTTTGACTTGAAAATATAGATTTAGATCCTCTATATGGTTCTATATATATATATCTAATACAGTAAAGGGAAGTTCGTACCAAGCCAATAATTATTGTTTTTACCCAGCTGCCGGACTGGACCGGCGCGCTGCCTGTAATTAAAAACTGTTTATTTATTCAGTTGCCGCTTTTTAACGCCCGCGCCCCGCGCGTCCATCTCGCGCGGTACGCACGTGGGAGGTGAAATGAAAAATAATTAAAAAAAAAAAACGAACGAACGAACGAACGAACGAAAGAATAATATTAAAAAATGAGCAATAAAAATTAAGTTCATGATTATCTTTATACCGTGATGGTGATAGTGGAAAAAATTGCAATTTTGAATCATTAATATTGAATTATAAATTGCAAATGATAATAATAATAAAAGGCAAATTCTATGCGAATGTGTCATCGAGTGGATGAGGAGGCACGACGAATAAAGAGAGGAAATTGTTTTTTTCTTTTTTCGAATGCGCAGGTCCATAAATATATATTGATATTAATATAGCCATTAATGTGTGTATGTATATCGTTATTATGCTTGAAGGTTCGAAGGAGGAAAGTGTAGGACTCGTAAAAACGAGTCGGTCCAGATATATATACGGGAAGGTTCTCTCCCTTTGCTCTCGTAGCTGGTCGAGTGTTGGGTGTAACCACAGCAAGGGAGAAAAAAAAACGAGACTCCGAGAGCTCTCGATGTCGTAGGTAGTATATAAGTAAAGGAAAAAAAAAGTGCATCACGTTCGTAGGATCACTGGCGGCAGAAAACCATTGGTGTTTTGTCTCGGGGAAGATGAAGCACATGTAAAATATGCAACTATATAGTCACAATAAAAAGCAGATACTTGATCTTGAACTTGAGTAAAATTTCATAAATTTCGTGTTGAAATTTCGAAAATCCGTACCTACTGAAATAACTAGTGATAACAAATCGACAATATCGCTACTTCATCTTTAATTTCAAGACAATATGCGCAATTTCTTGCTGAAATTTAACGAATATTTACGTATCGTGAAAAAATTTATTGGATTTTTTTACAAGTCACCATCGCCCAGCTGCTCTGGTCGAGTCCGTGTATTACTGCAAACTTTTTCTATATTCAAGTCAAATAAATTAAAACGAAATGTGATAGAAATTATTGAAATATATATGAAAGGTGATAATAAGAAACTTTTGTATAAGCGTACATGATAAACGATCGTGAAGGTATCACCGTACAGAATGCAGCTATATTTAATGCGTCCGCGTTACAGTCCCAAGGAGTGTGGTCGCGTTAAAAGTTGGCTTTTATCTCGTGGCTGGATTTATTATTCAATCACGCAATTATTATTCTATGCCCATCCGTATACATAGAAATATACATAATTTTGCATCTATGTACAAGGATACATTTTTGCTTCATTTCTCCTATAGTGTATATGCGTGAGTGATATTAACCGGTCTATACGCACATACATATAATACGAACTTGTATCATAAACGTACCCAGGAAGCAGAGATACATGCATGGCTTGCTTGTGCACTTTTTTTTCATGTATTAGATATACGTGCGTGTTATAATGTATATATATATATATATATATATATATATATATTATTGTAACCCCGTTGTAACTAAAAAAATATCGACAACGTTATCGCTCTCGCGTCTTTCAATAACAAGACGACGACGACGAGTATACGACGATATATAATATACGTCGTTATATGTGCCCCTATAAATATATATACGTTAACGACAGCAGAAGGCTTCGATCACTCTGGTTTTATTCAAAGATTTATTCAGCGAAAATCGAAGGAACAGTCGAAAAATTCATTGATTATTTAAATAACAAGAATTTCATATCATAGCAAATCCAATTTCACGTTGAACAAACATCGTATTCTTCAACCCTTATTTTATCACGTGTTTCGCTAACAGGATACGAATAACGATCTGTATTTCACCATTGGAGCTCGGAGGAGCCCACTTTTTACTTTCAACGACAACTCGACGGGTGGAAAAAAATCAATAATTTTTAAAATACACTCTTACGAGTTTTGGAAGACAAAAAAAAACAAACCAAGAATGCAAAAAATAAGATTAAGTTTGGGAATGTATAGATATTTTTTTTTCCAAAAAATAATCAAACGAATTTTAATTTTTTTTTTTTGTAAATTAATGAATTCTATAACCAACGTGGGCGGCCCCGCGATGAGAAATGGTTAAACCGATGAAGAGGATGAGGAGGAAGAAGAAGGCGAAGTAGTAAAAGAGAACAAGACGAAGATGAGACGGAGAAAGGGAAATGTAAAGTGAGAGTCAGACGAGTGCGATGCAGAACGAATGTAAACGCGAAAGAGAGGCAGAGGAAGACAGCGAAAGTGGCGCTGGATATATGAACGCGTGCTCCGGCGTTTTGATAGTGGGGATATGGGCAAGAGGAAAAAAGAATAAACGAGAGAGAAAGAGAGAGAGAGAGAGAGACGGGCGTGTAAGGGAGGGTAGAATAAATAAAGCGATAAAATATAATATTACATCGTATTGCGGCTGGTGGCTGCTGCAGCATTGCATTCCAGGGTGCATTGGCCTCACAAATACGTCGGGGGGCCCTCTCGGGCAGTGGCCGCGACCAGACTAACCCGCGCCGCGAACCGAACGTGAACCAGAGCCAGTCAGCCCAACAAAACGCACGTAAATTATATATATGTATACATATGTGTATATTTATACGCGTATATATATATATATATGCATATGCAGAGACGAGTGAACAGGCCTTAATGCCTAACGCACTCGGGGATTTCTCATAACGCACCATGTCCCACACATTCTGTCTTTTTCCCCTTCTTCCTTTTTGCCCCTCGCTCTCACTCGCTCTCTCTCTCTCTCTCTCTCTCTCTCTCTCTTTCTCCCTGGGATCGTCCTATCACTCTGTCACTTTCTGCGTTTCGATTTTTATTGACGCGCGCACGATTGAAAAATAATAATTATCATAAAACATTTGCTAGAAATATGAACGGCAGTTTTTAAAAATTAATGTAAATGAATTGAATTTTATTGAATTGAAGAATCCAAATGATATCGGTAGAATATTTCACAAAATTGAATACATTCAAGCGTAAATTTTGAAAGATCACAAACTGTAATTTAATTTTTCACGTATCAAATTCTTTTTTTTCGATATTCATATGGCGTGCAATCAATTACGCGAATACGCAATTACAAGTCAAAGAGTAATTCAGCATTGCGGATTGCCAACTGATTATAAAATATTATTTGCTGGTATATTATTTTATATTCCTGTTGAGGTCGCTTCGAAGTTGTGTGCGAGAGCAATGAGATGATAAATATCGAGAGAGAAAGAGATAAAGAGAGAGAGAGGAATAAGATTAAAATTAAACGCTTGTAACGAGACCCTCGGAAAATCGAATTCACCGCGTATATTAGTGTATGACTTCCGCGAATTTTTTTTTCTAGCTGTTGTAGTAGTTGTACTCCCAATAATCGATACGCGAATTGAATTTTGGTCGTGATCGAGGTGATTGGATGGTGAAAAGGACAGAAAATACTAAACCACTCTTATTCGATCGTACTAATGATCATTGCGTTGGTTTATCGCGAGAAAATATTTAAAAAAAAATTAATCAACTCATGTCATTGAAAATGTAGTTTCGTTTTTAATTTTTTAATTATTTGTATTGCCATAACCAACAAAACAGAGGGTCCCTATGCTTAAAAATATGTAGGACACGGTAGATTATTTTCATTCCCCATGAATAGTAAATCAAATGAACATGTATGAAATATGAAATATAAATGAAATTTTATATATTCATTTTCTTTATATACATGTTCTTCAATTTCCGTTGTGCCTACTTCGGTATGAGAGAAACTTGAGAGGCCTTAGTTTCATTCTCGAGTGTACATACACACACATATATATATATATATATATATATATATATATATATATATATATATTATTACAGTATATAGTGCATTGTAATAAGTATACGACAAGAAGAGCGATGTCCTCCACTTCTCACAGTCCAAGCGAGAGGAAGGAAGAAAAAAACGCGGTATGTACACCAGCGTCAAGATCCGAGAGAATAAGAAGCATGTCACGCATTCGCAAGCGTATGAAGGATCGCGCGCGCCTCGAGTTCTCTATGGAGAGGGACTACGAGAGCCTCAAAAAGAGTTTAACAATAATAATAATAACAATTATAATAATATCCCGAAGAAAAAAAAACAATTTGCAGTATTCTTTTTAGTCTCATCACCAAAGGGGAAGGAAGATTTTTCCAAAACTGACAATTTTGCATTGAATTCAATAATATTTTCACTTTGCCACCTGTGCAAATAAAATTCTCCGCATATGGAGCAGACAATTTTTTGTTTACAAAACATGATATGAAAAAGAAAAATTATCTGCAGTATTGAAATGACAAGCTAAATATTATAATTATTATTTTTAAAAACAATCAAATTAAACATAAAAATACTTTCAATTATATATTCTTGCAAATCTGTAAGTAAAAAAAATTCCGAATCCATCATCTCGACGGATGAAATGCTAAATTTGGAGCAGGCATTTTTTTTTATGAGTACATATAATATATAATATATAAGAGAAATAAAAATCGTCGAGAATCTTGCGATGCTTCGTTCAGTCGCAGCCTGATATAAAACGTGGGAGTGTATGAGGGACCAAGCGGTCGAGACAGAAAGAGAGAGAGAGAGAGAGATGGGGGGGGGGGGGGGGGGCAAGAGTCTGCGACAGCAAGGGAGCGGGGGGATAAAATAATAAAATAAAATAAATATAGAGAGCGAGGAGCGATGCGAGTCGGGCGATATGCTCGGGCGACGAGGGAAAATGGAAAACGCGGTGGGGCGAGATGGATAGATATATGTAGAAATGTAGAGAGAGAGAGAGAGAGAGAGAGAGAGAGAGAGAGAGAGAGAGAGCAGAGTATAATGATATACAAATAAAATATATCCGACATGCGGAGAGAGTATGTGAGTTTGCGAATCAGAAAGGGGGAATATCACAGTCGAGCGCATACGTAGCGGTATGTACAAACATTTCGGGTATGCAAATATATTTCCATATAATATATTTATATGCATAAATATTTATATATGCTGATATTAACGTATATAAAAATCAAAGTTGTCGGGAGAAAAAAATGTGCTGCGGAGATTTCTCATAAAATTTTTTCGAGGTTTTGAAAAAATTGTTCGTGA